>JAWNZC010000132.1:1240000-1840000 GCA_035771165.1 Paragorgia papillata
CACCACCAATACAACCACTGCCACCACTACCACTACTACCACCACTACCACCACTACCACCACTACCACCACTACCATCACTACCACCACTACTACCACTACTACCACTACCAACACTACTACCACTACCACCACTACCATGCCTACCACCACTAACACTACTACCACGATCACTACCATAATCACCATAACCACCATCACCACCACGATCACCATAACCACCATCACCACTAACATCATCACCACTAAACCACTACAACTACGACGACGACAACATCGTAGGGTATCGAAAGAGGAGCCTTCTGGCTGCCTCCGACTAAGGTGGACCAAGTACTACTGCTACAACAACCACCACTACTATCAGCCGCACGACCACCACGACTACCAACAAGACCACCACGACCACAACAACCAAAAATACAAGAACCACGACTATGACGACTACGACTACGGCAACCATGACCACCTCAACCACCACCACCACCACCACCACCAAGACCATTTCCACCACGACAACCACCACTACCACCACCACCAAGACAAGCAACACCACGACAACCAGAACCACCAGGAGAATGACCACCACCACCACTTCAACCACCACTTCAACCACCACCAAGATAATCTCCACCATGATAACCACCACCATGACCTCCAACACTACCACGACCACCAACAGTATGACAACCACCACCACCAGCACAACCACCACCACAACAACCACCAGGACCACAAACACGACCACCACGACAACGACCACCACTAACACCACCATGGCCACGACGACCACCACCACCACCACCACCACAACTACAACCACCACGACCATGATTACCACCACCACGACCACCACGACAATCGACCACCACTACCAACACTACAAAGACCATCTCCACCACAACCACCACGACCACACCCATGACCACGTCGAGCACCACGACCAATACAACGACCACCACCACCACCAACAACACCACTACCACGACTACCACTACAACGACGACCACAACAACAACCAGTACCACGACCACCACAACCACCACACCATTATTACCACGACCACCATGACAAACACGACCACGACCATGTGCACCACCACCACCACGACCACGACCAACACCACCACCACGACCACCATTACCAAGATCACGATAACGACCACTATCATCATCAAGACCACCAAAACTACCACCACCACCACCACCACCACGACCATCACGGCTTCGCCTACAACGCCCACCTACACAAAAACCATGACCATCACCACCACCACCACCACCATCACCACCTCACCCACCACCACAACTACCTAAACCATCAAAACAACGAGCACCACCACCACACCACTACGACGACCACCACCACTACCATGACCACCACCACCACCACAAAGACGACCACCACAACCATGACCCCCACGACCACCACTACAACGACGACCACAATCACAATCAGAACCAACACGACCACCACCACCACCATTACCACTAAAATATAATTCTGAAGATGATTGGAAAATGTATAGAATATCCAGAAATGGGGTTACCATTGCTCGGCGTGAAGCGAAAACAAGCTATTACAGAAATCATATGGAAAAAGTTAAACATAATCCCAAGCAAGCTTGGAAGACTGTAAATCAAATACTTAATCGTAAACAACAAGACTCAGTGATTAAAAATATTCAAGTTAATAATGGCCCAATTTCAACACCTGTAGAAATTGCAGAGTGTTTTAATGATTATTTTACAGATATTGGTCCAAAAAATGCAGAAACCATAAATGGTGAAAATAATTTTGAAAATTATGTAAAGAAAACTACAAGTAACTTCAAGTTTACATCAGTTGACATGCCTAATGTATTAAATTTTCTTCAGTCTGTGTAATTCTAAAGCTACTGGAATTTATAAAATTCCAGCTAAAATTATCAAATTTGCGGCTCCTGTCATTGCAAATTCTATAACTAAAATATTCAATTTGACAATAGAAACGGAAACAGTCCCATTTGAATGGAAGACAGCAAGAGTCACTCCTTTGCATAAAAAAGGTCCTCGGAATATACTGGACAATTATCGTCCTATTTCAATTTTTCCAGTTATAAGTAAGATTTTTGAGAAAATTCTATATGAGCAATTATACGAGTATTTTAAAGTAGAAAATTTATTATCAAAACATCAGTTTGGTTTTAGACGGTTTCACTCCACAGCTTCTGCTCTGTTAGATAGTACCAATGAGTGTGTTTAACATTGCAGTCTTTCTAGACTAAAAAAGGCCTTTGATACTGTAAATCATGAAATATTAGTAAATAAACTTTGTCTTTATGGCCTGGAGGAAACTTCATTAAACTTCTTCGATTATATTTGACAGATAGAACTCAAATGTGCTTCATTAATGGCGAATTGTCTAGTCCGAGGACAGTAAAATTTGGAATTCCTCAAGGGTCAATTTTGGGACCACTTCTTTTCTTAATCTATATAAATGATTTGCCAAATTATTTGAAACATTCATCAACAAGAATGTTTGCGGATGATACGACTTTAACCGTCTCTGCTAAGTCGATTGATAGAGCTGAGGTGGCCCTAAATGTTGACCCTATAAATGTCAAGGAGTGGCTCTCTGCAAATAAACTGAGTCTTAATCTTGTCAAAACTGAATATCTTTTAATTGGGTCGAGATATAATATTAATAGCTTATTAAGATGTACCAATTACCAAGGTGAGAGTCACGAAAGCACTTGGAGTTCATATAGATGAATTTTGTTCATGGGATAAACAAATCGACAATATATCTAAGAAAATGTCATCAGGGATTGGTGCGATGAAAAGGCTTAAGCATTGTGTAGATCGTGAAACACCAAAATCTGTTTACAATGCACTTGCTTACCACACTTCGACTATTGTTGTGAAGTGTGGGATTCCATTGGTATTACACTTTCTGACCGCCTACAAAAATTACAAAATAGAGCAGCCAGAGTCATCATGGGTCGTAAAAACGAACATGGTCAGTCTGAAATTGCTCTAAATGAACTTGGATGGAAAACTCTGATTGAACGAAGGACACAGTTCGTAGCCAGATTAATATACAAAATTACTCATGATCTAGCACCTAGATCACTCACTGAAATCTTTCGTAAGTCAAATGCAACTCTTCATTATAACCTACGAGGTTCTTTGACAAAACTTCAGTTACCTCAACCAAGGACTGAATTTCCTAAGTAAAGCCTGAGCTGCAGATGGGCTAAACTGTGGAATAGTCTCCCTAGCGATTTAAGAAACAAGGAGTCGTTGCATTCTTTTAATACCAGCATTTCCACAATAGGCCGTTCATGATATCTGTGGCTTATTTTGTTCAAGTTATATTTTTAATATTATCAATTTTATACTGGACTCTGTAATTAGACTTGTATATTTTAATTAGTTAACTGTAGTTTATTTATGTAACTTGTTTTGTAATATTTGTTTTGATGTTCCACGCCCCTTTTGGAAACCAGCGTATTGCTGAATGGGGATAGCGTGCTTAAATAAAGTTTTACTTACTTACCACCACCACCACCACCACCACCACCACCACCACGACTACCATGACCACCACCACCATCACCATCACATCACTACGACCACCATTACCACCACCACTACGACAGGCACTACAATGACAACCACCACCACAACCAATACCAGCGCGACCACGACAACTACCACCACTACAACCATTACCAAAACAACCAGTACCACCACGATCATCACCACCATGACCACCGCCACTATTACCATGAGCACCATCACGCCAATATGACCGGCATTACCACGATCACGACCACCACGACAAAAACAGCCACGACCATCACCACCACGACGACTACCACCACCACCACCACCACCACCACCAAGACTACCACAACAACAGCCACCACGACAACTACTACAACGACCACCACCACCACAACAATCCGCACCACCACGACCGCCACACCACGAGCACCACGACCACCATGACTACCACGATCACCATTACCAAGACCACGACCACGGCCACCAAAATCACCATGTCCACGACCACCGTGACAAACACCACCACAATGAGCACACCCATCACCACGACCACGACCACCATCATCATCAAGACCACCACAACCACCACAAATACAACGGCCACCACCATGACCATCACGACTACCACGCCCACCACAACGATGACCACCAATACAATCAGTACCACCACCACCACGACCACAACCACCACCACCACGACTACGATGACCACCACCACGTCACGACGACCACCACCACGACTACCACTAAAACGATGACCACCACCAACAAGACAACCACCACGACTACCTTGAGCACCACCACGTCACTATGACCACCATTATAACAACGACAACCACGACAAACACCACCACGAGCATATGCACCACTACCACGACCACCACCACCACCACCACAATCATCACCACCACGACCACCATCACCACATCGACCACTACAACAACTACCACAACTACCACAACGACCACCACAATCAGCACCACCGACCACCGCCACCACGACCACCATGACTACCACGACCACCATTTGAAAGACCACCGCGACAACTGCCACCGCAATCACCATGTCCACGACAAAAAAACACGACCACGATCACCACCACCATACCACACCCACCACAACGACGAGTACCACCACAATCAGTACCACCACGACCACGACACAACCACCACGACTACCATGAACACCACCACGTCAATATCACCACCATTACCATGAACACGACAAACACCACGACCACCACGTCCACCACCACTACAACCATCACCACCACGACCATCACGACCCACCACCATCACGACCACAGCCACAACTACAATTAACACCATCACCACGACCGCAAACACCACGACCACCATGACCATGACCACGACCACGATCATCACCAACACTACGACCACCACCAACAACAACACTACGACCACTACAGCCACCACCGCCACAATGAGCATCCCCATCACCACGAGCACCACCGTCAGGACCACCACTACCACCAGCACCACCACCAGCACCACCAGCACAACAACATTGACCACAGGCACAAACACCACAACCACGATACCACGACCACAGTTATCATAAACACACAAAAATTAAAAGTTACTCACTATCTCACCATGTTTTATTCTATTATAAATCACCTATTGAAGCCTTAATTTCTCACGTAAGGTTATCAACCTTATCGATAAAATATGTTTATAGGTATATAATTATAGGTATATAATTATTTTCATTTTTTAAAGCTTTATTAATTGTTTAATAAATCGTCTAGTTTTTTAGCAGTTGAATTGCAGTTTTCTCACAATTCTCAAACTATTTTTTTAAAAGAAGTAAGCGGTGTGTATTTATTCATGACGAGAGTTGATATAAATGAAAGAAAAATATGTTGAAACTTTGACACATTTGTTCAGGCACGGTATTATTTTTCTAGCGACATGCAAGTGCAACCACTGCTAAGTCATTCTATTTTCATGCAACTCATACATACATTGTTGTACATTTGCCAATTAATACTTCATATATGCATTCCCGTTATACAATTGTATAATTATTGTGTACAGTCTTTGGAAAGTCTATTCTTAAAAAGCTATTTTATAATATAACGAAAAAGAATATACATGCCTCTAGTTCTTGTAGAAAAAGTAATGGTGCTGCTATTTGTATAACCAAAAAGGAATCCCTAGATTAAACATAGTTTCTCAAAAACAATAACAATGCCATCTTGTGCAACTGTATGCTATTACAGAAGTGATGGGCTTCTTACAATCTCTGATTAGAAACCTTTAAACAACATACAGATTACTTGATATACAGCCCTACCCCGATTGTATTATTTTAAAATATTGAGTTTAGAGTTAAAATCAGTTTACCCTACTTCTGAGTTGGGAGGAGGATATACCCGTTTAGGCCTCTTCACGAAGACCTGATTAGGGGTTAGCAATTAATAAGGATATATTTGGCGAGGGCTTTTTTAGTATATTTTTATTTTTTTATTATTTTCTTATATTTGGCGTTTGCTCTATTATTTTATAGTTCAAGCAAACTTTACTATGAAACCGGACTTCTTAAACAAAATGTAAGTGTGTTCTTTAGGCATTGTTTGACGCTACTCAATAGAATACAAGTTTTTGAACATAACTTAAAACGTCAATAAATCAGTGTTAATGGCCAAACGTTTCATACTCCAATCTAGTGTCTTCATCAGGGGTGATCGTTGTAAAGACAGATCCCATATCTATACTCTTAACCAATAATAACGCTATCTATCAACAAGATACAAATACGCATTTGGAAACAGACCTCTATGCATTATCGCAATTTATTGCAGTGTGCCCGCTATTTGTATAATCTAATGCAATATCTTTCCTTTACTTTCTTTCCCTTTAATTTCCTTTGCTTCTACCCAATTCTATCCTTGCATTTCTTTTCCTTTTTTATCTTATTATTTTTTATTTATCCTATCCTATCCTAACCTATCTTATCCTAGCCTATCCTATCCTATCTTAACCTATCCTATCCTAACTTATCCTAACCTATCCTAACCTAATCTATCCTATCCTATCGTATCATAACCTTTCCTATCATATCCTAACCTACCTTATCCTATCCTATCCTATCCTATCATAACTTATCCTATCCTATCGTATCTTAACCTGTCCTATCCAAACCTATCCTATCCTAATCTATTCTATCCTAACCCATCCTATCCTACCTATCGTATCCTAACCTATCTTATCCTATCCTATCCTATCCTAACTTAACCTATCCTATCCTAACCTATCCTATCCTAACCTATCCTAACCTATCGTATCCCTAAATAGGCTATCCTATCCTAACATATCCTATCCTAACCTATCCTATCCTAAACTATCCTATCCTACTCTAACCTGTCCTGACCTATCCTATCCCTAACTAGCCTATCCTAACCTATCCTATCCTACTCTAACCTGTCCTGACCTATCATATCCATTCCTAACCTACCGTATCCTATCCTCTCTTATCCTATCCTAACCTATCCTAGCCTAACCTATCCTATCCTATCCTATCCTATCGTATCATAACCTATTCTATCCTAACCTATCCTATCATAACTTATCCTATCCTATCGTATCCTAACCTGTCCTATCCTATCCTAACCTATCCTATCCTAACCTATTCTATCCTAACCCATCCTATCCTAACCTATCCTATCCTATCCTATCCTAACCTATCCTAACCTATCCTATCCCTAACTAGCCTATCCTAACCTATCCTATCCTACCCTAACCTTTCCTGACCTATCATATCCATTCCTAACCTACCCTATCCTATCCTATCTTATCCTATCCTATCCCAACCTATCCTATCATATCCTAACCTATCCTATCCTGACTCATCCTAGCCTATCCTATCCTATGCTAACCTATGCTAACCTATCTTAACCTATTTTTCCCTATTCTTGCAATTCCTTTTCTCTTCTTCTATTTTTTTTGTTCCGTTTCCTTCCTTCATTATAAACTTCAAGACGAAGCAAAGTTATTTTCATCTGACTTTTAGATGTGCAAATATTTACAGCGATGCAGTAAATATACTTTATTAGATTGAGTACAGTATATTATATTCATGCTTGTTACATATGGAGATCTATTACAGTAAAGCAATATAATTAAAATACATTGATTCTCCATCTTAAAGGAATGGGTATGAAAAGATGAATCGTGCGATCTCTTTGACAAAAAACGATGCGAAAGAAGGCAAGAATCACGATGATTATACAGATAACGAGATTGTAAAGTATTTTGCCCAAGAGGTAAAAATATATTATATAATATACAATAATTCTTCAGTTTGTCTTCACGTAAATATGCCGGTAAAATTTAAGATATAAGTGTGCGTGATTCAATAACGTCATAAAATGATGAGTATTACTCTCATATCTTCCAATCCTGCATGGTCCTCCTAAAAAATGCGAATACAAATGCTCTCCCTCTATAGGTATCTGGACCTTAACAAATACATTAAGATTACCCTTATAGGTAATAGATTTCTTTGCAGAAAAAACCCGTTGTACTCCTCACATAAATCCTTTAAGAAAAAAGAAGTATCATACTTTTGTACGAGTTTATTCAGTGTTTCATTGGTCATGACTATATCTTTTAACCATTTTCTTTGCGTAAGAAACTAGAGATAGCTCTTGTTCCGTATTGCCTGACAACTAAGCAGCTTTGTACTTTTTTTCAGAAACTACGGCTCATGAAATATCTTTTACCCAAACGCACTGAAAGGAAGCAGAAGAGATCGGCTAAAACTAACATTAAAAAGCTCGATATTGATGCTAAGCTATTGAAAGATATCAATCCAATGAACGTCGATGAAGAGGTTAGTCTATATATAGCTAAATTTTTGGCAAACTGAGTTGGACACAACACACATTTGATTCGGCTACGGCGGTTAGTTAAAATCGTCTGGCGTTGGAGAGAGTGAAATAACAAAATGCCTGTTTCTGCCCTGGCTTAAGCAGGATTAAGTTGATGACTTCTTAGTCCTGGATGAAAATTACGGCCTAGATGAAAATTACGCTTGTAATTCTAGTTACCCTGGTTAAATAAAGTGTTATTGTTATTATTATTATTATTATTATTATTATTATTATTATTTTTATTATTATCATTATTATTATTATTATTAGTCCATTGCTGCCTATATAAGCTTGCTGAAATCTTCTGACGTTAAACAGAATAAAATAAATGGGCAAAATACTGAAGTCGAGCTCTGTAGCTTAGATAAAGGAGCACGGGTGCCGCGTGCTTGTTACAGCGCTGCCGCTCACCGCTGCAGTCTAAAGTTAAGCCCAAAGTTAAGCTCGGTTATACGGGGTTAGTACTTGGATTGACGAGTGCCAGCCTAGAAATGACTCCGTTGTCGAGCTTGGAACTCATGCGAGTAGAGTTGTAGTTGATCTCTCATGTGCTTCGAGAGTTTCTCGCCGGGTTCTCCGGTTTTCCTCCCTCCGTAAAATCAACACCTATACTCGTTAGGAGGTGGATTCATGGACCAAACTGGCCGGGTTAGCCCGAATGAGTTCTAATTGCGATAACATGGAGGCGACTAGCCCAGTATACCCGGATGAGTTCACGTGGATGATTTCAGCCCCAAAATTCACAATTTTCAAGTAAATAAGAGAAAAGTTACGTTAGTTTTACTTCAGTTTTACACTATTTATAGTTTATTGTTTAAGTCGACGGAATCTTTTGTAAGCCCATTATTTATAAAAAGATTGTTATTGTCTTAGCTAACCGCGAAAGCGTCTTCACGAAGACTAATTAATTTATTTAGGTCTTCGCAATCATGACGAAACACACAAACAACGTTGCTTTTTTTCGCTTCCTTTCAGCCCTATTTATTCACACAGTCAAGCAGACAAGCACGTATCGGAACGAGTTAAACAGTTTTTCAGCCCGCTTTGCCGGGACGAAACGATTACATTGACATTTTCATCTCAGTTATTACCGGGCTAGCTCGATGTGTCGTACCGCGACTACTTGCATGGGGTGCCAATAAAATGCATTTGACTCGGCCACGTTGATCTGCGACCTTCGCAATTCAGCCACTGGCTGCAAGTAAGGATGATTAGCCCCCACTTCTCTCCTTTAAATTTTAATTGAATGCAACCTAATTTCCTCTTCAATGTGATTGAGCAAGCAAGTTGTAAGTTGATATAATCTGAGAAAAACTTTAGTACATTTATAAACATTATTTACATGGCACGTTATTCATAATTAAATATTGTTGTGTGGAGATTTAAGGTGATTCTGTGATTCACTTCTTTGTATTTTCCTAGAAAAATGAAAATAAAAAATCAGCAATGGAATGGTTAATGGAAACTGTTACTTATGTTGTCTGTGCACTGTCCTTGGCTGGTATACTGGTGCTGAATATTTTGTACCTGTAAGGTTTCACCAATTGCGTTCTCTGTTATTGTTATTGTTATTGTTATTGTTATTGTTGATATTATTGCTAATTTTTGTTCTTTGTATTAATAATTATAATCAAAACAGATAACAAACTCCTGTAAAAATATTTCCAGGGTACATCTGCTGACAAAAAATGGTCTTTCAAAAGTCAGGTCACAAAACTGGTCTAATTTATCCAGCTCGTTACAAATGGCAATTATGGCTCTGGCTTTGCTCTTATTTCATGTACCAGTTGGAGGAGATGTTACTGGCATGTCAGCCTCAAAAGGAACTTATTTTCAAAACCAAGCACAAGGACGTAAGTAAAAATATCAATATAAATATAATAAATATAATATAATATACAATAAGAGAAATACAGACTTTGCATGGGAACGAGATGGCTACCAAGTTAAAAATTGTAGTAAAAAATGTGTAAGAAGTGGCCGAAGTTTTAGCACTTACTTTCCTTATTTCAATTGTGAGATGTCCGGTAATAGCAGAAAAATCGGACGAAGAACATACTTAGAATGCTGTGATTGAAAGATAAAACAATTTTATATAAATTATGGTCTATCAAATTTTCAGAACCTTTGCCAAAAATTTAAAACAGTTGCTGCATTAAAGATGTTAACAATTTAAACGTAATAGATGGATATTTAGTATTATTTATTTTCATTTTTCAAACTATGATTACCTTTTATTTCAGGGTATCTTCAAGGTTACGTCATTGAAAGCTTCTATGATATATCAATGTTTCGATGCCAAACCCAGTGCGCCATTCGCCTCCCAAAATGCAGGTCCATAAACTACATTGAAAATGAAGACGGGTCAAGTATTTGCGAAATAAACAAGGAAAGCCAAAATTGTGCACTGCCTGGGGAATATATTTTAAGAGAAAAATCATTCTATTTGGAAACAATGCCAGAAACTGAGGATGAAGTGAGTATCTTTGCTGTCTGATTTAGTAATCTAGCCCACTTTTTGCTTGTTATCAAATAATAATAATTTTATACCAGCCTAGTCACTGGCTCTCCCTCTCTCTTCGCTGTTTTAATATTTGCTAGCATAGGCGTCCCTGTGCCCGAGCACCTTGAGCGGTGACGTCAAGCCTAGGTACTAGTCTCATCATATACGCGCGTACTTCAGAACGACAAGACTAGGCTGATTTTATACGTTTCTTCAAAAACACATTAATAATTGATGAGGAAAACACAAAGGAAATCAGTACCATGTCCGTGGTTTTATACCTGATAAAACTTCTTGACGTCAGAAAGAATACTAATGAACATACAATTTTATATAAAGAATACTAATGAACATACAATTTTATATAAAGAATACCAATGAACGAATCCACTAACGAATCGTTTTTGAAGCCATTCAAAACACTCGCATCACGTGTTTTATCAGATCTAAAACACTTGGGCTGCGCCCTCGTGGTTTTAAATCTGATAAAACACTCCTGCTCGTGTTTTAAATATTACATAAGAATAAGAACACCAGCTTACCACCTTTCACTTACTTATAGTTTAAACCATTAAAACTTGCATGTTAGTTAGCGTTAGTTACATAATAAGAAATTAAAATGAAGAAAGAATTTAACACAAATTATAGTAATCTGATTTCCTGAGCGAGATATCGAACCCAAATAAATATATTCGAATTGACGCATCAGCGCTCTCATAACTGAGCATTGACACCAGGAGGTCAGGATAGTGATATATTTTTTAGGAGCATTATAGTTCCTACTACTGCGCTTTCCTCCCGAGTTTGGAACGGCTAAAGTTTTGTCGTTATGTTTAGTCGTTTGAAATTGTAGTTGTGACGTAATGATAACGATGTTGCCAAGTCGTTGTAAAGGACAAGGCACTGGCGCTAGTATGTAACGCACTGGCAACACCTTGCCAACATCGTTCGCATTACGTTACAACTAGAAGTTTCAACTGACGACTAAATTTAATGGCAAAACTTTATTTTAGCCGTTACAAACTCAAAACCGCAGCATTTCTCACTATTTCTTAGAGGGCCTGTTCACATGAGGCATTAGGTACCTCGGGTGATAGGGTTATCCCGAAATATCTCGATGTTAGTTCATTTCAATGTTAAAAGACGTAAACCGTTCACACAAGACCGAGATAACTCGGGGGATAGGGATAACTCGGTCTGAGCGATAGGGTAACCTTAGCCCCAGAGTTTTCCCGGCTCCATGTGAACACTTTCACCTGAGTTATCTCGGAGGGTAGGGTCAACTTTTGTATAATTACGCATGCGTAATTATGCATTTGCACGGGATAACTCGGGGTGAAGCGACATAAAGCTGTGGTTATCTCGGGCGCCGGGGATAACTCCGTAGTTGCGTTTTATCATGTGAAACATGGTCAAATTTGACCCTATTCCCCGAGTTATCCCTACCTTTAAGCAATAAATAATAAGCGTCGTTTTACCACAAATTAGCGTTTCTATTACGATATTTAATTAACTTAATCGGAAGCATTTGTTAGAAGCCTTCGATAATTTACTAGCTAACATCGTTTAAGCTTAAGTTCAATTTGCGGAGTGTGGAAAACCAGAAAACCAAATAAGGTAAAGGAAAAACTCAAAGTGGAGAGAACTCTTTTTAAGAACTCTATTTAAGAACTATACCCCGTATAACTGGGCCTAAACACTGTTCTTATGTATAGTGGCAAGACGTAGTGACGCTGCCAGTGCTTCGCCCGATTTATTCACTAGCCTGTTCTTCTGTTACAGGTTTGGTGTTCCACTTGTAGTTACCGTGATGTTATTGTGAACACAAATGAACAATCTGGTTTTGCGTGTTCATGCGAAGAAGGATTTGACGGAAACAAATGTCAGGACGGTAAATACCATTTGTGTATTTGGGTGTTGGTGGCATAGTGGCTAGCGCACGTGCCTTTCATCTTTGCTACGCGGGTTTGATTTCTGCTCTCAGCAGTTATCTGGTTGAAAATTTCACCTTGGCCGCGTGTGAGAAGAGTGCCTCCAGTTTCACTCTACCAAACACAACAGGTTTCCCCCGGGTACTCCGGTTTTCTCTTGTAGTAACGCCGGAGCAATGAGGGATAGCCCTTACTGGACCTCTAGGGACAACAGTTAGATATAATTGATAGAGTTATATCCAGTAGAAAATTTAAGTTAGTTTAGTTTGTTATTTTAATTTTGGGGGGAAATTTAATAACCAGTATTAGAATGCAATAAAGAAATACTTCTTAAAAGCAGCAGTGAAGAAAATATTTCTAAATACTACTTGAAGCACGTTACATTTTTCGCATCCTGTTTCTTATTTGGAATATTATATACAGATAAATGTAACTATAACATATTGAAAGTTTAATTGGCTTTCAGATACAATTAATTATAATACCGATAGATATCGTTAATTACTCTAAAATTGTTGTAAGATCTATATTGTATAATAATAACATTTTAATTTTTTTTTTAAAACGGCTGTATATTCATCAAGAATAGAAAAAGCTGTACGTTTTTAGAAAAAAAGTCCATGTACGATGATTACTTTTCTCTGGCTAACTACGTCTTGCCTTATACTTGCTATTCAGATGGGTCAGGTATCTTAGAAGAAAACCCCGAATTTCTTGAACAAATTAAACAATGGCTTCCTGTCAAGATTCCTTGGTATCTTTGTTACGAAACACTGTTGTTTAATACCAAAGAACCAAACACTGACGTTTCTATATCGAAAGCTCTAGCTTTATTAGGATAAATTGTCATTTTTCTATTTTTATACGTCTTGGCATATAATACTATATAAGATGGTCTCAAAATAAAGAAATAAACAAGATAACAAGTTAACTGGACAATATACACCTATAAAGTTACTCGTACAGATACCAAGTTAAATCAGTAACATGAAAAGAGTGGAGAGAAGTTATGTGCGTGACGCAATATATAATTGTGTATTTTTAATATTCTAACTTTCTTCGCCTTACAACGCTTTTTAGAGGATTGTTTGTCGGTTATCCTATTTGGAAAACGCATGTTTCGTCAACAAATTGAGCAGTGGCTTCCTGTCAAGACTGGTTGGCATCTTTGTTACCGTGCTTCCAAAGATGGTTGGGCAGCGTCTGACTTCCACTCAAATTGTGATAATAAAGGAGCCACTGTAACCTTTGTTCGTGTTGGAGAATACATCTTTGGTGGTTATAATGACCTCTCATGGACAGGTATGTAACACAGTTTTGGTTATTATGTTTTTTTAAATGAAAATAGTTCACGTTCTTTAAAACTGAATGCAGCTTGCTAAAAAGGTTACCTCAAATATGTTACTGAATACAAAAGCTTTCTCAAGATCTAGCTTTGGAAAATTCGTAACACAACAAACTTAATATTTAGTTGGTTAGGACAGGCATTTTAGCAATTAATAAAAACCGGAAAAGAGACAGAGTTTTGGCGTAATATCTCTAAAAGCTATTTTAAGTGTATTTCGCCAAAAACGTTTATCTGTCTCCTTGTTTTGTTTGTCTTAAAAATTTCTAAACCATGTCTCGGACGTGTTTACTTCGCTTGGTTTCCAAGTTTCTTATTTTCAACGTCGGGCGACCCTTGCCTTATGAGTCGCCTGGTCGAAAATGTTTTTCACCCGACAAAACTGTCTCCAAATTTTACACCAAGCCAGCTTCCCTAGCGTAACACCCGAGGTTCCCCCACCCTAGCGCCGGCTAAAGTTGAAGTACAATCGTACCTTCGACAGTCAAACACCCTAATTTAATATTTTGTGAAGTTGAATACATTTTACTTGAAGATAAACTAGTACCATCGTATGTACAACTTAAAGAAACTTACGGAATGAAACTTACGTATGAACATAAATTAACTTTCTCGTTTGTCGCTCTTAAAAAGCAGTTTGTCTTGAACCTTCATGATCTTTTGTTAGAATTTTATAGACGAGCAAGAGAAAACTCGTCTCCACAGTCAAGGCTCTCTGAGAACGAGTATGTATTTTCCGCTAGTGCTCTCTCGATTATGCTATTTTGTGAAGTCAACAAAATAAGTTATCAAGAAAAAGAGGACTGGGAACTAGTCTGATGTTTTCCTGTGCCATAAACCTCGAACCCGAACAACATCACTTTAATACACCTATCGCAAAATACACACAATCCCGCGATACTTGTTTTACTGCACTTTCGCGCTGAATCTTGAAAGATGTTGGCGAGAAAGCACGGTAAAGTGAGTGAAATCGCAGCATTTGCCAATCGGTCTATATAGATCAGGAAATTATATTTTTTCAATATTTTTTAATTTGATATGCAAATGAGCTAATACGCAAGACTTCCTAAACATAGTTATTAATTTTATAACAAACGGATTTATAGGCCACTCAGGCCTCGTTTACACTATTGCGATACAGCAAGTCTTACACTGTTCCAGTGTGGTTTGCCGTAGCGTAGTCACTATACGCTTAGCACTCCGGACACAAATCTATGCGTTCGTTATAATGTAAACAGAGGTAAATTTCGCTACGGTATGCCTACTTTATCCGGAGTGGTTATCCTACCGTAATAGTGTTCATGTAAACGCGCCCTTAAACTTAGAGGTCACGTGACGTCAGTCTTCTCTAAAATAACACTTATAGATTTATAACAAAGGTAAATGCGGTGGTTTTTAAAGTAAATTTTTGTTTAGTTTTCAAAATGTACATTTTATCAGGTCAAATGACAAATTTCTTTTAAAATCATCTTTTTACATTGAAACAACAAGAAACAAGTAACTTTGACATGTACACTGAAACATGTACACTTTTTGACATTGTTCGTGTCAAATTTTAGAGGGAATTATAACGTTTCCAGTTATCTAAGTACATTCTATTTTTGGCCGCCATGTTGAATGACAAATTTGTGTCCTAGATGCTATAGTCAGGCAGGTAGGTGCATGAAAACTTACGGTAGCGTGGGACAATTATCAATTTTGTCGTAATACTATAGTAGAAAGTCTAAATAACTTATTTTTGAATTGTTCGATCCAGGTGAAAAAGGAATGAGCCCGCGAGATTTCGGTCAACACAGCCAATATTTGCTGAGTATTTCAAGTAGCCTTACTTAATTTGTTAACCGAGGGGGCCCTTGGGATTTTCTGTAATGTGGTTTTATGGTGTTTTTTATACAATATTTCGGTAATTGCGCAGCTTAGGCACAGCACTTAGGTAATTACGGTATTCCATTAATTTTCAATTCGATCTTCGCGTTTATACGGTTTGGGTCGCACCCCCTAAAGACAAGTCTCCCACCCACCCTTCCTCCCTAACTTCGAACTGCCCGATTTCCTGATTTGAACAGTAAATGCTATAATACAACATACTTTGAATAAAATAATTGCTAGCTTGATATCCTATTGAGTTTAAATTTCTGTATGTTTTCGTTTAAATTAGCGTATTGAAGAGAACCTCCCATAACCAACCACTATAGCTCACCAGTCACTACAGGATATTCATACACCATTAGATGAATGACCAGAAGGGCTTATTAGTTAGTTTAATCACTGGACGCAAGAGTTATTACCGATACAGCAGCATAACGGAATATATTTAACGGGTCTAGTAGGCAGTTTAATTTAATAACGCTTTAATCACTGCAAATTTTAACAGTGTTTCAGTGATAGGCACAATATTATATGAAAATACATCCAGAAGAGTCGCAGCAATCTGCGCGTTTGAGACTGTTGCAATCCGATAAGATTCCAAGAGTGTCAGATCTATATCTTAGCCTCCTTTGCAGGCGTACTCTTAAAATCTTAGGATCGTACAGACGATTTGAAGAACGGCTGCAAAGAAGGCTAGTCTGGGTGATCATAATAACGGACTTCGATGTATTGACTCGGGCCACAAAACCATTGGAGCGATTGCTAGCTTTCCCCATAGTTAATAGAAAATATACATGGTTTGGAAACCCGGCAAACCACTTCAAAGCGGTTAACAATCAAGCTACGATTTATGTTGAAAGGTACATGAAGGTGCCAAATCCTTTGTTTTAGGTTTATTAATATTTAAACAGTACGGTTGAGTGCTTGAACCGAAACGTTGCTATTGGATGATTGCTTCATTATACAGAAAACACAATATGTTCAGTAACCGTGAAAGTGCAAAAATTTCCATAAACCTGAACAAAAACATAAAACAATGACTTTTGTTGAGCTTCCAAACCATGTATATTTTCTGTTAACTATGCTTTCCCAGATGCCGTTATTATCATTGTATAGCCAGCGCATACTTATTCGAAAATGGCGGCTGAACAGTCTAACAGAATACTTTGTTTTCCAATTAATATGCGGTTCCCGCACAAGCGATTTCCTTGCATTAGCGCGCGACCGCCGCGAAGCAACTTTTTTATCAAACTCTCGACGTTCTGGAGCACGGTATAGCGGCTAGATAAGGCGACAAACTTTGGCAAAAATATCATGTGTCACTACATAGGGCACTAGGCTAAACAATATGAAAAATAGGTTTTGTACTCGTTTCTCAAAAGAAATCCACCAAAGCTCTACGAACTAATTAGATTTTTCAGAATTTTTGTGCAACTTTAACTGCTGTCGCGTCGTCTTTGCAACCTCCACTTGCGATTTTCACCCGTGATTTATGTGCCATTTTTACAAGCCACCGTGTAGGAGCGATTTTTAAGGACCCTGCAGTGCTTCTCGTGCAATTAGTAACAGACTGCACGTCCAAGATTTTTAGGGGTCGTACTCTATGTGCGATTTTTTACCGACCGCGCTCTACATTTTAAAATTATTCCATCAGTTGCAGTTGTGCATCCAAAAATCGTTCGTAGAGTTGCGGCTTCCACTGAAATGGAGCCGAAACTGATGCCTCGCACCCAATTCATTACTTATACTGGAACAAAAAAGACTGGAATTATACCTATTCAATTTGCAAAGTTCACGCGCGCAAAGTTATGCGCTTGGTAGAAACGACATAGTTATAGTTTTGAGAACTAAGCGATTGGAACGATTATATAAAAATGGAATATAGCTTTGAATGATTGTTCGGACTGTTTAGTTTTAATTTTAGGTCACTGCATAAAAATATGGAGACGACCTTATACGAAAACCGAGCTTTGTGAATAAGCAGCAGAACGGCGCACTATTGTGAAGGGGACATTGGTACTCCGAACCGTATACCGCCAAAAAGAAATCGTAAAAAACCGCAGTAGCGTCAAATATTGAAGGAATACCAAAACTGCTTGAATGGATAAAACAAAATACCCCACCGAAGCTGCAAAATTACCGAAATAAGTATGAAAAACAGCACTGATACCGCAATAGCGAAAATCCCAATGTCCCCCTCTATATTATAGGCACTTAAAACAGTTTATACACGAGTTAGATGAGATTAAGTATGTTAAACAGTTAAATCAGTTAATAGACATAATTAATTTCACGTGATTGTTACTATTTTCGCAATATTTCTCAAAAAAACAAACTTTGTTTGACTGCGTGCATGCAAGCCGGGCATTTTAGTTACACTACTTGAAGTCCTGTCGCCGTGCTGGTCAAAACTCGAAATTTATTGACTACAATGTCCTACGGAAAATGCTGTTGGATTAATCACTCAAGTAATTTCAGCATGTCCAACATTCAATAAAATTGAATTGTCCCACGTTACCGTAAGTATTCACCTATTTTGGTACGTCTATAAAATCTTCCGTGCAACATGACACTAGTTGTAGTACAGACCTCACGCTCTGTCATTAACTAGTAAACATTGTATTTCTTCCTTGGGATGCTCCAAAGATCACAATGGTCTAAAAACCTTACTGCTGTAATGGGTCATTTAAGACGTCAGTGTTGTTCGATAAAAGGATAAAAAAAGGATATTGAAAAGGGATTTCTTTTATTATATGGCACAGGTTACTTCAGTTGAAATCGTGCGCCGTGATTGGTTTCTGACGTGAATTGATAACGCCTTACGATTGAAAACAACCAACAAAATCCTAAAAAAAAAGACTTAAAAAACTTTTATTACCTCAAACAATAAAAAATATCTGAAATAGATGACTACTAACATTCTAAAAGTAAATTTTAATATTCTAATTCAGGATTTTGAGGAAGTTAAAGGAAACGGAGACCAGAAAATACATGATTGATTTTTGAGTAAAATGTGCCATATAATAAACTACTTAATAACCTCGACTGTAATTTGGTCTTTACTGTAAAGTATCAAACCTCGGCCTTGAGCGTATTAACCTCGCTACCGCTCAATCTAGACAACAAGACCTCAGTTTCATATTTTAAAGCAATGACCTCGTTCTCCGTTAAGTAGTTTCTAATTTGGTATGAGAATATTATTGTTCAACGTTTGGTTTGTAAAAATATTTCAATAATCTAAAGTGGCTCACCCTATTTTTAGCAATCCTTACAGAAACCTAAAATTGTACAAAAAATTTTAATAACGGATATATATTATATAAAACATATAAGAGATACTTGAAACCTGCACAGAAGTACAGGTAATCAAAATTAAAGCGAGATTGAAGGGTATTGCAAATGTGACATCTTGATTTCTGTTGGTCTGGGAGTAACCAAGTTTAGATTAATTTGTGTAAAAATTTGGTCTTAAAGATTTAAAAATCTTCCATAGTTGTTGGGTAACTCATATTTCATAATCGAATTAATGTACAGCTTTAATTTTGAAGTTTGCAGCTCAGAATTTCAACATAAGACAATCGAGGCTAAAAATAGTGTGACATAACCTCCTTTGATATTAGTATTTGAAAAGAGTTTGCAACTACTTATTATTTTCTTTTGTTTTTAGGATCAGGTGGTTATAAATCAAGCTCGAATGCGTTTCTTTTCTCTCTCCAAAATAAAGACAATTTGAAGCCATTTAAAGCTCCAGTCTACCGATACAGTCAGAATGCAATTCACGACAATTCTGGTTATGGACCCACTTTTGGAGGAGGTTATGATCTCCAAATCGCCAACAACGCTCACTCGTCAACAAGCTCTTACACAAGTTATGGTCGCACATACCAACCTCCATCTGGCTACAGCTATGGCAGCAGCAACACATATGCTATCTTGGCTGGCAGTAAATACTTCACTCCATCTGAAGTAGAAGTCTTTTACTTTGGTTAAACTGTCAACGTCTTTTAAAGCATCACTAAAATTAAAGAAGAACATGCATTGTGTTAATTAAACAAATACAGTTTGTCTGAAAGGCAATAAAATGTGATTAAAGTTGAAAATATCCGCACAATACTACATTGCACTGTATTACATTGTTGAGATGTTACGTCTAGAATAAAATCCGCCCATTCAATCTTCTTTAAAGTGCACCTAACTCTTAAATTAAATGCATGTCTAAATACTGCAGAACTAATCCACTGATCTCCCCTTCCTCGTATTAAAGTACCTACCCATAAAATGTATCTGCCTGCCCACCCCCCCCCCCAAGTAACCAGGCCTCCCCAAGTAACACGTATGAAGTAACCCCTTGGCAAGTACTTTGTGTCCACATAACAGTTTACTTGTAATATACACTGCTAACTCTAACACTACCCCTCTCTAATTAATGATCTCCAAACGTGTCTTAACGAGGACGTTCGCCGTTCGAAACTATTGCCGCTACAAGTTTAAACTCACTGAAAGTGGACAACATGAGAGATGAATTGTCAAAGTTTATTTTACTGATTTACTGAACTACACTTTAAAATATATTCGTCAACATTTTGCAAGTTTATACAACAAATTCAACACTAATAACTGTAAACCTAGTGTAAGATTGGGCCACCTGTAGATCACCTAACCCCCCACCCCCACCCCTCCCCCCCAAAAAAAACACAACAAGAAAACAACAACAAAAAAACCCACAACAAAACATAACAAAAGAAAACCTTAAACCTCATCAGTAACCATGTTTACTACTAAACTTAATATACTCTAACAAGACCCACTAGCGGATTTACGCAATTCTGTATTATACGAGTTTTAGTGATACTATAGTCAAAGTATAGGTATACTCTCCTCCTGGAGCATGTGTTTTTATTTTGATCAACTCTTTTGGGTGAAGCCGTTGACTCGGCTACCTTCTTCTCCACGTGGAAAAGCTACTTCCTTCAAAGATGTTGTCTTTCTGGTAGAAGCACTGTCCGGTGTTAATAATTTTAAATGGTTATTAAATGCGGCTTTGAAAGTCGAAAATCCCTGTTGGATTGTGTATTCTATTTGAAAGTGTCAATATTTGTAGTGGATGATCTGTTCAGAAGGAGTTTCGACTTGGAGAAAAGGTGAATTTATATACATCATAGTCAATCAAGATATGGTCTGGAAACTCAGCTAAAGTCTTTGGTCTATCTTTTTGTTCACCTTTATGCAT
Organism: Paragorgia papillata; assembly: GCA_035771165.1. Taxonomy (NCBI): domain Eukaryota; kingdom Metazoa; phylum Cnidaria; class Anthozoa; order Scleralcyonacea; family Coralliidae; genus Paragorgia; species Paragorgia papillata. Next base: position 1,261,324 of record JAWNZC010000132.1, read on the forward strand.
TTTTGTGCACGGTGCACGGTCATTGAACACATTGTATTTTAGTATAATGAATGAATTGTCCAATAGCAACGTTTCAGTTTAATCACTCAACCGTATTATTTAAATATTAATAAACCTAAAACAAAGGATGTGCACGGTGTAAGGTACGGTTCAACATAAAATCCCAGCTCATTATAGGCGCTTTGAAGTTTGCCGAGTTTCCAGACCATATCTCGATTGACTATGTATACGACAATAATGGTTTCCAAGCTTTTTCATTCTAGTGCCCCCTCGCGACATGTTCCAAATTGGTTTATTAACCCCCACCTTACATTTGTGATCACACTTTTTTTTTCCGTTTTGAAAATTTTTGAATTTTGGGTCTCTTAAGTGGAATTTCCTGCGTTTTGACTAATTTTGAGGACAGTTGAGCAAAAGATAAGGGTCTTAAAATCTTTAAATATATAGCATATTTTGGTTTAAATCAGATCAGGGCTTGAGGGCTGTAGTGAGCGTGAGGGTGTGTGTATTTATTGGCGTGTGTGTCACCCTCCCAACTTTTACAAAACTGCAATATTTGGAAAATTTACTGGTCCATTCACAACCGTGTTCCCAGGGCCTTTCTAAAATTGGGAGGGTGGGAAAATGCCCTGGCATCAGCTGGTGGACTCTGCATTTTCATGGGTTGATTGCTTTTCTTAAACATCCTTGGGAAACATAATTATGCATAGTTTTGTGCTAGTAATATGATCAAATAGCTTCAACGGGCGTGACAACGATCCCAGTGAAACCACCATTACAATGAACTTCTCCAATTGGACTGCCATTACTCAGAATAATTTTGCATACTATTAAAAATTAAATTGCTAAATTATTACAACCAGTATTTCTGGGGCCTGTGACTTAAGCCAATGCCAAGGCCTTTTCCCACCCTGCTAATTTCAAAAAGGCCCTGGGAATGCAGTGGCTAGACGATTTTATTCAGCACAGGGAGAGGTCCAGGCTCAAAGTGTCAAAACACAGTTTAACACAGTTTAACACTTTGAAGCCTGAGGATGAATCTTTAGTATTTTATTTGGATAGTGCCAGATGATTTTATTCAGGACAGGGAGAGGTCCAGGCATCAAAGTGTTAACCCTTCCAGGGCTGGGGGCAAAGAATATTTTAGGGCTGCAGGGCATGAGATTTGAAATTTTTAGCAGTATCCTGAGTGGGATACTGGCACTTAAAATCTGGTATCCCTCCTTGAAAATTAGTATCCCACATTTGGACAGTAGATATTCCAATAAGCAGTATCCAAACAAGGTTAACTTTTATTTAACACAAAAATAGACTGGAAAGTTTGTACCGTACAACAGAGATCTCTGTTGCGCAGTTTCAGGCTGACAATTGTCCGCATATAAGAAATATACGAATCTCCGTTGTGCATTTTACAAACTTTCCAGTCTGTTCAAACTTTACATTATACATACTACACTACAAAATCCATCAAATTCAGGACTATGTACTAGTAGTGTGACTGTAATAATAATGAATAACACGAGATCGAAAAAAAGACGCAGAATATTTTAATCTCATTCCCAGAGCCTGTGATCATTTTGTCCAGCAATGGCTCCTTGTTGCCAGTATTACTTCATGTATGCCTATCATTTAATCTTGGCGCGCACTGGGAATGAGATTACAATTCGTCAAATTTCCCACCAAAATTTGCAGACAAAACGCGAAGAATCAGACAACAATTAATTGGGATAGCTGCTCAACAATTGTTCACTATCCCAATTTTCATGGTATCCCCACGGGATACTGAGCTTATGATGCCCAGTATCCAAACTTAAAATCTGGTATCCCTGGGATATCGGGATACTGCAAATCTCATGCCATGGGGCTGGTCACAACACTTTCAATATTAGCTTCACTTTTTGGATTCTTCAACATTAATGAGAATAGATATGCTAGCTCGGATATGAGAATTGAATGTAAATGTTCTCTAAGCCAAATTTCTGAGTTTCCAAGTGGGACTGAAACCCACAACTTTCTGATCACAGGAGAGATCAACAGTCTTACCATTGAGCTACAGAGATGATTTGAATGTACAGTGTAGGTTGTGTTCAATGTATGACATTACTGCTAAGTGCAAGTATGATGATTATGTTAATGTCATAATGCTGTTGTTAAAAGAATCCATGAATCAGATATGCTAGCTCGGATATGAGAATTGAATGAAAAAGGTTTTCGAGCCATTTTACTCAGAGAAATTTTGGAGTTCCCAAGTTGCATGGACTCAAACCAACAACGTTCTGATCATGGGAGAGACACTCTAACCATTGAGCTACATGGACTCAGATTTGAACATTATACTGTAGGTTGCAAATTCAAATAATAAGAATGTTCAGTGTAATTTTCACAGGTTCTCCATTGCATAAACTGATAACAGTATTTACTATTTGTTTGTAAAAAGGGGAAGCTGAATAGTTTTTTTTTCTTTTCACTTATTTTTTTTTTGGTTGCTCAAAATCTGGGGCTGGGGAAAATTATGCCCCCTTTGCCCTCTCAATAATTGGGACCTGTATTTTTTTAAGACCATTTTAAAATATTACGTCAAAAATAAACAGTCAAATTACCCTCCGTTTTAGTGTTGTTTGAACAAGTTGAAGTGTATTAATTATAGCACATGATATTGTGTGACAAACATTGTAATTATGTCTTATACAAATCTACTGGAAGTAATCGGTCACATTTTGTGTTTGAGACTGGGGGAGGGTAATGTTGGGTGTATGTGTGTGGGGAGGTGTATTGGGTGTGTGTGTGTGGAGGTGTGTGTGTGTGGGTATGTGAGGTGTGTGGTGTGTATGGGTGGGTGCATATGTGTGGGGGAGATGTGTAAGGGTGTACATGTATGGGGTGTGTGTGGAGTATTTGGGTGTGTGTGAGGGGATGTGGTGTGTGAGTGGAGTGTGTTTGTGGGGGGATGTATATGTGGGGGGGAATGTGTGGGTGGAGTCCCGTACGGAAATGGCAGCGCTGCATGGTAACTGCATTTTGACTTTTTCTTGACTGCAAATCCACTGCAGATCCGCTGCAGATCCGCTGCACAGCATGCGCTGCACTTTTTGTCGATATTGAATGCAACTGCAGCGCATTGATATAGATCTACACAAAAATAAAGCGCCGCATATGCGCTGCATTTTGACTTCAGATCCGCTGCACAGTATGCGCTGCACTTTTTGTCGATATTGAATGCAACTGCAGCGCATTACTTCAGCGCTGCATTTTGACTTCAGTAATCAGTACTGCATTTGCGCTGTATTTTGACTTACAAGTTTGATTATATTATAGCCTTTAGCACCTCTGTTGTATGTCAATCGGCTTCAGTAGCTGTCAACTTTTATGCATCTACTCAACAGAACAGAACAAATAATGACAGGGGCGCAACTCGAAAATTTCGAGGGCAGGGGTTGAACGCAAAAAAAGGGCAAAGTCATTCAGTATTCTAAACAATTTGGGAGTAGAAGCCAAGCAGAGATTGTAGGGGGGTCCGGGGGCATGCCGCCCCGGAAATGTTTTGAATTTTGGGTCTCTGAAACGGCATTTCCTGCATTTTGAGGACGCTTTTCTCGTATTTTCGGTTGCGGAAATTTTTATTTTGGTCTCGCATTATTTAAAATTTATCATAATTATATTCAGCCTACTGTAGCTGCCGCCCGGGCCCACTGCTAGAAGCCTCTGAGTCTCGCCAGATTTGCGGAGAATTGTATTGCGTACTACAACAGACGATTAATTATCTGTTTATCTAATGTCTAACCTAGTATTATAGGTCTCGCAACAAGGGCAGGGGGTAAAAAGGGCAGGGGTTGCAACCCCCCCAACCCCCCCTAGTTGCGCGCCTGAATGAACAAATTGTTGGATATGAAAGAAGCAAGAATAAAGCAACTATAGAAAAAACTAATTGACCTCGACTGGGATTCGAAATGCATGCCCGTAATTGCCTTCGCCGTTTACTAGCCGCTTAAACGGTAGTTGAGAGCATCGCATTTAGAAAGCCAGCTGTGGGATCGAGTCTCAGCCGTTGTCAGCAAGTAGAGTTTTCTTTACTTGCCCAGTATAGTTAATTTATACTGTTGCGTTAATATGTCTTGACCTTATAATACTAATTTTTTCCAAATTCTCAATTATGAATTATATTAACGACACGCGCATCACAAAACCAAGTCACAGAACCATCAGGACGTATTCTATTATTTACTATCAGTGTTCACGTTTTACTGAGACAATCAGACAGAGCATTTGAAGACACTCTATTAAACGTTTATAGCGTTAAACACGAAAACGCGACTACATACAGACAGAACTTTACCTGTGAATGGCGCCGATTGTCATATTGTTTATTGTGCTTCTTTGTAAACGTTTAAAGTGTCACTGAGACGAAAAATCGACCACAAAGTTTTGCGAAAATTTAACTTCGACGAACTTTATTGAGATATAAATACCCCGTGTGCAAAATTTAAACCGATATAAACAAATAGGTTTAAAGTTATAAACGTTTGAAATGCTGAAAATTGTGTCCGCCATTAAAATTTGCTTCACTGTGAATATTGATACCTGAGAAGTGTTTGACGTCATAGTCTCAACCCAAACTAGCGTGACTAAGGAAGAAACAACGAGAGCGCATATAATTTGACAACAAAAATGTCGAATTCATCATCATTTAGTTGTTCTTCTGGCTATGGATTGAAACGGAATCATCCGTTATATATTTGGAGTATATGGTAGCCCATTTGGACGAATCTGGTTTCGGAATTTGCCAGGACGATGATTGTATTGCTTCGGCTGACGAGATTGATAATTCGCGCAATACGAACAAGATATTGCCGAAGGAAAGTACAATACATTTTAAATATAGCAACATTTCATTTCTGACGTTGTGGTTTCTTCTTGAGAAAGACAGTATTAGTCGGCTAGAGACGCTATCTTTATGTTGGTATGAATGTGTATAAAAATATGTATGTATATGTAATGTCACTAATGTGGCTCTAGCTTGTATTTGATGCCTGATACATTTGATACCCTAAAATATTTAGATTAGTATTTACGCTTTGCTGCTTTGCAAATCAGACTGTATATTTATTGAGTTAGTTATGCTATTTATTTTGTAACATCTAATAGCGTTTTCTTTAAGTTTTAAAATACTAAATGAATTGCTAGTACATGCTATACATGTATTTTATATATACAAATACAATACATCAAATGCAACCTTCGTTGTCGTTTGCTTTAAACTTACATGATATATTTTATAATCTTAAATAAAAGTATAGTGGAACTATGATTACCATGGTATGGTATATAAGAACAGGGGACAAGAAATATTCGCTTATTTTCCAACGGTTCACTTCCTTGGAGTTCGAGACTGCTCTGCCTCCAACGTTTTTTAGTCTTTCAAATAATAGGCACATTACCACGCTGAAAAACTCTTGTTTGTAGTAAGGTCGCTCTAAAAATCTTCATGGAAAATTGATTGAAACAAACTATGAATCATCTGGTTTAAATTGAGTGTATTAAACCCAGTTTGCTCGTATGATTTGTCAATTGCATGGGCTTATATGCTGCGCAATCCGGGCTTGCAGAATAATCTCATTCATTACTAGAATCCTGTATAACTGTGTGCGTTGATAGAATATTTTATTTTTCATTCACTGACAACGTCTTGTATACAGCATCGCAATAACAGCGCCTCTTTTTTGAATTTCGAGTTAAAACTTCGTACAGTAGGTTGTAGGTGGGTATACTTCACAATGATGAAATAAAAATGAGAGGTGGAAATTTCGTCTCAGTGACACTTTAAAATTGGTTCGTTTGGACAAATTTAATCCAAACTCTCTTCGCAATTTGGTCAATTGGACTTTTATGCAAGGATATTCCTGCTTTAATATCAGATTGATAACTGCAATATTGTACAACAAAGCGTGATGATGGCATGATGGAATAATTTAATTTTAATGAGCGATTCTTCTAAGCCACGCTTGTTTACTATCACACAAGGTGTTTTGTTGGGTTGAGACTCTGACGTCACAGACATCCTAGACCCAGTCTCAAATAAGCACGTCCATTTTAATGGCGGCCGCGAATTTGCGTATTTCTTTCGTCAATATCTGCTTTACTTTTCCGAATATCAGCATGAAACTTCGTTTGGTAAGTCTTCGATACATGCACTTTAGGCTCATAGAGAAAAAAGTAGGGGTAAAAATTTCGTCTCAGTGACACTTTAAGAGAATATCAGCAGAGTGGGAGCTGCAGCTTTAAATGCAAGTACCAGCGCCCTTCTCCTCCTTTCTTTAAGACATTCACCAAACAGGTTCAGTTGAATCCCCAAGACTCAAGAGAAGTAGTTAACGCGCAAACGATCAACGGCTTTATCTTTACGCACAATATTCAAATGTTCAAGTGCAGGCGCCAAAAATGCTATCAGTTTGACACTTGACCAGATAACGATATTGAATTACTCATTATTGTAGCAAGCATCTCTGACGGGATTTGGAAAAGTTTAATACGTCAATAGTATATTTTATTTAGTCTTAGGCTTTATAGATATTATTGGGTTAGTTAGATTGCAGATGCGAGAACTGCTACTGCTACAAGTCTCAGAACGTCCTTAAATAATATTCAATGGTAATAATTGTTTGAAAGAGATTAAGTTATCTCTTGGCATCAGCAAAGTATTTTTGGTATTTCCTGCCAAGGTTCGAGGCTATCTAGGCGATAAAACTGTAAAAGTGCATGAGCTAAATCAGACAACTGTAAAAAGTAATTCAAAAGCATTTCTCATCAGTTTACCATTTGCACAAAACGGCTCATTCTTTACTCCAAATTACGGTAAGTTTCAAGTTTTTGAACAGCGAGAGCTATATAGTTTATTAGTATTGACTCGTTGTGTAAAATGCAAAAATTAAACGAGATTATTATAGACCTTTTAAAGACCTTTCGTTTTCCTTAACCGATTTAATAAAGTCTCTATAGTTTACTTTTGCTAGTAGGATAAGCGCGCAGTGCGTGATGGCGTTTTGCATGTTGTGATCCACACATTTGCCGCACCAATTAAATTATGTAAGTCGATCAGTATCAAACATGCAGCGCTACATCGCAACTTTGTGTTGCAGATTAGATGCATAATGACTGCACACTGAATTTGAAAACTTTGTTTGACTGCGCATTCAATGTGCAGCACTTTGCTTAAGTGATTTCATCAATTTGTAATGCAGACGCGCTGCAGTTTAAATGCATTTTGACTTGCAGTCAAGAAAAATTACATCTGCAGCTAAACTGCAGCGCTGCCATTTCGGTACGGGGTGTCTATGTGTGGGGAGTGTATGGGGTGGGGTGTAGGGTATATGTCTGAGTGTATGTGGTGTTTGTGTGTGGGGGGAGGGGTGAGTTTGTTTGTGGGGGTATGTGTATGACAGTATGTGGGAGAGAATCTGTGGGTAAGTGTGTGCATGTGTGCATGAATGTGGTTGTGTAGAATGTTTGTGTTTGGAAGGGTGTGTGTGGGCAGGGCCGCTGAGAAATTTTGGGGCCTGGAGCAAATTGTTGGGGCCCCTGATGATATCACATGGGTCAATCTGGATGGCCCTGATGATGTCACATGGGTCAATCTGGATGGCCCTGATGATGTCACATATATCGTCTTTTCTACGTGTTCTTAATTAGTTCGCGGTGTTGGTTAAAAATGAAGTTAGTGTTACCGATCTTTACGCTTTCTGGGCCTCATGTTTTCTTACATCAAAAACTCAAATCTCAAAAATTTTAGTGAATCCCCTTAGCCTCAACTTTTCTTCTAGATACTGGTCTGGCTGTTAACTGCTTGCAATGTGACTGTTCCTAGTTACAAGATTATATATACTGACCCTAATTAAATGTCTGTATATAGTATTGAACTCAGGCTGGAAATCGTAAGTGTTAAAAACATTCTACGTATATCACCATGATAGCAAGAGAGAAGATTATATAAATGCAATATGTGTTAGAGGAGTTAAACATTAAGCGAGGGGGGGTGTTTAAAACAATGATTTGAACCAAAGTCATGATGCATTGGACCGTTGATTTTACTTAGAAATGCAGACGAAATTTCTTCAATATGTCAACCAAGAAGGCACCTTGATATTTCTTGAAAAAGTCGGACCCTTATTAACGGACACCTCTCTTAAGTGGACACCTAGGCAAGGTCCCAGCTATTTCTTTAATAAAATACTATATTTACAACCCCTTTTAAACGGACATCTTTTTTAAGCGTAAACGGACACCTATGTTGGGTGCCAGTGAGCAAATTATTAACGTCTCTTAAGTGGATAAATCCATATCAAAATTAACGTTTTCTTTAATAATTAGTACCAGTTGACACTTGGAATTAACAGACAGAGACCAACACTTTGAATTTGGAACTTGTTTAAGTCAGTCAGTCAGTTGTTGATTGCTTTATTATAGCCATTAAAACTTAGTTATAGTTAAATTATAGTAAAACAAACTACGTACTGTATATACTGTAGGCACAAAAAGCTGGTCACCACATGCGTATCCGCTACTGTGCAATCTCTTTTAAGAGGACATTCCTCTTAAGCAGACACCTAGCTCAGCGAAGTCCCAAATGTCTCCGCTTAATAGGGGTTCGTCTGTATAAAAAAAGTCGAATTCAATAACTGTTTTATTATAGATATTCAGTTGAAAATGCGCAGAAAATCCCTCAGAACCACAAAACGTTAAAAAAAACGCAATTAAAAGACAGTTGCTTCTTTCCCGCGCTTTTCTTCGGTTTACCTAGCTGGACAGGTTCGCATCAGCACATGCTATAAGTCCTTTTTCCTACAGATGATATCTCCAAAAACTACTGATAATAGCATTGTGGGACCGGAATCTAACAATCAAAGCGCCAAATACGACTGAAAGTGCAGATATCGAGATTTTTACCAACTTTCTGACCAATTATAATCAAGGATTCGGGAAAAAATGTGTACAGTGGTAAAATTGTCTATTTTGCTTTTGTATTACTATTAGGTATGTATATATAAGAGGCTGGGATTTTCTGCTCATTTGCCTTTCTAAACCACAACCTTGTACCCAAGCTCTTTACTTAGCGCTCGCAACTCGCTGGGGCACGTGACTTGCGAGCGCTGAGTAAAGAGCCTGGGTACGAAAAGTTGACGAAATCACTGACTTACAGTATCTACTTATCCAAAAAATGACCGAACAAGGATGGTGGAAATGAGTTATTTCTGTCATGGTAGTGACCACTGACCGTATTCTGCCCAATATGTTTACTTGACTGTGGGCTCAGCTGCACCCGCAGGCCGATTAATTCAATTAAAGTCATTTATAAGAAACAGGTCAGCGGTTACTACTACGGGAGATAGGACCCATAAACCGCCATCTTGAATTGGTCACCCTCTGTCAGTCATTGATATACAGTGAGCTCAATATATAACTGGAGTGATATCTGCTCTTCATTCACCGGACAAAGATTGAGGACATGTAGGCCTGAAGTACGTATATTTCCAGTCTTCTACGCGGTCTTTTGACCAAATATGACTTGACCAGAGCGCGTAGAAGACTGGAACTATACGCACTTCAGACCTACATGCCGGCACGTTGTCCGCCACAACGATATCTCTCCAGTTACAGTATATGTAGAGCACACTGTTGATAAAGGACACCCGCAGTCCAGTGATATATAATAGGTCAGTGCTTTGACCACTAAACAAACATACCAGCACGAATTGCAAGAAATGCTGAGCCAGAAAAGATTTTCCTAATTCTTCTAGTCGACCTGAAAAGAGCGTGATAAAGAACAGCTGAATAGCACTGTATAGCAGTTTTATTTACCTCCTACCAGCTTGTTCGCCACGCTTCTCGCAATTCAAATTTCACTGCGAGTGTCTTCAATACTATTTAATTCATATTAAGATTCAAAGCTCTTGACAAAAGATTCTGAAAATAGGTTTGCATAACGCGAGTTTGTTAAACGAAGCATGTTTTTGTATTGTTTTTAAAAAGTAGAGTGCTGCGTTGGCAGTGTTTTGAATACTGATAGCAAAGCGAAAAAGTATAGTGAACTGCTGATATTTTAGAGAACGAAATACTGACTTTTTAAGCCAAAGTCCTTCATCAGAGTAAATCATGGAGTAATATAAAAGTAGAGGGCTGTGTGTTACGATGTGTAGAAAATCTTAAAGGTTGTGAACTGCTGAGATTTTAGAGAACGAAATACTGACATTTTAAGCCAGCTAGGGTCCTTCATCAGAGTAAATCATGGAGTAATATAAAAGTAGAGTGCTGTGTAGGCAGTGTGTTACAATGTATAGAAAATCTTAAAGATGGTAAACTGCTGAGATTTTAGAGAACGAAATACTGACGTTTTAAGCCGGCTAGAGTTCTTCATCAGAGTAAATCATGGAGTCATATAAAAGTAGAGTGCTGTGTTGGCAGTGTGTTACGATGTATAGAAAACTGTCGAAATTTTAAAGAACGAAACTGACGTTTCGAGCGGAACTCTTTGTCAGAATAAAAGGCGCTTTACTTTGATGAATGGCTCTGTTCGAAACGTCAAGTATTTCGTTCCTAAAAAATCTCGACAGTTCGCCGCCTTTTTCCGCTGCTTTGCATGTTCTTGTTGTTACAAGAATATAAAGTGCTACGCAGTGTGTTACGATGTATAGAAAATCTTAAAAAGGTACAAAAGAGATTTTGAAAACGAAACGTTTCGAAAAGTTCTTTATCAGAGTAACTTCTCTTCATGATTTCGGTAGTTCACCATCTTTAAGATGTTTTTTTGTATTCTTTTTCTATACGCCAACGATGTTCGTATTGGCTTAAGAAAAGCTTCGTTGCCGACATAAGTGAAGGCCGTTTGGCGGCTGGAGTTTGGCCGCTGTACATGCGAAAAAGGGATTCCCACAGAGCTAACTCCGCCCTTGTAATTCTTGCCACGCCAGCGACGGAGATAATTAAGCGATGGTGTATATGTATATGTATATATATGTATCAAGAACGATGCAAAACAACAGTATTCAAAACCAAGACCAGATGAATGTTGACGGGAGGTCGTAGCTTCGATCAGGACTCGACCAACAGTTGCATGCGATGCCCGAATCAAATGTGGACATTGATAGACTGGGAAGACTGACATTGGACCACTTCGAAAGATACTCGACGAGCAAAGGTAGTTCTAGTAGCGATCTAACTTCTAATGACTCATCGCCTTCGAATTTTGCTGAGGACTTCGAAAGTCCGGTCAGCTCTCCAAATCAAGCCAGCTCCCCGAGCTGTTCTTCCGACAACTGGAACTCGAATTCCGAGGAAGACCTTTCGGATGAGAAAACCGTTCGGATAAAGAGCAAAGAGAAACGAACTCGACAAGCGATGGAAACCGTTTCGAAACGAAACGAGCGGGAGAGGAAACGAGTTAAATTGATCAGCGAGGGGTTCTCCACGCTTCGAAAACACGTTCTGATTCATCCAAATAATCGGAAGCTTCCGAAATTACAAATCTTACGACGAGCAATTTGTTATATTAAAACTTTGCAGGAGATGTTGGATGAAAGTGATAGTCAAATAAAGTTGGAAAATCAAAGAAAATTTTCACCTTGTACTATCAGCTACCCATAGACAAGAACACAGGTATGAATATGTAATTTTTTACTAAAGATCTACAATAAATTTCAAAATCGTTCAGTTCTAAAACCCAAACGGAGTCCGAAAAAAGTATAGTGTTGCGTTTAAGATAGAGGAAAGTGAAAAGTTGGTGAACTGCTGAAAATAGTTTTGATAACGAAATTCTGACGTTTCGAGCGGAGTCCTTTATCATTCAGAGAGAGTGAAATAGGCTTCGTTGGAAACGTCAGTATTTCGTTATCAAAACTATTCTCAGCAGTTTACCACATTTTGACACTGCCTGCACAGCACTCAACTTGTTTTAAAGTTTTGGATAGGTAGATATTTTTGCTTGTATGTAAGGTTTGATGCGATTACAAGTTCCAACCGAATGCGACGAATCTTTCGACGATTTTAATTATATTGCAAGTAATATTTAGCGTTCCTTATTTTAGTTTCGTAAGTTTGCGGTTCCGATTTCACATGGAAGACTTCGATGTTGCATTTTTGCATCAAGTCTCGGTTTGGTTTTAGATATGATATATTATATATTTCAACACTGGAAATTTTCCCGCTCAATTACAAAAAATCCGTAGAATATGATCTGTACTGTATGTACTATGTACTGTACCTTAGATTTGGATATGAAGAGATGATGTCCAAAATCCACCAACGTTGAACCAACTTGAACAATTTTACGTTCAAATCATCTGAGTTCCGGTTACCGAGCTGATTTTAAGTCTTTCTAAGACTGTAATAAAGAATTAGAATACCCTATGTGCTATAGTTACAGAAAAGCGAAGCCAATTTTGCTTTATTATATCATTCTGCACTTCTCAAATGGTCGTAATACGATTTTCGTGACATATAAAACCAGCCCGGCTAGCCCGCCTCATATGAACACCCCCGATATAAGAGGCTTACTTTAGAGTGCTTTTTAAGCTTTAAGTTACTCTGATGTGATTCTAAAAGGTAACTCCCAAATGGGAACCAGAACGCAACCTTCCGATCGTCTAGTCAAACGCCCCAACCATTGAGCTATACTATAGGACTCAGATAGCTGAACGTATAGGTTGAATACGTGTACAACCCAAAGTCTTCTGATCACCAGTGAGACGCTCTAACTATTGAGCTACTGAGATCAGTCAGATGATTTGAACATAGGTTGGGTACACGCATGTACAATCCACAACCTTCTGATCGCTGGTAGGATGCTCTAATCGTTGAGCTACTGACACTCAGATAGCTGAACATATATAGGTTGAATATGATGTACAAGCCCGTTACAACCTTCTGATTACCGGTGAAACGCTCTAACTATATTGAGCTATTGAAACTCAGATATACAATACAATACAATACAATAAATTTTATTTAAACACGATTGGAATTAAAGCATACAGCTTGTGGGGTCGTGTATTTAAGTCTATATTACAAGGAAAAAAGAAAGAAAATACTGTACATATCAATAAAATTTAAAACTAAATAATCATATTACAAGGAAAAAAGGAAAAAAGAAAGAAAATACTGTACATATCAATAAAATTTAAAACAATCTTCATGCCTAGGTGCAGTTTGCACAGATTCCGCCTCAAAATTTATAAGCCTTAGGATGCCTGCTCTCTTTATCCTCTTACCAAGGGTGGTAACATTTGTTACAGAATCATCAAGGTCTGCAGAGATCGCATTCCAGATAACAGAACCCCTATAGGTGATTGAGTTCTTCATATAATATGTATTGAAGCGCGGAACATTTACTTTATGTGCATTACGGAGACTATACTTATTTTTAGATTTTGTTATTATATGGGTCATACTTAGTGGTGTAATATTGTTATATATCTTATAAGCTAATTGTACCAGTCTTATCTTATACATTTCAGTGAGTGTATCCCATTTAGCCTGCTCTAAGACCTCAATAGAGGGCATATCACGTGATAGACTAAATATCACTCTGGCAGCTCTACAATGTAGAGATTCCAAAGAATGAAAGCCTTCCTTATTGGTACACCCACCCCAAATTGGCATTGCATATGTTATAGAGGGTAAAATAATCTTAAAATACAAATCTAGGAGCATTTGCCTTGGTAAGAATTTGCTACATTTTATCATGTTCAGTTTGTTAGCGAATCCCTTTTTTGTTTCCAATATGTGTCGAGACCATGTTAATTTGTCATCAATCGTAACTCCCAACAACCTTGAATGAGTCACCCACTTTATCTGATGTGATCCAACCGTTAGTATATTCAATGGGCCTGTAAAATTTCCCCTATGCATTATCATAGCCTCGCACTTCTTTGGATGAGGTGTTAGAGAGTTTAATCGACACCATTCCATTAGCTCGCCAAGGGCTTTATTGAGCAGTGAAGTCACCTCGTCAATAGTTTGCGCAACACAATAAACTGTGGTATCGTCTGCGTACATATATACAGAGCCTGAACCAACTGCACCAGGTAAGTCGCTCGTATACAAAGTAAACAGTGTCGGCCCAAGGACTGACCCTGGGGAATGCCATAAGTGACTTTATCATAGTCTGATTGATTTCCATTAATAACGGTGAACTGTTTTCTCTCACTAAGATAATCTTTTAACCAGGCCAGTAGATTTCCTTTAATACCAAAATTGTGTTCCAGTTTGTGAATCAGAATCCTATGTGATACGCTGTCGAATGCTTTCTGAAAGTCAATGAATACAACTCCTACAACTAGCTTAGAATCAATTGCATGCCTCCAGGTCTCAGTTAAGTGGGCTAGTAATAACTCCGTGGAATGTCCTTTACGATAGGCCCATTGTTTGTCTGTCACAAGCTGATTATCAGTAAAGATATGCTTAACTAGTGTGTCAGCAACGCACGATTCAAGAATTTTACTTGGTACACTTAAGATCGACAGCGGTCGATAGTTTCCCCTTTCAGACTCATCATCTTTCTTAAATACGGCATTCAGTCTAGCCACTTTCCATTCATTATACACTATACCTTTAATTAAACTTCGCGAGTATAGGTTGGTCAGAGGTGTTACTACAGCCATTCCTGCCAATTTTAAGAGTTTAGGTGAGATTCCATCTGGTCCGGTTGCTTTTGCAGGTTTCAACAAAGCAAGCTTCTTTTCAACTTCACTGCTCGTCAACTGAGCTTCCGATATGCACGGGGCTGGTATCACTTGTGTGCAGGGTAATAGTTGCGGTTCAAAGTTCCTCGCCAATTTCTCGCCAATGGTAGAAAAGAAACAATTCATCAGATTAGCTTTTTCTTTGTCATCTACTGCAAGGCTTCCGTCGTCGCGTTTTAACCGCCCAATAGCCTTCCTCTCTTTAGGCTTGGTAGCTTTAGTAAGTAAGTTCCAATACGCTGCAGTGGTTTTAACTTCATCGAGTTTCTCTTGGAAGTACGCTGCCTTGGCTTTTCTGATCTCAGATATTACTTCATTCCTAAGTTTCTTGTAGCTGGCCCATATCTCGCTATCCTTCGTTTCTATCGCCTTCTTAAATAACTTAAATCTGCGATTCATCTTCTGCCTAATCGAGTTATTTATCCAGGGAGTTGATATACTTCGCACTTTCACGTCTTTATATGGTGCGTGAGTATCACAAACATCTTTAAACAATTTTTCCCAAGCCCAAAGGATATCATTATTGTCCTCAAATACAGTAGAAACGTGAAAAGGCGTTCGCTCGAGTTCAGCTTTAAAATTTTCAACATTAAAGTGTTTGAAGTTTCTGGTACGTATGATTTTAGGTGGAGGTCGTTTTCTTTTTAGTTTAAGTGTAGCATATACTAGGCTATGGTCTGATATGCCCAGCGGTAGAACTCCAGTCCTTTTAACAAGATCTGGTTTTGTGGTGACAATTAGGTCAATTAATGTCTTTGTTGTTATTGTCACGCGAGTTGGTTCTCTGATAATGTTTTGCATACTAAATAGATCAAATATATTCAGCAGATGTTTTGTTTTATAGGGAATATCTGCTGTTTCTTCGTTTAGATCAAGCAGGTTGCAGTTAAAGTCGCCAAGGAGGAAGATATTACTAGTTTTCATCCAAGCCTTTTCGAGTACATCATGTAGATTTCTGAAAAAATTAGGCGATTCTAGTTCTGATCTGTACATAACCGAGAATAATGAGTTGGTCGTCGGAAATTTCACCTGAATCCAAATTGCTTCAAGGTCCTCTTTAGCGAGGTCTTTCCTCTGAATTACCTTTAGATGTTCAGCATAGTATAAAATACATCCTCCACCTCTGCATTTAGTTCTGTCTCTGCGAATAAATTTTAGTCCATCTATATGTAGATTTTGATCGCCAATACTAGGGTTTAAATGCGTCTCTGTTATCCCAAGAATATCAAATTTACAAGTAGTTTGAAGAACTCTCAACTCGTCCATCTTATTTCTGAGACTACAGATATTCAAGTGCGCGACTCTAAGATCCTTGGGAGCAGCATTGAACTCGCAAGCTATATCGTACAAATAATCGTGATTTATAGTCGCACCTGCAGGGACGTCACATATCGGTGGTCTTGTGTCGGAGTTGTTTAAATCTAAGTCAGCAGCTGGTTGCCATTCTTTTGTATAGTTTTCATTTAGAAACGGGAGAGAGCAAAACGAACATAACCAATCAATGTCAGGGTTCTCCAGATAATACTTAAACGTCGCCTTAGACATGTTCAGGCATTTAGCGTGTGACCACATATTACATTCAAGACACAAGATGGCGTCTTGGTTGTTGCGAACGGTTTTAGTACATTCCTTGCATGGATATTTAGGAGTTCGTTTCCCAACAGGTCCTGGATTAGACTGAATGTCTCCACACAAAATAATGCGATTAATTTGGAAACTACTCATCCCTTTCGTGTCGTAGGGAGCTCTGGAAGTTAGGTAAGATCTACCACGTCCACAAAGATGTCTTCGATATAATGTATGGTTTAGAACATTTTTATCGTCCAATGTCGTTAACCATGTCTCTTTACGTGTACAACTAATTGTGTCACACATAGGAGACGTATTGTCATCTTTGTTAGTAATCATTATGGCTCCCACAATTATAAAACATAACAATATTTGGGAGCTCAGCAGAGAGCGTCCGACCGCCATTATGATATTATTTCCTGCTATATATAGCTGAACGTATATATAGCCGGTTAAATATATATGTGTACAACGCACAAGCTTCTGATCACCAGTGAGATGCTCTAACCTTTAAGCTACTGGGCTAGCTCGCCTTATATGAACAGACCTTTACAACCGTCCGACCAATGACTATATATGTGGTGGTATTCGTACAATCGAATATCAAGTCCAATATCTTACAAACGATAGCTAAAAACAAAGGACTGTATTCAGGACTGATGTATATTCAGAAGTAACCGCTTCTCTTTATACACTATATATTGATCATACCGCTCACGGTAAACCGCGGAATAAAGAACTGTTTCAGATCTCGCTAACAACCGGTTACTTTGTAATTTCATAAGAAAAGAGAATGTGATAAAGTTCCGTTGCAATACAAGTCGCATCTGATAAATTTGTGTACAAAGAATTCCCATTGTGTTTTAATGAATGTTTTCCGTTCGTTTATCATTCGGTGTTGATGCATACTTAAGTATTGATATAGAGGAACTATAGAAGCCTTTTAGCAAACAAGTTTAGATTTGGAGAAATTTCTTATTACGGAAATTATTACTGGGGACTTTTAGATCTACCACGGCAACCTCAACGGCAACGTCTTGCGAATAAAGGAATTCTATATTGTTGCGAAACAAAGAGACTGATGAATAATTATTGTGGGACAGCAAACTAAGGTGGAGAATAATGATATATTAGGTGCTACTCCGAGTGACGAACCATACCGAGTAAAGTATATATATAGAGAAAAACTCTATACTCGACCGCGGCTAGGATTCTTGGGGTAAATCTAACATCCGATTAGCATGAATATATTTTTAGTCGCAATAGCAATCTCAACACCGTCCTCGTTCTTGATACAATGAATGAATGAATGATAATTTATTTCAACACGTTTCGTCCAAGAGCAAAAGCTCGTTCAAAATACGAACGTGCAATGTATAATCATTTAACTAGTTAACAAGTAAATGTTAGCAAGAAAAAAGTTATTTACAATAATGAATAGGGTTAATTACAATAAGAAACTAAAAAACAATGTTCCTTAGATTACTTTTAAAACTATTAAAATCTGCTGACTGATGGACTTTTATAGGGAGAGCATTCCAATAACTAGCAGCGGCATAGCTAAAAGACTTCTTCTTCCACTGTAAATTAAATTTAGGAAGTATGAGGATGTAACTATCGCCTCTTAACGCCTCAACTCACCAAAGATCAGAACTGTTGCTTAAGATGGACTTAAATACTGACAGTACACTGTAGTCATTTTAGCAGTATACTGGGGACGTTTTTGAACTCGCTAAACTATAGCTTCAAATATGAATATAAAGTCAGTTAACCGTGACATTTTAAAATTGTAACCGCCGTCGTCGTCCTATAGCATTTTATTAGGTCTCTATTATTTTAACTGAAAAGAAACCACTCGGCATACGGCTGTTAAGAGAAAGCCAAGTAATTCGAATTTTGATAACCCATGATATAAACTGACCATCTATTAAGTTGACGTTTGAACAATGGTTGTTTTTCCAAAATAAATTTACTCTATATATTAAAATTGAACGAGCATACCTATAGTTTTCGACAGACAATATATAGCTTTTTTGCATATGAAGTGCCGCATTAGTCATTGTATATAATTTATATATATAGTCATGATTACAATGGCTTTCTTATGTCATTCAAATTTATCATTCTTGCGAAACGTTAATTTGTGACAGTGTAAGATTGATCATCAAATCATCACGAAAACTTACTTTAGGTATATATAAGACTTAAGGTATATATATAGTATATATATATTTATTATATAGCATGCCATCGGATATGAGCTTTTGCGTAATCTGATTGGTTCCCTACTACCAGGCTATCAGCTCATATCCTACTATAGTAGAGGAAAAACAAGATGGCGGCATGTTTTTTTAAACTGCCGAAAAGAGTTGAAATTGACTGATTTTTATACAGAAAAACATCAACACCCTCAAACCAATGTATAAAAAAACAACATTGTGTAAAAATACCTTAACAAATACACAATTTAGCATGTCAAATGGTAAAATTCACCTAAAAATTACGTCTTTTTACTTCAAAAACCCAACTAAATTAGCGGGTTGATATCAATTTGTTGCCAAACAAAGAAACTCACGGTTAAAATCAAGCTTACAACACACATTTCGTAGGAGATTACCAGTAAAGAGACTTTTTTTATTAAGATAAGCATTTGGAGTAGTAAAAAAGTGTTCTTTTTCAAAAACAACCAACTAAGTAATTCAGTTTCACTGCCGAAGGTGTTTCATGAAATCAAAACCTTTTTCACGACAGCAACGCTAATATAAACAACTGACCCACCTTTTGACTTCATAAAGGTACCTTTTAATCTTTTTTGTTGATCTGCTTAACACATTTTTTGCCTCTCGAGCAACATTTATACAACATTTCGAAGCTGTTTACCGAACAGCTCAGCGAGAAACTCCATGTGAATGCATCATTACGCATGGCGGAAGTATTAGTTGCCTATGCCGGAAGTTTGTTGTTTCAAACATTTCGCTGTAACTTTGTCTCTTGTACATGCAGTGCTTGGCTATATAATAAAACAGTTATACCATTCGCTCTCGTCGTTTACGAACTAATAGCCAACTCGGCGAAGCGCCTCGTTGGCTATGAGCTCCTATACGACTCGAGCTCATGGTATAACTGTTAAATATATATATATAAAGGGGATATTAGTGATATTACCCGTTGGCGAGAAGATATGGATTTTATGTTCGAGTGGCAAGGATAATATCTTGAGATATTGCTCGTGCCACGAGAACATAAAATCCATATCTTTGAGCAGCCGCGAGTTTAGCCAAACACCTCATTACTATGCCTAATAATATTTTGGGAAAGTAGCTAGGCCTTCGATCAACCGTTTTAAACTGGGTTACAATGTCCATACAGTTGAGCATGATATTTGCTTGGTAATAGATAAAGGTTCTGCCAGAGTGGTTTAAATCAATTTTATCGATTTAGGCCATGTCCATATATATATATATATACACGTATGCGTTTTAATAGCGTTTCTATATTGTTCTCGGTCCTCAAGGCAGCAGAAAACAATAGTCTCATTACCTGAAACAATATGAAAACGCTAGGAAAACGTATACGTGTGGATGGGGTCTTAATCGTGTCGCAAGTAGACAAAAAGACAAAAGCAGTCTTTATTGGGCTGATTCTTTGGGTAGAAAAGAAACAATTATAGACACCGGACTGTGTCACAACTGCATTGCATGTTCTTTTCTGAGGATTTCAGTACCTAATCCTTGCCAAAACGTCCCGCATCGCTTCCCATGTAAACAGCGTTTTCGTGTACTGTACCCGTTTGCTTGCTGGTTTTAATATTCTAGAATCAGGATGGATCATTTGAACATATCTTGAATTTTCGTAAGCTTTTACCTTTGCTTCAAAGTTATACGATAAGAATTAAGTAGACATTCCTATAACATTAGGGAAGCTTTGTTGACGAAATTTACTACACTCGTGCACTCAATGATAGTATCATAATGAAATGTGTAACTAAACAGCTGTGTCACAACTGCATTGCATGTTCTTTTCTGAGGATTTCAGTACCTAATCCTTGCCAAAACGTCCCGCATCGCTTCCCATGTAAACAGCCTTTTCGTGTAGATACCCGTTTGCTTGCTGGTTTTAATATTCTAGAATCAGGATGGATCATTTGAACATATCTTGAATTTTCGTAAGCTTTTACCTTTGCTTCAAAGTTATACGATAAGAATTAAGTAGACATTCCTATAACATTAGGGAAGCTTTGTTGACGAAATTTACTACACTCGTGCACTCAATGATAGTATCATAATGAAATGTGTAACTAAACAGACTAGAGAAAACAAGGGAAGACAACAGGCAAACATGCACGTGTGATTGCAATAAAATTGCTACGCTTTTACTAAAATCGATTGTCGGACTTTAGTTTTTCACAAACGAGTTCCGGTTACAGGACTTATAGCCAATTCAAAAATGTTATCCTAACACTTCTGACGCTGATCACAACTCTAAATCTTACCTAAAAGAAGGCCGGTAAATGTCCACCGAAAATGCGCGTAATAATGACAAACTATGCATGTGGGTCTTCTACCCGAGGAAGCAAATTTTTTTTCACTTTTCATCTCCGTCGGGGTTGTGCCATAGATTTGTTGGCGTTTCTAACTTAAAGCTTTAGAAATAACTCGATTCAGTGGCAAATTCCGAAAGTGTAAGAAAGCAGTTTGTATAGTTATATAGTTCTCAGTCGCGGAATGGAAAGCCTCATGGTGGACACGTACGATTGTAAGCACATGCACGTACGTATAGTTGTCCATTTTTATCGGATGGTCAACTGATAAAAAGCGGTATTTACCATATACGTGTGCCAGTTACATGTAAATGCTCACATGTTTAGAAACTGGAGCCATCATTTTAACGCTAGCTCATCAAATCCATAACTTCAGGAAGAATAATGAGTGATCAGCGGCATGATACGATATTTTGATCTATTTAATCGCACAAAATCAAACCAGTTTGACATTTTACGGCAAAAATCGGCCGAATAAAATCGCTCAGTATTGACACCGCACACGTAACGATTTTGATCGTATGCCCTAAATTTAGTTGGCCTATACAGATCGACCTACTAAAATCGTAGCGTGTGCGCCAGGCTAAAAGTGGCAGTACGACCGAAAATCGTGAACGATTTATGCGGCTTTATCATTCTTTTGCTTAGAAGGTATACCACTATAAGCACGTAAAAGCAACTTTAATGTTGATTTCAGTGCATAAACATCGAATAAAAGCGCGCATAATTTGGTATAAATTCACTCCGTCATTGCATAGTTTTCAGGTATTCATCTACGTGATCGAGATAAATCCCACTCATAATGCCACAAAGGCCCGGTTTACACTAGAGCAAAAGTATCCGGATTCACAGTTTTTCATCCTCTTTGGAATAAAAAACAATGTGAATCCGGATATTTTTGCTCTAGTGTAAACGTAATCTAAGTGTGGTTGCATGTATTGAAAATTAAAGCGAAGATAGACTCTAAATCGCTTTTTGATTGCGGTTAACTGTAAAGAATAAGGTAGCCAGTTTGGCGACAGCGTTATTTTCAAATGGTATAATTAACCATGCAAAACATCCAGAAAATGCATATCTTGCTTGGGTTTTCTAAAAATATGGGTAGCAAGCCAAAGACCCTATTATTAACACCAGATTATCAAATATTTAATTGTATAAGCTTTAAAGAACAGAAGTCGATATGCTATATAGATAAATTTATTATAAATTTTGTCTTTAATATTTGTAAGAGCTTGGTGCAGGTATTTGTTTTCATATGCAAATGCTATTATAATGACATTTATTAACCGAATGCGAGATGCTTTTTGATCCGTGTGGTCACGTACGTGCACTTAGTTAATTACAGTTTCTAATGACGTTCTGACGAAAGTTTGTGTATTAGCCTACACATGCATGCAAGTTTAGCCAAATACCTCATTACTATGCCTAATAATATTTTGGGAAAGTAGCTAGGCCTTCGATCAACCGTTTTAAACTGGGTTACAATGTCCATACAGTTGAGCATGATATTTGCTTGGTAATAGATAAAGGTTCGGCCAGAGTGGTTTAAATCAATTTTATCGATTTAGGCCATGTCCATATATATATATATATACGTATGCGTTTTAATAGCGTTTCTATATTGTTCTCGGTCCTCAAGGCAGCAGAAAACAATAGTCTCATTACCTGAAACAATATGAAAACGCTAGGAAAACGTATACGTGTGGATGGGGTCTTAATCGTGTCGCAAGTAGACAAAAAGACAAAAGCAGTCTTTATTGGGCTGATTCTTTGGGTAGAAAAGAAACAATTATAGACACCGGACTGTGTCACAACTGCATTGCATGTTCTTTTCTGAGGATTTCAGTACCTAATCCTTGCCAAAACGTCCCGCATCGCTTCCCATGTAAACAGCGTTTTCGTGTACTGTACCCGTTTGCTTGCTGGTTTTAATATTCTAGAATCAGGATGGATCATTTGAACATATCTTGAATTTTCGTAAGCTTTTACCTTTGCTTCAAAGTTATACGATAAGAATTAAGTAGACATTCCTATAACATTAGGGAAGCTTTGTTGACGAAATTTACTACACTCGTGCACTCAATGATAGTATCATAATGAAATGTGTAACTAAACAGACTAGAGAAAACAAGGGAAGACAACAGGCAAACATGCACGTGTGATTGCAATAAAATTGCTACGCTTTTACTAAAATCGATTGTCGGACTTTAGTTTTTCACAAACGAGTTCCGGTTACAGGACTTATAGCCAATTCAAAAATGTTATCCTAACACTTCTGACGCTGATCACAACTCTAAATCTTACCTAAAAGAAGGCCGGTAAATGTCCACCGAAAATGCGCGTAATAATGACAAACTATGCATGCGGGTCTTCTACCCGAGGAAGCAAATTTTTTTTCACTTTTCATCTCCGTCGGGGTTGTGCCATAGATTTGTTGGCGTTTCTAACTTAAAGCTTTAGAAATAACTCGATTCAGTGGCAAATTCCGAAAGTGTAAGAAAGCAGTTTGTATAGTTATATAGTTCTCAGTCGCGGAATGGAAAGCCTCATGGTGGACACGTACGATTGTAAGCACATGCACGTACGTATAGTTGTCCATTTTTATCGGATGGTCAACTGATAAAAAGCGGTATTTACCATATACGTGTGCCAGTTACATGTAAATGCTCACATGTTTAGAAACTGGAGCCATCATTTTAACGCTAGCTCATCAAATCCATAACTTCAGGAAGAATAATGAGTGATCAGTGGCATGATACGATATTTTGATCTATTTAATCGCACAAAATCAAACCAGTTTGACATTTTACGGCAAAAATCGGCCGAATAAAATCGCTCAGTATTGACACCGCACACGTAACGATTTTGATCGTATGCCCTAAATTTAGTTGGCCTATACAGATCGACCTACTAAAATCGTAGCGTGTGCGCCAGGCTAAAAGTGGCAGTACGACCGAAAATCATGAACGATTTATGCGGCTTAATCATTCTTTTGCTTAGAAGGTATACCACTATAAGCACGTAAAAGCAACTTTAATGTTGATTTCAGTGCATAAACATCGAATACAATCGCGCATAATTTGGTATAAAATCACTCCGTCATTGCATAGTAGTTTCATGTATTCATCTACGTGATCGAGATAAATCCCACTCATAATGCCACTAAGGCCCCGTTTACACTAGCGCAAAAGTATCCGGATTCACAGTTTTTCATCCTCTTTGGAATAAAAAACAATGTGAATCCGGATATTTTTGCTCTAGTGTAAACGTAATCTAAGTGTGGTTGCATGTATTGAAAATTAAAACGAAGATAGACTCTAAATCGCTTTTTGATTGCGGTTAACAGTAAAGAATAAGGTAGCCAGTTTGGCGACAGCGTTATTTTCAAATGGTATAATTAACCACGCAACACATCCAGAAAATGCATATCTTGCTTGGGTTTTCTAAAAATATGAGTAGCAAGCCAAAGACCCTATTATTAACACCAGATTATCAAATATTTAATTGTATAAGCTTTAAAGAACAGAAGTCGATATGCTATATAGATAAATTTATTATAAATTTTGTCTTTAATATTTGTAAGAACTTGGTGCAGGTATTTGTTTTCACAAATGCTATTATAATGACATTTATTAACCGAATGCGAGATGCTTTTTGATCCGTGTGGTCACGTACGTGCACTTAGTTAATTACAGTTTCTAATGACGTTCTGACGAAAGTTTGTGTATTAGCCTACACAAGTTTAGCCAAACACCTCATCACTATGCCTAATAATATTTTGGGAAAGTAGGCCTTCGATCAACCGTTTTAAACTGGGTTACAATGTCCATACAATTGAGCATGATATTTGCTAGGTAATAGATAAAGGTTCGGCCAGAGTGGTTTAAAACAATTTTATCGATGTAGGCCATGTCCATACGTAGGCATTTTAATAGCGTTTCTATATTGTTCTCGGTCCTCAAGGGAGCAGAAAACAATGGTCTCATTACCTGAAACAATATGAAAACGCTAGGAAAACGTATACGTGTGGATGGGGTCTTAATCGTGTCGCAAGTAGACAAAAAGACAAAAGCAGTCTTTATTGGGCTGATTCTTTGGGTAGAAAAGAAACAGTTATAGACACCGGACTGTGTCACAACTGCATTGCATGTTCTTTTCTGAGGATTTCAGTACCTAATCCTTTGCCAAAACGTCCCGCATCGCTTCCCATGTAAACATCCTTTTTGTGTAGATACCCGTTCTTGCTGGTTTTAATATTCTAGAATCAGGATGGATCATTATTTTGAACATATCTTGAATTTTCGTATCGTTTTACCTTTGCTTCAAAGTTATACGATACGAATTAAGTAGACATTCCTATAACATTAAGGAAGCTTTGTTGTCGAAATTACTACTCTGCTATACTCAATGATAGTATCATAATGCAATGTGTGATACACAGACTAAAGAAAACAAGGAAAGACTACATGCAAACACGTGTGATTGCAATAACCTTGCCACGCTTTTACTAAAACCGATTGCCGGACTTTAGTTTTTCACAAACGAGTTCCGATTACAGGACCTATAGCCAATTCAAAAATGTTATCCTAACACTTCTGACGCTGATCACAACTCTAAATCTAACCTTAAAGAAGGCCGGTAAATGTCCACCGAAAATGCGCGTAATAATGACAAACTGTGGGTCTTCTACCCAAGGAAGCAATCATTTTTTTTGGCAAATTCGGAAAGTGTAAAGGCCTGGCCAAACGCTTTCAACATTTCA
The DNA here is from genome assembly GCA_035771165.1 of Paragorgia papillata. NCBI lineage: Eukaryota > Metazoa > Cnidaria > Anthozoa > Scleralcyonacea > Coralliidae > Paragorgia > Paragorgia papillata. The sequence continues at coordinate 1,286,921 of JAWNZC010000132.1, forward strand.
TTCAACATCGTTCAACATTGTTGATTTCAACATGTTGAAAGCGTTTGGCCACCCCTGTTGAATGATGTTGAACGAAATTTGAACATGTTCAAATTTTCGTTCAACGCGCGTTCAACATTTCTATTGTTCTCAAAATGTTGAAAGGTGTTGAACGCATTTGGTCACATTTAATTCAACTTTGTTGAACAGAGACATGCGCCATGTGGGATATTGTCGATTCCAGCTTTTGTGGTAGCCCACGTTCAATTAATTGTCATTCGTGAATGTTTAATTCATTTGGCCACTCGTGCTTTCAACATTATTCAACATCGTTCAACAATGTTGAATGATGTTGAATGCGATGTTGAAAGCGTTTGGCCAGGTCTTAAGAAAGCAGTTTGTATGGTTATAGTTCTCAGTCACGGAATGTAAAGTCTGGCGCCCACGTACGATTTTTGTCCGACGATTTTTAACGGCTGGTCAACTGATCAAAAGCTGTATTTACCATACATGTGTGCCAGTTACATGTAAAAGCTCATATGTTTAGCAACTGGAGCCACCATTTTTACGATCATTAAATCAAATAACTCCAGGAAGAGGAATAAGTGATCAGTGAACATAAAAATTGGTAATCGCCACACACGGGATGATGCGATATTTTGACCGATTTTCATCGGACAATATCAAGCCAGTCTGATATCTTACGGAAAAAATCGGCCGAATAAAATCGTTCTGTATTGACACCGCACACGTAACGATTTTGATCGTAAGCCCTATATATTTAGTCGGCCAATACAGATCGACCGACTAAAATCGTAGCGTGTGCGCATGGCTTAAGCGACTGATCAATTTGTTAACGAGTTTTATTAAATAAATAAATAATATATTTGGTATTTGAACCGTTATGAAAATGTGTTTAAAATGTTATCTGCGATGATCGGCCAGATATGCTGAAAATCAGATTTAACTACTGCGAGATAAACGCCGTTGTGCTCGAGACAAAGAAATTTCTATTAGGAAAGTTAAACGTCACCTACGCCAACGCTGAACAGTGGCATAGAAAAGTATCACTGAAGTACTGTAGCACCATCAATGCCAAAGTCTTCACCAAATGAGCAATCTGTACAGTACAAACATAATATTGCGTTTATGTTTATGAAAAATATACTAAAATATATCAGAGTTCTTCGTGAATTCAAACATTTCCAACTCTAGACTAATCCGACAGTCACCTCGACTTCGGTAACTAATTGTCTAATTGATTGTTAAATATTGACTGTAGTGTTCGTGATTCGTAAAGCGAGCACGCGACCAAGAAGGAACTAATCTTGACAAATCGGACGGTTAAGTCTGTTCGGGAATTGTACCCATGTGTAGGTAGAACGCATCAACAAATTTGACTAGCCATATTTATTACTATTTAGTTTCGTACCACGAGATGTGGCACTTATACAGATAAAACAGTGTATATATATATATATATATATATATATATATATATATATATATATATATATATATATATATATATACTATAAAAGATATAGTAAAAATCTTTGGCAGCTGAGTGCTCAGAATGGAAATCCAGAGCATATTATAGTACAAGTTCAAAGTCTCTACAGTTCATATTAGACATCACAACTGTTAATCACAACTGTCGAGACTTTGAACTTTTACTATATATATGTATAATGTTCAGTAGTGGAGGCCATGTAGTGATAGAGATGATAGTTTTGAATAGTGTAACGTTCTACTGCACTTGTAGCCTAAGGGCAACAACTGACAAAAACAATCCAGAAAAAAAAGAAGGTTATATATAAGGCTGGAAATGTTGAGAAGAAAGTCAAGGGCAAAAAAACAAAAACAAGACAAATAGGCAAGCAAACGAGCAATAGATTATTTCGCGATAGAATGTACTGCATCGCTATAGATTTTTTGTCATATATGTATACTTCAGTAAATGACTCTAATTTTAGTAACTACAGTAGCCTGACTAAACGAATACCATTCATGAAACATGTGAAATAGAATTACGGAGGAAATTCGAAACTGGTTCAGCACTCACCAGTATACTCCAAAAACTATGTCAAAACAATCTTACCTCAGTCAGATATATCACCCCGCCAGACCATATTTAGTAAGCCACATAGTCCTAGCATTTGACACTCGAGCAGAAAGTTACTCCTTCTGGGCATTCGTTGCTGACGTTACCGTTCGTAGCATTAATACCATAATAAGTGTGTCGTGTTGCTAATTTTATCCTGATGCAAGTAAGCTTTTAGCCGCAAGTCGTTGCTGTAGCTCCGCCATTTTGATTTGCAATTTTGTTTTACAAAATTAAACACAACATGCGCGCAGTCTTAATTTGAACGAAAACTGGGCATAAATTATCTCTTTATTCGACACAAACACTGTCAAAATGCACCAGGATTTTATCATAATTTTGACACACGTCTTTAAAAAATACGCATACATTAACTACTAAACTACCTGTTATCATTTTTCGTATCTTAAAGGGCCTATGAAACGAAAATTAAGTTTGTCTTAATTGATAGAACACTTAAAATTATAGAGTAAAATATTTTGAAGTTTTTCTTTCCTTGCTACAATACTGGAAAGTTTCTGCAAAACGTCGCACTAAAAACCATAATCATGCATTGAAAATGAAAAGAAAGGTAGATTTTATAGACCAGTTGCTTAACAGTAAAAAAATAATTATAATTATTATTATAATTATTAACAGTAAAAAAATAATTATAATTATGTATTAAAATACTATACATTAAGTAAATGCATATTCAGCATGGGGGGAAAAATACGAGTAGCAATTTAAAACAACAATAACTAAACTCTTCTGGCGTCTTCGATGAATCTTTAGCGAAAGACTAGGGCATCTAAATCGATCAAATTTATCTAACCAGTCTGGCAAGCCCTTATAGTTCGATAACATGCAGTATCGTGCTTAACTGTAGTTTGAAAAGTTTTTCCAAAATATTAATGGGCATAATATGATATATTTCTTTGGCGACGCTCGCGTATGCTAGTAAAGAAACTTTACAAAAAGAGTAACCAAATCTAAACCCTTGTTCCGATTTCCAGGTATTCTACAGAAAATACCACATAAGAGGATTTTAAATCGTCGGACATTTGTGAATAAGGTCTATAATGTAGCCTTTTTGGCGTCAGCATCTCTTTAAAATGGTATAATAACAAAAAGAGTTAGCAAATCTAACCCATGTTCTAAGATCCATTAATAATTTCCATTCTACAGATGAATCGCACTCATAATACCACTAAGTACTCTGCTATGCATTGAAAATAGATCAGATGGTTAACAGCTAGTAAAGAATAAGGTAGTCCTTTTGGGGTCAGCATCTCTTTAAAATGGTATAATTAATAACACGATACATTAAGAAAATGCACATTCTGCATGGGGACAAAATACGAGTAGCCTACTCGTGTTTTGCCCGCATGCAGAATATGCATTTTATTAATTATCGTGTTGTTGCGTCTTCGATGAATCTCCAGAGAAGCACAAGCGCATATAAATCAATCAACTTGATCCAACCTCTCTGACCAAGCCTTTATAGTTTAATAACCTGCAGTATCGTGCGCAGCTGTAGTGAAATAGTGACCGCAGTTTGAAAGGTTTAATTAAAGGCCTATTCCCCCAAAATATTATTGAGTATAATGTCAGGGCTTTCTTTAGCCTCTCAGAGAGCCTGCCCGCAGGCTAGGCTTTCTTTGGCCGCACTTGCATAGGCTAATACACAAACTTTACGAAAGGAATAAGCAAATTTAAATCCATGCTCAAACCTCGATTAATAGTTTCTAGGTGGTTTACAGAGAAATCCCACTCATAATGCCACTAAGTACGCTGTTATGCATTGAAAATAAAAAACAAAGGTAGATTTCATGGCCCAGTTAGTTAAAAATAAAGAATAAGATAGCATTTTGAAGGCAGCATTTTCCTTTTGAAATGGTATTATTCATTAAACAATAACATGTTTCGTCAAATACCTTTACACTATAAAGCAAATAGAGCGTTCTTTGATCCAAAATAATTTATTAAAACGAGCTTTTGCCTACCGATCTGCAGCCTTCAATAGGTTAAAGGATTGATGTAAAAGGTCAGCCATGTATACAAAACATGCAGAGCTATAATTAGATGTGTGATATTTTTTATCACAGAACTTTTTATTTGCTTTATTATGTATATCAACGTGATCGCGTACTTCAGGTTTTTCTACCTTGAAACAAGTAAATATTTTTTACACGTTAGCGAACTGAGAAAGGTTGGCAAAAATACACATTAACTGGTGTTTTATTAGCACATCTAAAACGTGTCTATATTATAAAAGAACACACTGTAAGTACTTTTTCACAGATTATTTATTCTGTGTCGTTGGAACAGGCCTTTTTGGGTGTGTAGTAGCAACACACATGAAAGAGTGCACTTCTTGCGGAGGAATAATTTAAGTTAAAACAGAATTTGTTATTGTAGTATTGTTAATATAAATTTCTTAATGTGTATCATTTAAATTTGTTTTAAAATTTTAATTTTCAATCAATTTCTCTAATTCTCAATTGCTTTATGACATTGATAGTTAAACTATAATACGAACTATTTTTTCAAGACAACAACTTAACTGTGGTTGGTATATAATTTTACATTTATGACGACGACTTTCGGAAACTCCTATGAAATTCCCACGTTTAGGGACGTCCATCTGATACTGGCACAAAAGTGAAAATACTAACTCACCAATTTATTCTCTGCAACAAAAGATTTTATTGTATTTATTGTACATAAATAATAATCTATATATCACTCCATTAGTTAATGCTGCTGTTAAAACTGGCTAGCTGTTGCATGTCATATACCAATATGTCTTGCACCTTTTTTTTGAATTCATAGAACAAAAAATTTAATATAAATTGAAGTTTCCGGTTAATAACAGCTCTTTGTTTGGTTCTGAACCTGTTTGGCAAACTCAGAAAATTTCTAAACTCAAACAACCTTCTGAATTGCGGTAATACACTTTAGAATTGCGCTAATACTATGCAGGACTGCAGTCTAAATGGCAGCGAGAGCAGGATACGATGGGTACTGATTTGTGCGTGCAACGTAAAAGACAACAAGAAGCGATTAAGTGTTTCCTGTCTGAAGTGGTACTTAACATTTTTGGGGTTTCTATGGCTACACTTGCGTTGGCTAATAGACAAACTTTACGAAAAAGTAAGTAGATCTAAACCGATGTTCAAAGCTTGATTAAAAATTTCCAGGTATTCTACAAATAAATCGATGCCACTAAGTACACTGCTATGCAATGAAAATAAAAACAAAAGTAGATTTTATGGATCAGTTGGTTAACAGTAAAGAATAAGATAAGCATTTTCGCGACACCATTTTTTTAAATGTAATAATTAACAACACAATACATTCAGAAAATGCATATCCTGTCTGCGCAGAGGAGGGATACGAGTAGTAATTTAAAGAAATATATAACTGATTAAACGCTTACTAGCGACTTAAAAAAAATTCTAGAGTAGGAAACAGTTTGTCCGAGCCTTTATAGAATGATAACCAGTACTATCGTGCTCAACTGTAGTGAAAAAGTGCCGTAGTTTTAAAGGTTTAATTGAAGGCCTATTTTCTCAAAATATTAATGACTATAATATGAGGGGTTTCTATGGCTACACTTGCGTAGGCTAATGCACAACTGAACTTTACAAAAAGAGTTAGCAAATGTTCTAAGATCGATTAATAATTTCCAGGTATTCTACAGATAAATCCGGCTCATGATACCACTAAGTACTCTGCTATGCATTGAAAATAGATTTATGGAAACAAAGGTAGATTTTAAAGATCAGATGGTTAAGAGCTAGTAAAGAATGGCGTCAGCATCTCTTTAAAATGGTATAATTAATAACACGTTACTATACACGATACATAGTGAAAATTAAAACAAAGATAGATTCTAAATCAGTTTTTGATTGTGGTTAACAATTAAGAAAAAGGGTAGCCAGTTTGACGGCAGGGTAATTTTGGTATGGAATAATTAATAACATAATATATGCAGACAATGCACGTTTAGCGAGGGTTGTAAAAAATATGAGTAGCAAGTAATGTTAAGGTTAATGTATAACCTTCAAAGAACCGAAATTGTCATCGATGTATTATATAAATATATTTATTTTAAATATTATCTTTAGTATTTGTAAGAACTTGGTGCGAGCACTTGTCTTAACAAAATCTATTATAATGACATTTATTAATCAAATGCGACATGTTTTTTCAAAACAAAAATGAAGTGTGGTCACTGACGTACGCTTAGCTAATTGACACAGTTTCTATCTTGATTTTCTGGAGAATCAAATGTCTTCTTAATAACGCACAGTTCTGGTCTTGGTGAATTTGGCGGTGAAATATTTAAATAATATTTATCTAGCAGCCATGCAATTTTCTTTCAATTCTATTTTAAACTTATTACTGCTTTACTTGGCAAAACTAAAATAATATCTGTGTATCATATAATAATGAACAATCTAGAACACTCAGCAATTAAGAACCAATGATGAACGTTTATATAGGGTAAACTATTTTTCTTCTCCCAAATTGTGTGTGAATTGAGTAATTTTCTTTAAATATCAAGCAATTCACTCTGTGATTGCAAACTAACGCTCTTCGTTGGCTCGGTTGGTGTTAGAAAAATCTGGTGGACAGTATCTTTCAAAATCTGTGACTATATCTATCTTAAGAGCATTTGCATAACACAATTGACCTTGCCACAATACTCGGTGACGTGAAACTTAGTTAAACTTTGACTAGAAAATTTCACATGATTCTAAGTGACACATAACGGAAACCGCACCTTACATTTTACTTTCATAAAATATAAACATAAAGTAAGGCATTATTTCTAAAATTACATTATCGATACTAAAATTATACATACATGTAAAGAAATGAGTAATTTTTGGCAAACATGCCTTCAACAGTATACACTTCAACTTCTTCAAGGTTTAGTAATTTGACACCTTGTCCTTGCATGCACTATGTATAGAAATAATTTTTACTGTAAAAATACAACAAAAGTTACTAACAGGGCAGATCGTATTGCTTTTATGTTTAACTATATTTAATCGACAGTAGTTTAAAATCAAAGCAATATAGATTACACCGCGTGTTTTGTTCAAATTAATAGACTCAGAAGACAAAGCAGCATTTTCCAGGCTTATTTAAAGTCGCAAATCTTGCAATGCCCTATATGTAGTGTGTCTGAACGTAATCGACAACACCCAAGCCTGACTGTGTATGAATACGTGAGATATTTACGGATGTGGGCGTTTTAATAAAAAACAATAGTTGCGTGTTTGACATGACCTAGCAATTATTTTGTATCTTGTACTCTATAATTTGTTGAATGTTCTGCGTATATAAAATATTTCATGCTGGGAAATCGTGATTGCTTTAGGCAAAGCAGCTGGAAAAGGCGGTTCTAAGCAACAAAGACCAACAGTATAAAAAGCCAAGACATATCAACGAATTCTATTATAGTGCAGCGTCCACTCAGCAACGAAACTGATTTGAAAATCTTGGACAATGAATACTTTTGCATTCATTCTATTTCTTTACCTTGTTTCTACCTCATTCTTGGGTAAGTCATTCAGTTGTATATATATTTACTTGAGGTTATATTAGTTTTATCAGACCTTGTGAATTTCTCGACTGTTATAGCATTAGCCATGAGTATGAAGCCCGAGCATGGTAAAGTACGTAATTTCGCTTTTAAATTTGATGAAGAAGCAGGAATAATGAAGAAGAGACGTATCTCAGGTAAGTTGATTTACTACGTATTACTATTATTAGACAGTAACAAAATTTATACGATCATGCCATTGGAAACAGTCGTTTTGACTCCCTTAAAAGATAGAGTAATTTTTAGTTGCAAAGACGACGTCTTCGGAAGAATTTTTTCAACTCTTTTTGGGGTTTGCTCCTATTTACGAAGATTTATCTCGACTCTTTGTGAAACTCGTTTCAAAGTGACTGGGTGGAGCATTTTACGTTTAGTGCAATTTGGAATTGTGTTTTGTGTTATCTGTGAATAATGTGTTTGAAATACTTGGCGCATATAGAGGCTGTGACATCTTTTGGTCTTTAAGGAAGTTTAATGATCACATATATGCGTAGCAAAAACGCATATCAACAGAATAGAAAATTAAGTGCTACGTAGGCAGTGTTTCGGAAAGAGCAAAGTAAAAAGGTACTGAAATGCCATAATTGGTTTTAATAACGACATACTGAGGTTAAGGACGTAGCCTTTATCAGTCTCAAATGTAATTTCTGTGTCAGTTTTTTTAAATAAATGAAACTGCATATACAAAATATTTATTTAGATCTGACTATAATGAGAATAATTAAACCAAAAACAACTAATGAAGGGTCGATGATTTATACTGCAAATGTTCATCTGATCTGATGGTCAAATAAACGTTATACGTAGATGGTATATTAATACCGAGTTTGCACGGTTGAAAAAAGGACTGAAAACGGCCGCAAAAAGACCGCAAAATAAAAACGTTGCGTTTCCACTATAACGGATCGAAATTGTCGGAGAAAATGTGGCTTTCACGGCCGGGAAATTTAAAAGGATTTCCAAAAGATGCGACTGAACGCTTTTATTATTCCGTTTCACTTAAAGGGCCAACCTTTGTTAATTAATACAGTAACATAAATGTCAACGTTTGTTAACATGTCAAGAAATTTTAACATTGTATAAACGAAATAATACACTCTGCTGGTTTTTTTTTGTGTGTCCGTGTAACAGCAAACAACCGTTAGACATAGTCAGCGTATACGTTATAGCATAGTCAATCGAGATATGGTCTGGAAACTCAGCTAAAGTCTTTGGTCTATCTTTTTGTTCGCCTTTATGCATTTTTGTGCACGGTGCTCTGTCACTGAACACATTGTATTTTAGTATAATGAACGATTTGTCCAATAGCAACGTCTCAGTTCAATCACCCAACCGTGCTATTTAAATATTAATAAACCTAAAACAAAGGATGTGCACGGTGTAAGGTACGGTTCAACATAAAATCCCAGCTCATTATAGGCGCTTTGAAGTTTGCCGAGTTTCCAGACCATATCTCGATTGACTATGGTTATAGGACATTGATACCGAAGGTCCAAATTTCTCTAAAAAACATTAGCCATGGCAAACTTTGAGAGTTTATTGCTCGAAGACAATACGCCGAATACCTTTAGGACTTTGTAGCTTCCCTAAAAAATTAACTTATGTACTTAAAAATATAGGAGTGATTTTGATGGACATCATTAAATGGGAAGCTGGTAAAGGTTATTACTTAAAATTTCGCCCTTGCATGTGCATGTCTGCATCTTTGTCCATAACATTAGCTATCTCAAAGTTAGACAAGGGACCAAACTGAGTTTTAATTGTTGCATTTTGCCCCTGTTTTGAAAGTAACCGTTACTGTACTTTTGTACTTGCGTTACTACTGTTCGCAAAATTGCCCCACAGCGAAATGCTATGCTAATTTGACACGGTTTCTTGCATAAAAATCAGAATAGCTAACACTAATAGTGTCTATTTTGTAAGAATTATACAGACACGTTGAGTTTCTAAAGAAACATATTTGGTAACACTTTCAGCGCCTTTAATGATTCCCATTAACACACTGCATGTCTACGTAAAATCTTACATAATTTTCAGATGATTATATTAGGTTACAATATCAGTTATTAGCCACTGACCCCCAAGAAAAAAGTTTTCTTTCAATTACTCCAACCCTTGGATGTGCTAATTGCTAAAAGCATCCACAGCTAATCATACCGTTGTTTTGTGCCTGATTCTCTGTTATAAAAGTAATGGTTCATGGTTTGGCAAGATCCATTGGGTTATGGATATACTTGGGAAATTGGTAGAGCACTCAAAATTCTTATAAACTAATTGTTTATAATTCATTTTCGCAGCCTAAAGTACGAGTTATTTTTTATTTGCAAATAGTATTTGAGATTTCCAAATTTCACCAAATATGGTTTGATTTTTAACAACTGGTCTTTGGTTCTGTTATTTTTATACTAGATGAATATTAAATCTCAAAACTGTTCAAATCACTCATATTTTTAGCCTGTGTCTACAGCCCAAATATACAGAGTGTATATTCAGGCTGAACACAGGCTATATAATTTGCACCCAACTAGTTGGTGAAACCTTGTCCATGTGTTTATTCAAAACTGTTTTGGTTCTACCATTTACAATTTCTTTCTTTATACAGCCAATACACGTGCTTCGTCTCCATGCCTTAATGGTGGCACTTACCAAAACGATAATCCACCATTCAGATGCTCGTGTCCTCCAGGATATAAAGGCGACCGTTGTGAGAATGAAATCGGTACTGTATTTTAATTAATAAAATATTGTTATTCTTACTAGTATGTAGTATGTCGTATGTAGTATGTCGTATGTCGTATGTCGTATGTCGTATGTCGTTTGTAGCTTGTAGCTTGTAGCTTGTAGTATGTAGCATGTAGCACGTAGCACGTAGCACGTAGCATGTAGCATGTAGCATGTAGCATGTAGCATGTAGCATGTAGCATGTAGCATATAGTATATAGTATAATTATAGTGTATAGTGCAGTGGCGGATCCAGGGGAGGGGGGTTATGGGGGTTGCAAACCCCCCCTGGCCTATTATATATGGTATATTATATCATATTATATTATATATAATATATAAATTGTGTTTAGTGTATAATATAGCGTATAAAAATTACTATTTCTGATCATAATATTGTCCCCAAAATGCAGGAAATAGCATTTCAGCGTATCAGAAATCAAAACATTTCCGGGGGAGCATACCCCGGACCCCACTAGAGGCGTCAACCCCTCTTTAAAAAATTCCTGGATCAGCCCCTGTAGTGTATAGTGTATAGTGAATAGTGTATAGTATATAGTATACAGCATGCAGTATAAAGTATACAGTATGTGTACTGTGTGTACTCTGGGTACTGTGTGTACTGTGTGTACTGTGTGTACTGTGTGTACTGTGTGTACTGTGTGTACTGTGTGTACTGTGTGTACTGTGTGTACTGTGTGTACTGTGTGTACTGTGTGTACTGTGTGTACTGTGTGTACTGTGTGTACTGTGTGTACTGTGTGTACTGTGTGTACTGTGTGTACTGTGTGTACTGTGTGTACTGTGTGTACTGTGTGTACTGTGTGTACTGTGTGTACTGTGTGTACTGTGTGTACTGTGTGTACTGTGTGTACTGTGTGTACTGTGTGTAGTAATAGTACTATATACTACTAGTACTATGTACTACTAGTACTATGTACTACTAGTACTATGTACTACTAGTACTTTGTACTACTAGTACTATGTACTACTAGTACTTTGTACTACTAGTACTATGTACTACTAGTACTATGTACTACTAGTACTATGTACTACTAGTACTATGTACTACTAGTACTATGTACTACTAGTACTTTGTACTACTAGTACTATGTACTACTAGTACTATGTACTACTAGTACTATGTACTACTAGTACTATGTACTACTAGTACTATGTACTACTAGTACTATGTACTACTAGTACTTTGTACTACTAGTACTTTGTACTACTAGTACTATGTACTACTAGTACTATGTACTACTAGTACTATGTACTACTAGTACTATGTACTACTAGTACTATGTACTACTAGTACAATGTACTACTAGTACTTTGTACTACTAGTACTATGTACTACTAGTACTATGTACTACTAGTACTTTGTACTACTAGTACTATGTACTATATACTGCTAGTAGTATATACTACTAGTACTATATACTACTAGTACTATATACTATATACTACATACTATATACTACTATCGGCTCACGCGTTCTTGTTGATTTTCGCGTGATTAATGGGGTAGGAGTCATCCTGAAGCACTTGAAGAAGTACAAATGGTCGAATAACCTGAGGTCTTGTACGAGTAAATGGTATTCACCTTTTGAGTTTCTTTCTTGGAATATCTTACGAACCCAAAAGTCTTTTTTGTACTTCTGCTGCCTTCTTGTAATTCTTCTTCTAAGTAGCAGAAGTATAAAAAACTTCCTCATTAAAAATCTTTTGTTTACTGCCGCCATTTTAAATTAAAGGCCGCGAACTATTTTCCGCTAGCAAAACAATATCCGGGTGGAAATCATAACTGATTTGCGAACGGAAAATGTCGCTCCGCGAGGAAAATTCCGCCTAGTGGAAAACCCGCTTAAAGAACAAAAAAGTACGACATGAGTCGAACTGTTTCTTTGCTTAGTATAAGACTCCATGACAAACATTAATTTTTCCGCACTCGTTTTCTTATACCTGGAGACTGGTGCATTAGCAGATTGCAAACCACTTTCCATCGTAAATTTCCGATATGTTAATTACAAAACAAGGAAGCTGAAAGAGCTTAATTGTTCTTTAAATATGTTCTTTTAATTTATTTAATTTTGTTTTTCTATTCTCTATATAAGACCCTTGTGAACGCTCACCGTGTCAAAATGGTGGACAGTGCGCATCACGAGGACAGATGTACAATTGCAAGTGTCCACGTTGTTATGAAGGAAACAACTGCGAAAGTGAACGTGGTAAGATTACAAATTTTAAATTTAACAATGATAACAAAGGCGCAATAGCCGTCCGCTATTTTTTTAAAAAGTATAACTACGATCTTCTCAAAACTTTGGAGCTATATTTTAATAAGATTGCGTCGCCGTCGCAATTTCCTTTCTTGTAAATCATAATTGTCTTAATAAAGATAGTAGTAATTCGTATCTCAAACGATCTTTGACGTTCTTCTTCCTTTATTATATCTATATTTTAACCGTCAGCCTGGATTATTTACACCATGCACAAATAACCCCAACAAAATCCTTACCAGAATCAATCAGGATATTTTAACGAGTTGTGATTTTATATTGAGATGGACATTTCCGGTCTAGGTTAAAAGGGATGACTCAAAGAGACCCGTCCAGTCCTTTCGCAGTTTTTCCATAAGATGTCGTCGAATATCTTTTTCCAAATTTGTCGTAAATTAAGCTTCAGTGAATCTCGAGATTTCTGCAATCTTCTAGATAACCTAACGACAACAAAATTAGGTGGGCGAGGCGTACATGAATATATTGTATTGCCTATAAACAGATGACTGAACAATGCCGGTAGATTGTATATCACAAATACACTAACGTACTAAAGACACTAAGACTTAATATTGTGAAGTAAACATATAATGCTGATTGTAAGATGAGTCTGGACGTGCACAAATTTCATGGTTTTTTTTGGTTATTAATATTTAAATAACAAGGTTGAGTGATTGGACTTAAACGCTGCTATTGGATGCTCGCATATACTACGCTGAGTTTCTAGACCATCTCTCAATAAACTATACCTTAACTCTGGTTAGAAACCGAGTTTATTGTCCAGTTTATGCGTTAACCGACCCACTAGCGACTACGTACCTGTACGCTAACCGGACCAGCGATAGTTGGAGCTAACACTTTGAATAAACTGTAAAAAAGAAAGTAATTGCAAATAAAGAAGAAAACTTGATGTTCAAAAACGTTGTCGCAAGTGTCACACCAAGATTAGGTTAGTTGTATAATCAATGATTTATTGTACGTATATACATGTAGTGCATGTGGTACGTTTGCGAGCTTGGTGTAACGTAACTGACATTTAGCTTTCCATCTGAGCTTCAGTGGCTCAATAGTTAGAGCGTCTAACCCGTCGTTAGAAGGCTGCAGGTTCGAAGTCTGTCTGGGGTCTTAGAAATTGTTGCTGAGTAATTGAGTTAACTAACTAACGAACGAACGAACGAACGAACGAACGAACGAACGAACGAACGAACGAACGAACGAACGAACGAACGAACGAACGAACGAACGAGCTGGCTGGCTGGCTGGCTGGCTGACTGACTGGCTGGCTGGCTGGCTGGCTGGCTGGCTGACTGACTGACTGGCTGGCTGACTGACTGGCTGGCTGGCTTGCTAGACTGACTGACTGACTGACTGACTGACTGACTGACTGACTGACTGACTGACTGACTGACTGACTGATGAACGAACGAACGAACGAACGAACGAACGAACGAACGAACGAGCTGGCTGGCTGGCTGGCTGGCTGGCTGGCTGGCTGGCTGGCTGGCTGGCTGGCTGGCTGGCTTGCTGGCTTGACAGACTGACTGACTGACTGACTGACTGACTGACTGACTGACTGACTGACTGGCTGACTGACTGACTGACTGACTGACTGACTGATGAAGGAACGAACGAACGAACGAGCTGGCTGACTGGCTGGCTGGCTGACTGACTGGCTGGCTGGCTTGACAGACTGACTGACTGACTGACTGACTGACTGATGAAGGAAGGAACGAACGAACGAACGAACGAACGAACGAACGAACGAACGAACGAACGAACGAACCCATGACGAACCCATGACGAACCCATGGCGAACCCATAACGAACTCATGACGAACCCATGACGAACTCATGACGAACCCATGACGAACTCATGAGAAACGAACCCATGACGAACTCATGACAAACGCATGACGAACTCATGAGGAGCTCATGAAGAACTGAGGAACTCATGATGAACTGACGAGCAAACTGGACAAACCGAAAAAGCTGAACAAACCAAACATACCGAACAAATCGAACATAAAGAACATACCGAACTGAACATATTGAACAAACTGAACGCACTGAACAAACTGAAGAAACTCAACCTCGTTCGCAGGGTCTTTTTGAAATTGGTAGGGCGAGAAAAGGCCCTGGCATCGGCAAGTGGACTCTGCATTTTCATTGTTTGGTTGCTTTTCTTAAACATTCCTCGGGAAGAATAATTATGTATAGTTTTGTGCCAGTTATGGTCAAATAGCTTCAATGCGACCGCCATTACAACGAACTTCGCCAACTGGACTGCCATTACTCCGAGTGATTTTGCATACTTAACTAATTATTGCTAATTTGTTACACCCAGTATTTCTGGGTGCTGTGACCAGCTGATGCCAGGGCCGTTTCCCGCCTTCCCAATTTCAAAAAGGCCCAGGGAACGAGGTTGTGAAGAAATCGAACAAACTGAGCAAAATGAACAAACTGAACAAATTGAAGAACCTGAAGAAACTGAACAAATTGAACAAGCTGAAGAAACTGAGCAAACTGAACAAACTGAACAAACTGAAGAAATTGAAGAAGCTGAAGAAACTGAAGAAACTGAAGAAACTGAGCAAACTGAACAAATTGAACAAGCTGAAGAAACTGAAGAAACTGAGCAAACTGAACAAACTAAACAAACTGAACAAATTGAAGAAGCTGAAGAAACTGAAGAAACTGAGCAAACTGAACAAATTGAACAAGCTGAAGAAACTGAAGAAACTGAGCAAACTGAACAAACTGAACAAGCTGAAGAAACTGAAGAAACTGAACAAACTGAGCAAAACTGAACAACTGAACAAACTGAACAAGATGAGGAAACCGAAAAAACTGAGAAAACTGAGCAAACGAACAAACTGAAGAAACTGAACAAACTGAACAAACTGAACAAACTGAACAAGCCGAAGAAAGTAAAGAAACTGAGCAAACTGAACAAACTGAACAAACTAAACAAGCTGAAGAATCTGAACAAACTGAACAAATTGAACAAATTGAACAAACTGAACAACTGAACAAACTGAGCAAACTGAACAAGCTGAAGAAACTAAAGAAACTGAAGAAATTGAACTGAATAAATTGAAGAAACTGAAGAAACTGAACAGACTGAACAGACTGAACAGACTGAACAGACTGAACAGACTGAACAGACTGAACAGACTGAACAGACTGAACAGACTGAACAGACTGAACAGACTGAACAGACTGAACAGACTGAACAGACTGAACAGACTGAACAGACTGAACAGACTGAACAGACTGAACAGACTGAACAGACTGAACAGACTGAACAGACTGAACAGACTGAACAGACTGAACAGACTGAACAGACTGAATAGACTGAACAGACTGAACAGACTAATTAGTGACTAATTAGTGACTAATTACAGACTAATTACCGACTAATTACAGACTAATTACAGACAAATACGGGCTAATTACAGACTAATTACAGACTAACAGGTGAACAGACGAACGGATGGACGGCCTAAGAGACTAACAGACTAACAAAATATAGAAACAAACGGTATCAGGGCCGTAAGAGCTGGACGGCACTGGGGGACACCCTCCACCCCCCACTTTTTTCACAATTTTTCTTTTTTCACTTTAGAATAATTAACGGGAACTTTGAAAGTGTAGTTCTATGTTGTGTCACATAAATTTTACAAAAACGTCAAGTTTTAAGTATAACAGAATCATTTCTTAACACTACCTATTAATTTAGACCTTTAAATTTGGTTAAATTATTATCTCCAAAATGCCAGAAATGCCATTTCAGAGGCTTTAGGAATCCAAAATTTTGCGAGGGAGAAGCCCACAGACCCCCTTTAAATAATGTTGTCACACTGATTTGTAAACCTCAAATCTTGCCTCCCCCCCCCCCTCCCACCCCGAGGTGAAGTTTCGCTCCCATGGCACTCAGTATATAGATACATAACCTTCTGACGAAGGTGACTATGGCCCCGTTCCCACTATACCTGATAGCTTTCGTCCCGACACGAAAACCATACCGGATAGGCCTTCTGTATAGACACAAAACGCCTGTTTCAACACACCGCTCCGATCTCGAAAGAGGTACATCTTTTTTCGCATAGCTTTTTGTGCCGTTTCAGCTCCACTGTGAACGGAGTTTGAAATCGTATCGGAAGTAAATTAATAGAATAGAGCGTGGTGCTTGGTTGTATCACTGGGTTGTATCGTACGGCCTAATTATTTGCCGTTTCGTGCCAAGTCTGTTCACACTATACCGGAAAATATTTCGTACATACATATATATATATATATATATAAACAAATACCAAAATATGTGATGTTCACTTAGTAAGAAAGTGCTCGATACAGATGTAGAGCATATATATATATATATATATATATATATACAAAGTATAAAGTATAGTTTTACCTTAAAGTTTTCGCTACCAGAGGTTTCACCCTAAACGGGATCATCAGGCGACTGAAAAATATCGGTTAGTGGGCTGCTTAAATGCGTTAGTTGGGGCGTGGGTGTGGGCGTCGAAACGTCCGGCGGATTCATTTGGAGCGTGGGTGTGGGCGTCGAAATGTTGCGCGCATTCCTTTGATTGTTTAGGTTGTTGATCCGAAATCTATTTTTGTGCCGACACGTCGAAACTATTTCTGATCTTTTGTTTAGTAAGAGTTGTTTGTCTGCCTTCATGATGAAAAGTTTTTCGTCCAAGCATAAATTGCATCTTTTTGATCCTCCCGTGTAGGAAATTGAGTGTTTTAGTATAGACCAGGTTATGTCGAAACTTTGGTTTTTTTCTTTTAGATTCCAAATGTATTTCTAAAGTTCCGTCTCATTTGAATACTTTTTATTCTGGAAAGATTTAGTATGGTTTACGATATCGCTCTTTAAATGTACTTGCTGTCATGCCAATGTATTGCTTAGTGATGTTCGTGTTGCTTATGGAAATAGATGCCTTGTATACTATGTTGTTTGTCATGCATTGCCCACGTAGGGGGCAATTGTCCTTAATCCTGCAATTGCAACTGCTTGTAACTATGCTTCGTGGCTTGCTTTTCCTGATTGTGCGTGAATTATGTTTCGTGATAATGGACCTGACGTTGTTCATGCAACTATAGCTAATCTTGACTGTGTTTCTGTTAAAAAGTTTGTGAAGCTTGTGTCCTGGTGGAAAGTGCTTGTCAATAAGGCTAAGAAAATTGCGTCCTATGTTTGTTTTGACATTTTTGTTAAATGGAGGGTTAAACCAGATGATATTGCGGTGTCTATTTCTGCGTGTTTGCTGTGGTGTTTCTTGTATGTAGTTTAGCTCATGGTTTATTTGATGTTACCATGGGTAGCTATGACGGCGCTGAAGTATGCGAACTAGTAGGCCTTTTCATTCTAAACGACCTAGGGAAAAAGTTTGGCAACCAAAATATTGGCCTATATAGAGACGACGGATTGGCAGTACTAAAAAATAAGACCGCACGATTGGCAGACAAAACAAGAAAAGATCTTCACAAAAGTTTCGAACAGTTTGGCTTAAAAATCACGGCAGGAGCAAATTTAATTTCAGTAAACTTTTTAGACGTTACTTTCGACCTAAGCAATGGAAAATACAAACCTTTTCGAAAGCCCAATGACGATCCATTATACATAAACAAGCAATCAAACCACCCACCAAGCATTTTAAGACAGCTACCTACATCAATCAACAAGCGCATTTCCCTCCTCGACGCCCACACCCACGCCCCAACTAACGCATTTAAGCAGCCCACTAACCGATATTTTTCAGTCGCCTGATGATCCCGTTTAGGGTGAAACCTCCGGTAGCGAAAACTTTAAGGTAAAACTATACTTTATACTTTGTATTTTGCTCTATCTATATATGGTATTGAGCACTCTCTAACATTTCGTGAACCATAACTCACTTATATATATATATATATATATATATATATATATATATATATATATATATATATATATATATATAGTTAAAAAGTTAAAATGGTTAAAATCGGTAAAACAGTTACTTGGAGTTTCACGCACTTAGCGATTATCAGACTGAGTTCAGATGGTAATTGCAATGAGAATTTAAGGTGGATGGGTGTTTGGGTATTGTTTGTGATTGGCTGCGAGGAACTTGTTTTCATGGCTTTCAATTAATTTGTAATTAATTCGAACCTTTTGTTCAGGAGTGGAGATCTTTCAGCGGTCAAGATGCATAATTTTTCGGTTAAGCACCTTTGTACGGTTAGCTCGTTTCAAAAAAGGATCCCATCCACCTTAAATTCTCATCGTAATTACCATCTGAACTCAGTTTGATTATCGCTTAGTGCGTGAAACTCCGAGTAACTGTTTTTAACGATTTTAACTTTTTAACTGCATGTATAAGTTAATGAGACAAAACGTTGAACAAAAAGCTGTGCAAAAGCTTTGAACAGCAAGGTGAGCAAAGGTCAATTTCACCTATCAACAACAATAAATACACCCCAGATGGTTCTAAAGGTCATTTTCCTTGGTCAGCGTGACTTCGCACGTGCAAAATGAGTGAAAAATTACTGTCGTCCAACTGGAACAATATCTCTCCTTTTTGCGGGAAAACCAAACAATTACAATCCACCAAAGAGCCGTATATATTCCCAGTAAACGCCAAGACAAATCACTCGACCAAGAGCTCTACATGCATGGAAAGCTACATGTGAGCTCGACAAGTAAATTTCTCGCACCCACCCACCTCATCAAAGTCCTATTTGGACAGGCTTTTGTCCTCTGGCAGATAAATAATAAATATGAGAAAATTAACGGGAGGAAAATAGTCTGTAGCTATCCTTTAATTATGTAGCACAAATTGTGTTGTATTTGTAAAAGGACTAGAATTTGGAATGTTTCTGTACAAACATGCACGAAGGACATACAATTATCTATTGAAAATAATACCTGGTGTATTTGTTTTGTTGCTTTTTAACTTGGATGTTAAAACAAAAAATAAAGTTTTGCTTCGGGGTTGAAGTGCTCCCAAAGGTCACCTTCAAGCCCATAGACTCAAACGATGTAATGTAGATAGAATGAACAGTCGAATCGTAAGAACTCAGTGTCCGAGGGGATTATGACCCCTTGGTCAGGTCGACGTCTTAGGGGGTCCTTACCCATTTGTCAGGTTATGTCCTTCATGGGGATTATTATCCCATACCCAAGGACAATTTAAGGTCGTAACGATGAGTCGTTTGGATGAGGTTTGGCCACAGATTTTACCAAACGGATTACTTCTCTCCAAACCCTTCTCTCACAAATATATTGCGTGCATGTCATAGTCTTGTTTTACTCTCGCTTGGTATATAATTATATACAACGGCTTGGTGTAGAGGAGACACTAGAGTAACACAAGAAGTTTTGGATGGTAAGGACCGTCAACGATGGCAAAGACTGTTTTCAAAAGAAAAATTATGAAGTGCCGCACTCTTTTGACGCAGCTTGTGGCGTTTGGTCGGTAAAATTGAACAGAATATTACGTTGTTTGGAATTGGTCTATTTTAGTTCTATTTTACCAATTTTCTATTATAAATTTGATTTTTTTGACAATTCAAGGAGCTTAACGTTTTAAAATTTTTGCATTATTTTCCCTTCTTTTTTCTATACATAGAAGACCCTTGTCCGGTTCATGGTGGAATTTTTATATAATATGGTGGATAGTGAGACCTTCACTGGCGTTGTGTGAGGACTAACTTACTTGCATCCGTGGTCGACTTTATAAATTGGTGAATTTCTCGCTCCTCTGTCCCGTGTCGATATTTGGCGTAAACATTTAATTATGTCGTTTCGTTATAGTATATATCGTGTGCATCGCGTAGTTTGCGGTTTTAGTTATGTCGCTGTTACGTCAGAAATAAAAGGGTTATTGTGTCATATAATAAAACGGTTATTGTCTAGTGGTGAGTGAGATGGTACATCGTACATGTCGGTTAGTGTTCGTTCCAGTTGTAGTTTAAGTCAGTTTACAATTGTAAATAAAATGTCGTAGATGCCAGTATCCGCATCAGTTGCTTTAAGTCAGTTAACAACTTAATAAGTCACGCAAATCTTTGTGGATAATTTTTGGGTGACGGAAAGTGCGGTTTTCTGGAGGCAAGGGCCCCCAGAAAAAGCTGGAGAAGCGAAAGTCAGAGTGAGATTAAGGGCCCTCACTGTTATGGACCTTGCTCTCATGTCCCAGCCGGGCTTCCCCGTGGTAAAGTTACCGAGAGAAGCCAAGATCAGGGTGAAGGTAAGGGCCCTCACCGTTATGGACCTTCAGGGGCGGATTTAGGGGTGGTGGATTAGGTGGCTAGCCGCCCCCCTCTTTGGTTTAGAAAAAAATATTAAAAGACGCTAAATATAATTATTGCAGGTCTAACAGCTCTAGTTGACCGTGAAGTTGCAGTTTTCATTTGTTTTTTTTAAACGGTGTTTACATAAATATGTTATACTGTAAGTACATCTAACCCAAAAATACAACCTTTTTTCCATACTGCGGAGTGCTCAAACGTGCCCTCAAATGGCTCTCAAATTTCTGGAAATGCCATTTTAGAGACCCAAGAACTCAAAAATTTCCGGGGGAACCCCCTAGAAGGCTTGGCTTCGCCCTAGGACACCCCCCTTTCAACAATCCTAGATCCGCCCCTGACCTTGCTCTCCGTCGCCGATGTGTGCTTCACCGTGGGCGAAGTGTGGCCGAGAGGACACCACTTTCCGCCCCGATTTCTTTATTAGTAGAATTTAAAAAAAATAGATATATAATTTTGGGTTTGTTCGTTACCTCGCTTTTCGTATTACACCAAAACTAAATGATATTTCAACCATAAACTATATTACAAATTGAAGTTCTTTAACAACAACTCTAAATGTTCCGTATTTATTCTCAAAGGGTGCGGTGGGTGGTGTAAGTTCGACTAGATGTTTTGACGAAGGCGATCGAAACCAGAGTGAGCTATCTTGTTTTTTGACATGCTTTTAGTGCTTATAAGCTTGGGATGTCCGGTTTGATCAAATCGTATTAGATAACTTGTGCATGCGCTTCTTTTTTTAATACCTTGTTTTTGGCAAATTGCTAAGAGCAATAAAAGTGACATAACGCAGAAAATGTCATAACTGCGCTATTGCGTGAGAATATTAAGATGTAGCTTCTCATTAATCCCAATTTATCTAGTTAATATAAATTGGCGCTAAACTTTATACTGGCCCCTGTGTTTTACCAGCGGCTATTGGAATGCTAATTTTTTTTAATGTAAGCAACATAGCAGTTTAACTTTGTTGACAAATGTTATCATACGGTGGTGAAGGTGATTGTGGCTCAATAATGAGAAAGCCATCAACTAAATTACTACGTTGGTTTACTAGCTATCTATCTGATAGATACCAACGAGTTACTATACAAGGAATACACTCTGATAGTCTAAATATATTTTCTGGTGTCCCACAGGGATCCATCCTTGGGCCCCTTTTGTTTCTGGTTTATATAGATGACATGCCAACTTACATAAAACATAATTCTAAGGCCCGTTCCAAACGCCGCTCTTCTCATGCGCCGAACCTAATGCAAATCAGCATAAACAAAGGATTTAGGTCATTATCATTAGGTTCGGCACATAAGAAGAGCGGCGTTTGGAACAGGCCTAAGCTTGCTCTATTTGCTGATGATTCTAAACTATATAAGACCATCCTGAAACCATCAGATATAAGTGCTCTTCAACAAGATCTGACATGCCTCTCTGCGTGGTGTAGCGACAGGTCTATGAGTTTCAATACATCCAAGTGTAAGACCCTTAACATCTCCAAAAAGAAATCTCATACCGTAAGGAACTACCACCTCTGCAATGACCTACTGGATACCGTCTGCGAGAACAAAGACTTGGGCATATCCATTACCGACAACCTAAATTGGTCCCTGCACATAGAACGGATATCTCTACAAGCCAACCGTACTCTGGGTCTCGTTAGGAGATTATGCAGAGATTTTCAAGATGTTGAAACTAGAAAACTCCT
This sequence comes from Paragorgia papillata, assembly GCA_035771165.1. NCBI lineage: Eukaryota > Metazoa > Cnidaria > Anthozoa > Scleralcyonacea > Coralliidae > Paragorgia > Paragorgia papillata. The sequence continues at coordinate 1,309,612 of JAWNZC010000132.1, forward strand.
ATACTGTTCAATTGTTCGCCCCAAGTTGGAATATGCAAGTGAACTTTGGTCACCGTATACCATCAAACACCAATTATTGTTGGAAAATGTCCAGCGTAGGGCTACGAAATTTATACTAGATTATCCTAAAGATCTTGATTATAAACAGCGTCTCCTTAATTTATCCCTTCTACCTCTGGAGTATAGAAGAGATTCAAAAGACTTTGTGCTCCTTTTTAAATCAAGACTAGGCATGGTAGACCTAGATCATCCTTCTTTACATCAGCGTTCAAATAGTTATATTACTACTCGTAACTTCTCTACCTTTAATTATAGGTTACTTCATACCAATCGTAATTATTTAAAATATTCTTATTATTACCGGGTTACTACCATCTGGAATGCCTTGCCTGAGCATGTCAAAAGTGTTTCTACCCTAAATACCTTTAAAAATGTAATTTCAAACTACTATTTGTCAAAACTCCAGTATTATATTTTACCTGACAAAAGATCTATACTGTAAATTTAACTAATTTAATAATATTTAATTTCTTGTATACTAATTACTATAATTTCATTAATCTGTTAGCATATCTAGTCTTTACTTACAATAGGTTCTTTGTATTTTATCTAAACTAATAGGACTCGGGGGTTTGATATCAATTGGGACTTTGTCCTGTTTCTTGCTCCCGTTGTCACTGCTTTGTATTTATACTTAATGGTTGACAACATATTCAATAAATTCAAATTCAAATTCAAATAAATTCAAAACATGAGACACAAACGAAATGTGGCACTTATTTTGTAAGCCCATCCACTCAATAGCGTCAGAAAGCTTGTTGAAAAGATATGGAGCGCTCCTTAGACCGAAAGGTAATACTATTTATAAAATAACATGTATGGTACTCAAGCGCTGATTGGTCAATACCCATGTTTGGATCAGGCTATCCGAACACGGAAATTTCCAGCAATTTTGAGTGACGCCTTTCATAGATTTTCATATATTTTTTTTAATACTGACACAAATAAAATAGCATTGAAATTACTAAAATATTATTAGTAAGTATAGGTATGTAAAAGTGCTTCAACAGGGAAAAGTTTTAAATAAGCGAGGGCGAAGAACTAAATGTCAAATTACAAGCAAACAAATAATTTATTGAAAGAATCTTAAAGTTAAAAAGCACCGTCTTTGAGTCTTTTAAGGCAGTAAAAAACAACACAACATGTTCTTATATTGTGAGAGAACTATAACCAAGCCTGAAATTATTTTCTGGCCCTGTTGTGTTCAAGAGCCAAGCTAAACTCGCTAAAATATACGGTAGTTTGTACTTTAATATAGTAACAAAACAACGTGATTTGGAAAGTACACGTTTTGAAAACGATATTAAACGGAATAACATTCTGTTCAAATACCTTTAATTTTCTTGCCTGATGAACTCACTTGGTGAACTAAAAATACTCTGTCTATATGAAGTAAAATACCCAAGAGCTATCGACATAAAATCCAAATCTGTCGATGAAAATATTTTTTCGGAAGCTTCAGTTTCAGCGGCTTTTTACAGCCAAGCATGTTTTTCATGTATTTGCTCTGAAACCATTAGGGAGACTGCTGAGGCGGTTGATTCTATTAATGTTTAAGCGTTTTTCTAATAATATTCGCTGTTTTCGATTGTCAGAGTTCACTTCTTTCTTGACATTCCCATCTTTAAAGGGGGGTTACAGTCCGTTCTGCGCATGTTTATCGTAGGAGCCTCCGCCGGATGTTGTCGTTCCCAGCTTCCCAGTCTAACTAGCTGTGTGCGCGTTGTTTATATCGCAAAGCTATCCGCGTATCGAACAAGATGGGCGATTCAAATTCTTCGAGTTCGAATCCGAATCCGTCGAGTACGGGCAATCCAGACAAAGCAGCAAGTAGAAAAGAATATTGTACTAGAAGGGATGCCTCTATAGTGTATTTATTTGATCATTTTAAACGATGGAGGGAATTTAGGGATAAAAATAATGTGAAGACCGACAAGGATGTTGCCGAAATGCTTCTCAATTTTTACGATGCTGAGAAATCCTCGCAGGAATTGAAAAGTCAGTTGTCGTAAGCATTTTACTAACACAACAAAATCTTTGACCTTTAAAAGATCTCCCATTTTTGTTATATGTTTTGATGCCGGGTTTTTCTTCGAAATTTTCAGCCATGTGGAAACTCAGACTGAGCAGACAATCGAGCTCTTGTCAAGCAAGTTGGCAACCCCCACAACTATACGTAATTTACCTTCACCAGGTAAGTGAACTGATATTATTATTTTGCATTTGTGTTGACGGATATGCTTACATTTATTTATAACGTGACTTCTTTCTGTAGTTATGACTTCTACACCAGGACCATCAACTTCAAGTAGACGTCGAAGATTGTTGTGCGAGAGCTCACCTTTATCTGTAACGTCTTTTAGTTCCAGGTTTGTTTGATTCAATCAACAACACTGATTTTATGATTATGCTGATCTACATGTATTTTTAACATTGTTTTTATCTATGGTTTTATTTTAGATCTGAAAATCCTCTTCAAGTCGAAGAAACTTTCACTGCCAGTGAAGGAGACCGAGACTCAGAAAGTGATAATATGGATGATGATGACGACGACGAAACAATGTCAGCAAACGGTCTCGAGTAAGATAATGGAACTTTATATATTTTGTTGTATACTTTATTATATTGTTTGAAAAGTGGCGGACAAAGACAAAGAAAAAAAGACAAAGGGTACCAACATAAACAAATAAACAAATTGGTCACCAATTTGGAATAGTTTTGTGTGTAAATTGTGAACAGTGGAAACACATCGACAGAATATATTTTGGCACCAAGAAGCACCAAAAGCATCCAGGGTTTGGGAACGTGTCTGAACAGCGGTGCATTTAGTGCCTTGGCACGGGCACTCAGTCTGAACGCCGCCTTAGTTTGACTATAAAATTTAGGTTCAATATCAGTAACTGCCCTACAAGTAAATATATCATCAATTTAATTTTAGGCCTCTGGAAAAAACCTCCTTGGAGGAAGAAATATTTGATACTGACATTGATGGCCATGGTGGTGAAGAGCCTGAGGATAATGATGATGAAGAAGAGGGAACTGCCAGCATTACACCAACTGGATACATATCTACCGTGGAAGAAGTGACACCAGAAGAAGCCATCACGATGGAAAAGTGTATTGTTTTTACAGACACTCTCATGTCATTGCTAACAACTTTACATGGGAGTGTTTGTAAACGAATTGGTTGTGATCGTCTTTTGGAGTATCGCAAGACTTATGTTGGTGTATGTCTCGTAGTATCCTGGCGGTGTAATGCTGGCCATTTTGGTGGGAGGTGGTCAGCTCAACCATCTTGTGACAAAATCAGAGCAGGAAATCTCATGCTTGCATCTGCTTTTTGTTATCTGCAATCATCCACAAAATATATTGAGACTTTTGACATGAAACCCACTTTTCCCCCTATTTCAATGTTGTGAAGCTAGTCTATTTATCACAAATTGTGAAGTTAGTCTGAAATTGTAGCAGGCTCATTGGCACTGAAAATTCAGCATAAGAAATTAAGATAAAAGATAGTTATCCCTAAATACAACATTGAAAAAGGGGGGAAGGGGGTTTGTCTCAAATATTTTGTGGACGATTGTCTATATTTGAGGAAAAAATGAACAGGGATTTTGCCTATTTGTTATACTATATTTTCATGGTTAGTGCTTATAATAATTAACGGCATAAGAATTCATGACAAAATACATAGAATGGAAGCTCGACCAGAGGCGAAGCTGGCCATAGCAACTGGTCATTCTATGCTAATTTGTCAGCATCTACATAGTTTGAAAAGAACACATTTCTAAAGGTTTGAATAATGTAATATTTTAAAAATTTGCATAGCGTGATCATGACGAGTTGCTATGGCGAGCTTCGCCACTGAGCTCGACCATTCTGAAGTCTCTGTACAGGGCATTAAAAGGCAAACATGTGGAAGTATGTTATAGGTGAGATCCATACCTTTCCCATTCTTTGCTTGTTCAAAATTCTTCTCTTTATTCTAAATCAATAAAGATTTGATCGATCACGGATACGGAATACTTCAGGAATCATGATTTTAATATGATACCTTAGGCATATAAACATCAACCCAAGCTAGTTTTCAAACCGGAAACTGGACATGGAACCCTGAAGTAAGCTTGGGGCACCTGTTTTGGTTACCATACGCGTTACCACGCGTTACCACGCGTTACCAAACGCATTACCATACGCGTTACCATTGAATTGTCATGTTTCAATTAGCTTTTATGAATGGCCTGATCGCGTTACAACGCGTTACCATTAACTTTTTATTAAAAGATATATATATATATTTCTAATAAAAAATATGGTAACGCGTTGCATTCAATATGTAAGTATAGGTAAAAAGGTAACACAGAAGGTAACGCGTGTGGTAACGCGTCATGTTTTGTTACATAAAACAAGTTGATGATTTCCAAAGACATTAGACATAATACTAAGATACATGGCTCAGTATTTGGTTCGTTGTCCCTTGGAGGTGATTATCAACCCAGTTCTTTTGTCCATTGACTCGATTGTTCTGTCAATGATATCTGTGGGGAAATGTTCAATTGCAGTTTCCATGTTACTTTGTCCACAAACACCCCCCCCCCCCCCACCACCACCACCCCCTTGGCATATGGGTGTGGCATGATTATCTTTGACAAAATCTGCGTTTGCTGTTCATAGTTACATCCAAATAATACCTGAATATCAACTTTTTAATAAGACCTTCATCAAAAACATATCACTGTTTTTAAATAAGTCTTTGCATTTCCAAGACTACCACAAAGTATATTGAGACTTTTGACATTCACAGCCCCCCCCCCCCCGCCTCGGGGCATATGGGTACGGCTTGATTATCTTTGAGAAAATCAGTGTTCATAGTTACATCCAAATTATACCTGAATATCAAGTTCTTAGTGTGACATTCATCAAAAACTTATCACTACTTTTAAATAAGTCTTCCGAATTTTCAAGACAATCATCCACAAAATATATTGAGACTTTTGACATGAAACCCACTATGTCTCATTGTAGTAAAACAACTATGACAGGCATCAAGGTTCTAGCAGTTCCCGTCGTCTCAAGAACGTGAAAATGCTCTCAATGACGTCTTGTGTAGAACGACGACGGCGTTCACTTTGCTCTTGGGATTTTAAATTGCTCAATATCATTGTTTTGCATGAAAAATGCTCTTGAATTCAATCGCCGTCCGTGGCTCTAAAACGACTGTACTGATTAAGCTCTTTATTGATATAGGACACCCGAGGTCCAGTGATATATAGGTCAGTGGTTTGAACACTATACAAACATACTAACCCGAATGGCAAGAGATGCTGACCCAGAATAGATTTTCCTAATTAATTCTTCTAGTCGACCTGAAAAGTTTGATTTATTTCTAGCTCTTAGTTTAAGATATATTACTCATTTTGGAAATCTTATTTACCCTGTGCGAGTAAATTACGTCACGAGGCATCTAATATACATGTTTCAGAAACTTAAATATCACAAGAAAGAGACAATATTTAGAGAAACTGAAAACGCCGGTATTCCTTATTAGGAAATTATAGTTTACTCGTATCAATACTAGATTCACGATTTTTTTCGTCGTAGTGCCACCAGTAACGGGAAAATAGCAATCTCGTTCCCAGAGTCTTCGTCAGCACGCAAACAATGGCTCTGGGCTAATCCGTCACCGGGAGCAGAAAAACCTGTTATCGCTTCAAAAGAAGCCGTCTTTAGCTAGCCATTCAAAACATTTCCAGCTGATGGGTTATGCCAGAACCTTTGTTTGCGTGCGGCGAAGGCTCTGGGAACGAGATTGGGGAAATAGGGGTTGATATGGTGGGGAAAGAGAAAAAACCAGAGCATCTGGCGAAAACCGCTCGAGCCACAGAAGAGAACCAACAACCCTCTACTCACATGAAACTAAGTTGATAACTAACCCAGTCAATTTTAGCGGTGAGAGAAAGCGCACTTACCTGAGTTGGCTGCCGCCTTGAAAAAGTTATGACATTGAAATATAAGATTCAATGTTCGGAATTCTGTAAAATCTCCCTTCAGGAAATATCACTTTGGGGACTCTAGATTTTCATTTTTTTTACCCTTTTCTACATGCTTTTCTATAAAGGTTGTGAATTCGAGTCATGTTTGTGTCTCAGAATTTTTTCGGAATAAAATAGATCAAAGAACATTTACACTTAATTATCACGCCTGAGTTAGCATATATATATATATGCATATATATATTATATATATATTAACAACATGCATTACGAAATCAAGATATATCATCAAATTTGCACATCTAGTAGTTATTATATTCTCAACATGAAAAAAATTACACTCAACCTATGTTGAAATAATCTGGGTCCCAATAGCGCAATGGTTATAGATCGTCTCGCTGGTAACCAGAAAGTTTTGGGTTCAAGTCCCACTTAGAAACTCAAAAAGTTTAAACAGTAAAATAGTCCAAAAAACATTAAAATATCCGAGCTAGCATGCATCTCTTCTCTTAACAACATGCATTACGACATTAATATATCATATTTGCGCTAAAAATACCAAATGATTATACGTGCAGGATACTCTGTTCCATGAAAACACGCGGGATGTTGCGAGACTTGAGAAAAGCGTAACCAAAACACGAGCTACTTGGCAAGTGTTTTTAACTTTTTGAAAGTCGAGCAACTTCTCAAGTTTTTGTATCAGAGTATCCTGCACGCAAAATCATTTCGTATTTCTTTTATAAAATAACTGACTTCAAAAAACGGCATATTTAACCACAAAAACATGATGAAAATACAAATTCTCTCGAAATTCGTCAACTTCCAATCACATTTCTTCTACCAGCAGTGGTGAGTCAACAACAAATAACATTTCGTTTCTAATACTTTGACGACGTTTCCACTGAGCACGCGAAATGGGGAAGCTGACAAGCCGAAACATGTTTTTAAATTAATATCGTTATTTTTCTGCTTTTTAAATTGTACGGGTGCTTCGACAAAAGCTAAGAAATTACAAACATAACTGAAGAGGGTACTAGAAATGAGAAAAGCCGACTAATATATTCACGAACGTGTGGCATTCTAGAATATAAACAGCCGACTGAAAACAGCGACACACGCGTGCTTTCAATGACGAAATGAGGTAACAATTTGTTCATGTACAACCAGAGAATCTAATCACATAATTTTCATTTTGGTAGAAACGGTAAACTTTTGCAAAAATTGATCATATTTGCATGTCGTCGTCGCACTGAAATCAGTAGCATTGACAAGTGAAACTTTATTGTAAGATCTGAGTAATGCAAAAAACATAATTTTATATTTCTATGTTATAATGGAATTATACAAAGACAGAATCTGAGTGCGTTTTACAGACAGCACTAACTAGTAAACAAGTCGTTGGATGAAAAGAATGAAACATGATTTACCCACGAACCGCAATTTTTCAATTGCTAAGTACCCCTCTGATATCAAGAGCAGTAATGGGATAAAATAAAACCAGCATTTAAATTTTGGTGGAAACGGCAAAGTTTTTAGTTATATAGTAAATCAAACATTTGCTATATGCTGTAGAACTGGTGTAGGAAATTAACTGATAATGAAAAAATGGGGGTCACCGAGAGTATTCGTGAGCTACACAAAGTTAAAGCCTATAAACATGGAACATTTTCCTATCATTTCATCTATACGAAACTATGCTAATTTTTTTAAATTTTTTTACAAAAACTAAAAAGTTGCTATAGTATCTTGTCAAAACTATCAGTAGCTGATTTAGTCGCCGTAGTAACCTCTTAATGTGTTTACATTACATCGAGGCTACTAGACAAACTGTTTTCTCTTGGTGCTATTGAATAAGTATGTATATTGTTCTACCAAATCGCTTAAATTATTTATTTAACAAACTATACAGTAGGCATACAGTCGGTAAGAAATCCCGTGTTTGTAACCTCTGGTAAAACTCGCCACTCGTTTTTAAAATCATAAAACCAAGCTTTAGTTATGTATCAAAGTGTTTTGAAAAGTCCACTGACGTATCCAAGGAATTAAACCTATGGGAAGTATTCCTTTCATTATAAAGCAATGGGGAAACTTGTAATAATAGAAATCAGGCAAAGAAATTAACAGAGCCTCCATTATTGAATGTACCTAGCTAAATAACTGCTCCAAGCCTCCAACACAATACGTCCCGTAGAAGTCAATATGTATAGTACTTATTTGTAATTTATCAAAACCGCATGTGTAACTTTTAGTGTTTCCTTACATAGAAAAGGAAACAATTTTTCGAGTCTTCTATTACAGCTTACGCCGTCATTGCCGCCATGTTGGATGAATCTGACAATAGATTTTCATCATGTGCAATAAATATATTTTCATCTAACATGTCAAAAATATATTTGTGCTTAATTTCTTAAGAGATTGGTTGCACACTACATATACATATTTATTGGGATAACACATATTATATTCAGGGATAAGAAAATGGCCGCCCATCTTTACATATGGCTTGACGCAAATACGAGAGTGAGTTGGAAAAATTTGATGTGTACGGCCTATATTGTGAATAAAGCTATAAAAGTAACCACAATGCAAGATCCATCACGCGTCTTAATTGAGACTATAACTCCTTTACCGCTAGATTTCTCACTTTGACGAGTAATATTGTAATTAGGTAAGAAGACTTTATTTATTGAGGGTGTCATATGACAGTATTTAGATACTGATAACTGAATGGCCCTCATCCCTTGATGGGATTAGTTTGTCGAATTAACTGCTTAAGGAAACTATTGTGTTGATTTTGCGGAGAGGAACACCGGAGAACCCGGTAAAAAAAACATCAAGGCACAGAAGAGAACCAACAACTCTACTCACACGAAGCTAATGTGGTCACCCATCCAAGTATACTAACCCCATTCGACCTGGCGTAACTTCAGCGGTAACAGGCAGCACGCTATAACATGTATACAGTTAATCACAGTAAAATAATAGAAGGTGACTTTAACAGTTAAAAAGGTAACATTTTAAATAGTTTTCGATATTAGTATAATCGTCTGGTGTTAGCCAAATAAAATACATAAGACTTGAAATCGGATGCTGCCCAGAAAGAGTTAATTATAATAATGCACGAGTCTGAACAACTTAGGATAACAAGTTTTCTAATTTTCATGGCGAATCTTTTAAGTGGGTGTTCATATGATCCCGTTAAGCAGGCTGACCCGGTAAGCGAGACGAAGTCCGTCTTGTGATCATATGGTAGTTTTCATCCCGCCTACCGAGAAGAAATCATGAATAAAATTAGCTTGTCTGACGTTCCGTGATAATGTATCAGCCCTCCAAGCTCCCGATTTTGTCGTATTACACGGTTTTTTTTTTGCTTCAAAATCAATCCTTTTATTATACAATTGAGATTTATATTCCAATAAACAATAAAAGTTCAACTATCCTTAAATAGGGAAATAAGTATGTGGCGAGATCTCGGTAAGCGGGCCAGCCTTCTAACCAAGATCATATATGAACACCCCCTAAGTGTATAGCTACTTTCTCTGGAGACGGTCTGAGTGCACGGGCCGAAAGCTCAGAAATTAAAAAAAGAAAAAGAAAAAAAAAAAGCCAAACCAATAATGATGCAAACCTACTACATTTTATCTAAGATTTATTTATTGCACACAAAACATTTTATTAGGTAACGTTGCATCTTGAAAAATGACATCATTTTTTATGATGACAATGATGTAGCAAGATGCAACGAAATGTTAGTTAAGAAAATGTTCTGTATATGCACCAAAGTCCTTTGGGCTCCTATATTTATTTTTAAATTAAGACAGATATGATTAAGCTTTAGAGAATTCAGCCACTATTGCTTTCAATCTTATTTAATTTGTCAAAACCTCTGACAAAGTTTGTGCATGCTTATGACAACGTAACAAACGGGTCTCGTCTGGCAATGCTCTATCTTGCGTGCGCACACGTCTATTTCAACAAAGAAAGTAAATTGCATTTACTAAATTAGATAATTATAAGTTATAATTAAAAGTTAAACTAAGACAAATGAAGAAGCGTCGACCAAGTGGTCAAGCAAAATAGTTGTTCACTGAATCAAGTAGTTGTAATTCTGTCCATTGAATTCTATGGTCCTGTACCTAGGCATGTTTTGCAATAGCTGATTTGTCTATTTGTTTTCTTGACGTCAGCAAAATTTGGCAGCAGTTATTCTCCCTGCAGACAGACCGTCCGCGAGTACACGGGCCGAAAGTTTAGAAAGTAATAAAATTCCAAACAACATGGTGTAAACGTACAACATTATATCTAACATATTATTGCCATGCAAAGCTTCAAGCATCATGCAATAAATTAATAATGTTTGTATTATATCAAGGTTATCTGCTGGGCTCTAATATTTGTATTAAAATTACGCTTCCCGCATATTATCTCAATTGCTGGCAATTTTGAAAAGAATATATAATATCGGTTCTACCTTAATTTTTTATCCATATTACTTCAAGTCACAATTCATACTCACTTTGCGATACGTCATTTTGCCGTGTGTTTATCGTATTTCATTCGTACTGCGAGTGGAGTTTAGATCATTTTATTCAAGGGAACCGTTTACTATAAAAAGGAAACAGGAAGAAAATTTGACTTGAGCAAAGGTATAGTCAAATTCGTATTTTTATTTTATATTTTTTCATAATCGTGCGTGTTAGAAACTATGTAGATTTGACCAAGAAGAGAACATTATATTGTCCCAAATGTTGTTAATGTATGGAACATATATATATGGGATTGAAGAAGAGCCAGAAGAGGATTGCTATGAGAAAGTCTCCACGTTTCTTCAAAGCAGGCTTGCGTGGGATAACGATTGAAAATTCTGAATTTGATCGAATTGGTAGGCCTGGGAGTATCAATCGTGAAATGATTGTAAAGTTCAAGAGTTACTGGGCCAAAGACTTCTGTTAAAAAATAGTACATATTAAATTATGATATTTTTGCCATAATTGTATACCCTCCCCTGCTTGTGCGTGCGGATACAATCGCGAAACTATACTAAACATTTGTTGCATTGTCCTCTTTGGAATACTTGCCGTTCTAGTCTTCTTACTTCGGCTGCAGAATGTCTTAGGAATTATTGGTAAAACTCTAACGAAACTGAGAAGCTTTCGTTCTTTGTGGAAGTTATAATGTTAATTTTAACTCGAATTGTAAATTATTTTTTGCTGTTCAAGAATTTATTATTGCTACATCCCGATTCTCAGTTCAAAAATGAAAGTTATTATAAATGTAGAAAACTGTAACAAGTTTTCGGAGATACAATCACGTATGTAAAATTTGCTTAATATTACTTGCTGTATGTGTTTCTGGAAGCTTGTTTCAGTATGTAAATGCATTTATTTCCAAGCGATAAGCTACACAAATGTTATCTTAATATTTTTTGTTACATGTACTTCTAGTCATTGCCTCTTTATATAGTTTGAAAGTTTGTTGTTGTTTTTGTACGAGAGCCCCCTAGATGAGCTTATGCTGTTGGGGCAATTGTTTTGAATAAATATATTTAAACGGAACATATATATTAATACATTTATCTTATAAATATATTTCGACATTGAATTATATTTTTTCATTTTTTTTAATATTATATTGAGAATCTTGCAAAAAACGTAAATCAGCTACATTCTTTTGTTTTGGTATACTTTCCATTTCTACACGGGTCGTTTTCCTAACAGTATTAATATTCCTAATTATTTGGCATTTAAACTGTCGACATGTTATTGAAGTAAAGAATAACTCCATAAAAATATCGTCTTAAAACCCAAGATATGAGTCCAAACAAGACGAAACAACATTACCGCAATATTTCGACTCCATTTCAAATATTACAGTAATATTTCACAAATTACAAAATATTCTAACTTTATTTCAAAGATTACAGTGATATCTCGACTCTGTTTTAAAGATTACAAAATACTTCACTTCACTTTAAAGATTACACTCTATTTCAAAGATTACAGAATAATTCGACTGTATTTCAAAGATTATGCGGTAATATTTCATCAACTCTATTTAAAAAATAACCTTATTTCAAAATTTACTGTAATATTTTGACTCTGTTTCAAAGGTTACTGTAATATTTTAACTCTTTTTCAAATATTACAGTGATATTTCAACTCTATAATGTCAAATGTTAGAGTAAACTTATTTCCGTCTCTCTTGCAAAGACTGATTACAGTAATATTTCAACCCTATATTTCAAAGATATTACATTCAATCGTTATTCTAAAATTCCAACTCTCTTTCAAAGATTACGGAATATTTCGATTCTATTTCACTGATTACGAAATATATGTTATATGTATTTCAAAACTAACAGTGTATTTAAAGTTTTTGCAGAAGTATCTTTATATAAATCTGTAAGTACATATCTTCTTTCCAAAAAGAAAAATATAAATAAATTGTATTTACTATCCGTTTTGTTACTTTAGCAATATTTTAGAAACTGTAGTCCTTCACACCATCTTCTGTTTGTGAAGTGAAGTATTAAACAACTTATATAATTCTCTCTTAATTACAATAATGGAATTATTCCAAAGTTTTACAATTGCCGAGTTCAACAATAGCTACACGATCACTGCATAGATTGCTTCAGTTGTGGTATTGAGTGATCTATTGATTTAACTCTTGCTAGACGGCATCAGACTCTTCAGTCCTAAATGTATTCTACTCTAGACTTTCTAACACCAGAAAAAAATTCCACAGACGAGAAACAGTTAAAGAGATATGTTTCACTCGATTCTTCGCCTTTTTTCTATCTCCTATATGTTACCGAGCTCACGCGTTGTTTGTCAGGATGAATTCAAGTCAATGTTAGGGCAGTTTATATGAAAGCCAATAAAATTCGCGGCGGACACAAGATGCGTATACAGTAAGACGCGCATCGACGTATTGATTTATACGGTGCTTTAATCAATCAAGCTCCAGCTTGTGTATTATTAAAGATACAAACATAAGTCTTTGTACCTTTTCCCGAGTGTTTTGCTTCTTCAAGATATGTCCAAGATATATAAGCCGCGTCTTATTTAGGGTCGTTTAAACGAGAGCCAACAAAACGCGGTTTACACGAGACAACAAAACGCGGCTTACGCAAGACGCGTTCTGCATAAGACGCAATCTGGCCCATTTATACAACGTTTTTGAACAAGACACTTCTTGTGCAAGTCTTTTTCCCGTTTATACGACTGTTTCGCGTCTAATGTAAAATGTGTCCTGTGTAAGCCATGCACGTCTTATTTAGTGTCGTTTAAAAGAGAGACAACAAAACGCGGTTTACACGAGACGCGCTCTGCGACTGCATAAGACGCAATCTGACCCATTTATACAACGTTTTGAACAAGTCGCTTCTTGTGTAAGTCTTTGTACCTTTTATACGAGTGTTTCGCGTCTTACGTAAGATTTGTCCTGTGTAAGCCACGTCTTATTTAGGGCTGTTTATACGAAAGCCAGTAAAACATTGCTTACACAAGACGAGTGTTTCGCGTCTTATGTAGCTAAGTTATGTTCTGTATAAGCGGTGCCTAATGTATATATGTAGAAAGTAAGCTTTATAATCTCTCGTAAATTATCCTAATGCATGTGAAGATTTAAGCTTGTTATTCTGTACAGAATTGCAAACGTTCTTATCTCCGCGATTTCTCAACACACAAAATAGTTTGTATTAAGAGTTTCTGTTTTCTCAAAACTTGAAAACAATACAGAAATGAAGTACGTTTTGTGGAAAACAACGTAAAATATTTATTTGCTAAATACGTGGTGCTTCCACAAAACTTATATATTTTACATTATTGTCATGAAAACTTTCAAAGGATTAATACAGAAATTATAGTAGAAATTTAAATGTTCTTAATATGGTTTAATTTGCGTTGTCAAGAAATTAAAGTGCCTTTCGTTATAAAACCATGGGGAATCCGGGTCTAATAAACGAAAGGAGGGAAAATATAGCAGGTATAGTTTAAGATTAAAAGTAGTATAGTTAAACTGCGCAATGGACTCACACGATGTTCAGTCGAACACAACTGTGGAGCAACGAGTCTTGATGCTCATTACTTGGTCAGTATTTGCCATTGCCCCGGGGGCTTTGCACTTGATAAGTAAAATCGTCTAGCGTTAGGCAGAGTAAAATACTAAATTAAAGTCTGATTTGTTCGAAAACGAACGATACGGTAGGCAAAGAATTTCACATTTCAACCCTTTCACCCTCATCGTTGTTGCATGTGGGACAACTTTTTTAATACTCTAACGGCGGACAATTTTACTTGTGAAAGAGAGATCTTTCGGAAAATCATGCTGCAAAAACGTACGGTTGATTAACCATTTACTCGCATTGTTGTTGTGGAACAACTTTATCTTTTTACTCTGTCTAACTCCAAACAATATCAAAGGGAGACGTCTCGGAAGCAAAAGGTTAACACTTATTACAGTCGGTTTCAGGTTACTTTCGAAGGAAATGTTCTGAAGTTCGTTCGGAGGTTCAGAAGTTCGTTCGGAGGTTCACAAGTTCTTATTGGACTAGACATTTGATTGCCTGCTAGTTGCTAGTAGCCAATCAAATGCCTAGTTCAATACGAACTTGTGAACCTCCGAACGAACCTCTGAACATTTCCGTCAAAAATTAACCTGAAACCGACTGTAACCAAGTAACGTTTTAGGGCTGAGCGAATCGAGCTCAGTGTGCTCTATATGTATACTAAACGATTCCTAACTTTAATAATCACCTTAAATATTTTTACATAGACGCGTTAGACTCCGTGCATATACGATCCAGAAAAACCGTCCGGAGTTTACTTGTTTCCCTTTGCTGCTGTACTTAACAGCTTTTAAAATAAGCTTAAGTTAGTCTATTTTTTCGTCGCGGTAAGTCTATTTTTATGATATCAGAGAATACCATATTAGCCTGAATATATTTTTAGTCTTTTAACTTTTCTATTACTGGCGGTGACTGAGCCAAGTAATAAAAAGTTATTCAATTCAGAAAAAGATAATCTACCAGCTAAAGTTGCCTATAAAATTACGGTGGTTCCCTATATGTATATATATATTTAACAATTATACCATGAGCTCGAGTCGTATATGAGCTCATAGCCAACGAGGCGCTTTATAATATAGCAAAAATATGTTATGTTAATTAATGCAAAGTTGTTGATTTATTGCAATAAATTATATTAATTGAATATCCGCCACATATATGAGCTTCCGTCATGCGTATTGTAGTTTATGTTTTCAAGTTTCTTGCTGAGTTGAAAAAGCTTCAGAATTTTCTCTCAGAGACAAAAAAATACGTTGAAAAGATTGAATGAAGAAAAAAAACCAGCTTTGAAAAGTCAAAAGGCGGGTGATTTATTTCTTAATCTGTCGTGGTTGTGAATCTTTGGCTTTTCAAATGGACAAAGAAGCTAAAAATAGAATTAATAGCGAAAATTACGCGTTGTTTTACAATATTTCTAACCTGAAAGAATAACACAGTTTTTATCCATAATGATTTATTACTTCAAAAACCCACTTTGCTGAGTAATAATAATGGTTGTACTCATAAATATGTGTTGTTAATTCAATTCTTGTGGATTTTAATTTGTCTGACAAAACATATTATTGTCAACCTGACAATTCAAATCGGGTTTTGTAAACTCTTAAGACGATTTTTAAAGTGGATTTACCATCTTAACTTTGTAAATTGTGCATTTGGGTTGTGTATGTTGTGTTAAATGTTAGTTTCCCCTTCTTAGGTGAAGTTTTTCTGAGCTATACGTTGAAAAAACCCGCCAGTTTCATCTGCAATAGTTTAAGAAAACTAAGCCGCCATTTTGTTTTTCACTACTCGCTGTATATGAGCTGATATACAGTTAGTAATGCAGTAGTAATAGCTCATATACCATTAGTAGCTATATTATAAATATATATATACGAATCTAAATTAGTGAACTGCATGGTACATGATCTTAATTTAATCTCTCTCTTGGCTTAATTAGCTTTGAAGATGACAACTGCAGCTGCATCAGCTAAATTTAAACGTTACCCAAACTTAAAGTTCCAAGGATATTTTGTCTTCTTCTATTTGGTTCTTTTTCAAGTCACAGTTGCCAAAAACACTTCTGCAACAGATGACGTACTTACGCTTACGGCAAAAGGTAAGCCTTATAATGATCGTATGATAATTTAGGCATGGGTGAGAAAAGGCGTTAGCGCGCAACCACTACCACCACCACCACCAAGAGAAGCAACACCACGACAACCAGAACCACCAGGAGAATGACCACCACCACCACTTCAACCACCACTTCAACCACCACCAAGATAATCTCCACCATGATAACTACCACCATGACCTCCAACACTACCACGACCACCAACAGTATGACAACCACCACCACCAACACAACCACCACCACAACAACCACCAGGACCACCAACACGTCAACTGTTGCAACTGTGCAACTGTCTTTGCAAATTCTATAACTAAAATATTCAATTTGACAATAGAAACGGAAACAATCCCATTTGAATGGAAGACAGCAAGAGTCACTCCTTTGCATAAAAAGGGTCCTCGGAATATACTGGACAATTATCGTCCTATTTCAATTTTTCCAGTTATAAGTAAGATTTTTGAGAAAATTCTATATGAGCAATTATACGAGTATTTTAAAGTAGAACATTTATTATCAAAACTTCAGTTTGGTTTTAGACGGTTTCACTCCACAGCTTCTGCTCTGTTAGATAGTACCAATGAGTGTGTTTAACATTGCAGTCTTTCTAGACTAAAAAAGGCCTTTGATACTGTAAATCATGAAATATTAGTAAATAAACTTTGTCTTTATGGCCTGGAGGAAACTTCATTAAACTTCTTCGATTATATTTGACAGATAGAACTCAAATGTGTTTCATTAATGGCGAATTGTCTAGTCCGAGGACAGTAAAATTTGGAATTCCTCAAGGGTCAATTTTGGGACCACTTCTTTTATTCATCTATATAAATGATTTGCCAAATTTTTTGAAACATTCATCAACAAGAATGTTTGCGGATGATACGACTTTAACCGTCTCTGCTAAGTCGATTGATAGAGCTGAGGTGGCCCTAAATGTTGACCTTATAAATGTCAAGGAGTGGCTCGCTGCAAATAAACTGAATCTTAATCTTGTCAAAACTGAATATCTTTTAATTGGGTCGAGATATAATATCAATAGCTTATTTGAAGAACCTAAAATTTTTGTCGGAGATGTACCAATTACTAAGGCGAGAGTCACGAAAGCACTTGGAGTTCATATAGATGAATTTTTATCATGGGATAAACAAATCGACAATACATCTAAGAAAATGTCATCAGGGATTGGTGCGATGAAAAGGCTTAAGCATTGTGTAGATCGTGAAACACCAAAATCTGTTTACAATGCACTTGCTTACCACACTTCGACTATTGTTGTGAAGTGTGGGATTCCATTGGTATTACACTTTCTGACCGCCTACAAAAATTACAAAATAGAGCAGCCAGAGTCATCATGGGTCGTAAAAACGAACATGGTCAGTCTGAAATTGCTCTAAATGAACTTGGATGGAAAACTCTGATTGAACGAAGGACACAGTTCGTAGCCAGATTAATATACA
The DNA here is from genome assembly GCA_035771165.1 of Paragorgia papillata. Classification (NCBI taxonomy): domain Eukaryota; kingdom Metazoa; phylum Cnidaria; class Anthozoa; order Scleralcyonacea; family Coralliidae; genus Paragorgia; species Paragorgia papillata. The sequence goes on from JAWNZC010000132.1 coordinate 1,327,309, forward strand.
GAATTACTCATGATCTAGCACCTAGATCACCCACTGAAATATTTCGTAAGCCAAATGCAACTCTTCATTATAACCTACGAGGTTCTTTGACAAAACTTCAGTTACCTCAACCAAGGAGTGAATTTCCTAAGAAAAGCCTGAGCTGCAGATGGGCTAAACTGTGGAATAGTCTCCCTAGCGATTTAAGAAACAAGGAGTCGTTGCATTCTTTTAATACCAGCATTTCCACACTAGGCCGTTCATGATATCTGTGGCTTATTTTGTATCACCACATCGACCACCACAACAACTACCACAACGACCACCACAATCAGCACCACCGACCACCACCACCACGACCACCATGACTACCACGACCACCATTTCAAAGACCATCGCGACAACTGCCACCGCAATCACCATGTCCACGATAAAAAAACACGACCACGATCACCACCACCATACCACACCCACCACAACGACGAGTAACACCACAATCAGTACCACCACGACCACGACCACAACCACCACCACCACAACCACCACGACTACCATGAACACCACCAAGTATCACCACCATGACCACGACAATCACCACGACCACCACGTCCACCACCACCACCACTACAACCATCACCACCACGACCATCACGACCCACCACCATCACGACCACAGCCACAACTACAATTAACACCATCACCACGACCGCAAACACCACGACCACCATGACCACGACCACGATCATCACCAACACTACGACGACCACCAACAACAACACTACGACCACTATAGCCACCACCGCCACCAGCGCCACCACCGCCACAATGAGCATCCCCATCACCACGAGCACCACCGTCAGGACCACCACTACCACCAGCACCACCACCAGCACAACAACATTGACCACAGGCACAAACACCACAACCACGATACCACGACCACAGTTATCATAAACACACAAAAATTAAAAGTTACTCACTATCTCACCATGTTTTTTTCTATTATAAATCACCTATTGAAGCCTAAATTTCTCACGTAAGGTTATCAACCTTATCGATAAAATATGTTTATAGGTATATAATTATAGGTATATAATTATTTTCATTTTTTAAAGCTTTATTAATTGTTTAATAAATCGTCTAGTTTTTTAGCAGTTGAATTGCAGTTTTCTCACAATTCTCAAACTATTTTTTTAAAAGAAGTAAGCGGTGTGTATTTATTCATGACGAGAGTTGATATAAATGAAAGAAAAATATGTTGAAACTTTGACACATTTGTTCAGGCACGGTATTATTTTTCTAGCGACATGCAAGTGCAACCACTGCTAAGTCATTCTATTTTCATGCAACTCATACATACATTGTTGTACATTTGCCAATTAATACTTCATATATGCATTCCCGTTATACAATTGTATAATTATTGTGTACAGTCTTTGGAAAGTCTATTCTTAAAAAGCTATTTTATAATATAACGAAAAAGAATATACATGCGTCTAGTTCTTGTAGAAAAAGTAATGGTGCTGCTATTTGTATAACCAAAAAGGAATCCCTAGATTAAACATAGTTTCTCAAAAACAATAACAATGCCATCTTGTGCAACTGTATGCTATTAGTGATGGGCTTCTTACAATCTCTGATTAGAAACCTTTAAACAACATACAGATCTACTTGATATACAGCCCTACCCCGATTGTATTATTTTAAAATATTGAGTTTAGAGTTAAAATCAGTTTACCCTACTTCTGAGTTGGGAGGAGGATATACCCGTTTAGGCCTCTTCACGAAGACCTGATTAGGGGTTAGCAATTAATAAGGATATATTTGGCGAGGGCTTTTTTATTATATTTTTATTTTTTTATTATTTTCTTATATTTGGTGTTTGCTCTATTATTTTATAGTTCAAGCAAACTTTACTATGGAACCGGACTTCTTAAACAAAATGTAAGTGTGTTCTTTAGGCATTGTTTGACGCTACTCAATAGAATACAAGTTTTTGAACATAACTTAAAACGTCAATAAATCAGTGTTAATGGCCAAACGTTTCATACTCCAATCTAGTGTCTTCATCAGGGGTGATCGTTGTAAAGACAGATCCCATATCTATACTCTTAACCAATAATAATGCTATCTATCAACAAGATACAAATACGCATTTGGAAACAGACCTCTATGCATTATCGCAATTTATTGTAGCGTGCCCGCTATTTGTATAATCTAATGCAATATCTTTCCTTTACTTTCTTTCCCTTTAATTTCCTTTGCTTCTATTCTATTCTATCCTTGCATTTCTTTTCCTTTTTTATCTTATTAATTTTTATTTATCCTATCCTATCCTAACCTATCCTAACCTATCTTATCCTAGCCTATCCTATCCTATCTTAACCTATCCTATCCTAACTTATCCTAACCTATCCTAACCTAACCTATCCTATCCTATCGTATCATAACCTTTCCTATCATATCCTAACCTACCTTATCCTCTCCTATCCTATCCTATCATAACTTATCCTATCCTATCGTATCCTAACCTGTCCTATCCTAACCTATCCTATCCTAATCTATTCTATCCTAACCCATCCTATCCTACCTATCGTATCCTAACCTATCTTATCCTATCCTATCCTAACTTAACCTATCCTATCCTAACCTATCCTATCCTAACCTATCCTAACCTATCGTATCCCTAAATAGGCTATCCTATCCTAACATATCCTATCCTAACCTATCCTATCCTAACCTATCCTATCCTACCCTAACCTGTCCTGACCTATCATATCCATTCCTAACCTACCGTATCCTATCCTCTTTTATCCTATCCTATCGTAACCTAACCTGTCCTATCCTATCCTAACCTATCCTATCGTAACCTATTCTATCCTAACCCATCCTATCCTAACCTATCCTATCCTATCCTAACCTATCCTAACCTATCCTATCCCTAACTAGCCTATCCTAACCTATCCTATCCTACCCTAACCTTTCCTGTCCTATCATATCCATTCCTAACCAACCCTATCCTATCCTATCTTATCCTATCCTATCCTAACCTATCCTATCATATCCTAACCTATCCTATCCTAACTCATCCTAGCCTATCCTATCCTATGCTAACCTATCTTAACCTATTTTTCCCTATTCTTGCATTTCCTTTCCTTTTCTTCTATCTTTTTCGTTCCGTTCCCTTCCTTCATTATAAACTTCAAGACAAAGCAAAGTTATTGACGGCATTGCGTCTGACTTTTAGATGTGCAAATATTTACAGCGATGCAGTAAATATACTTTATTAGATTGAGTACAGTATATTATATTCATGCTTGTTACATATGGAGATCTACTACAGTATAACAATATAATTAAAAGATATTGATTCTCCATCTTAAAGGAATGGGTATGAAAAGATGAATCGTGCGATCTCTTTGACAAAAAACGATGCGAAAGAAGGCAAGAATCACGATGATTATACAGATAACGAGATTGTAAAGTATTTTGCCCAAGAGGTAAAAATATATTATATAATATACAATAATTCTTCAGTTTGTCTTCACGTAAATATGCCGGTAAAATTTAAGATATAAGTGTGCGTGATTCAATAACGTCATAAAATGATGAGTATTACTCTCATATCTTCCAATCCTGCACGGTCCTCCTAAAAAATGCGAATACAAATGCTCTCCCTCTATAGGTATCTGGACCTTAACAAATACATTAACATTACCCTTACAGGTAATAGATTTCTTTGCAGAAAAAACCCGTTGTACTCCTCACATAAATCCTTTAAGAAAAAAGAAGTATCATACTTTTGTACGAGTTTATTCAGTCTTTCATTGGTCATGACTATATCGTTTAACCATTTTCTTTGCGTAAGAAACTAGAGATAGCTCTTGTTCCGTATTGCCTGACAACTAAGCAGCTTTGTACTTTTTTTCAGAAACTACGGCTCATGAAATATATTTTACCCAAACGCACTGAAAGGAAGCAGAAGAGATCGGCTAAAACTAACATTAAAAAGCTCGATATTGATGCTAAGCTATTGAAAGATATCAATCCAATGAACGTCGATGAAGAGGTTAGTCTATATATACCTAAATTTTTGACAAACTGAGTTGGACACAACACACACTTTGATTCGGCTACGGCGGTTAGTTAAAATCGTCTGGCGTTAGACAGAGTGAAATAACAAAATGCCTGTTTCTGCCCTGGCTTAAGCAGGATTAAGTTGATGACTTTTTAGTGCTGGATGAAAATTACAGCCTAGATGAAAATTAGGGCCTAGATGAAAATTACGCTTGTAATTCTAGTTACCCTGGTTAAATAAAGTGTTATTGTTATTGTTATTATTATTATTATTATTATTATTATTATTATTATTACTATTATTATTATTATTATTAGTCCATTGCTGCCTATATAAGCTTGCTGAAATCTTCTGACGTTAAACAGAATAAAATACATGGGAAAAATACTGAAGTCGAGCCGCTCTGTAGCTTAGATAAAGGAGCACGGGTGCCGCGTGCTTGTTACAGCGCTGCCGCTCACCGCTGCAGTCTAAAGTTAAGCCCAAAGTTAAACTCGGTTATACGGGGTTAGTACTTGGATGGACGAGTGCCAGCCTAGAAATGACTCCGTACGTTGTCGAGCTTGGAACTCATGCGAGTAGAGTTGTAGTTGATCTCTCATGTGCTTCGAGAGTTTCTCGCCGGGTTCTCCGGTTTTCCTCCCTCGGTAAAATCAACACCTATACTCGTTAGGAGGTGAATTCATGGACCAAACTGGCCGGGTTAGCCCGAATGAGTTCTAATTGCGATAACATGGAGCCGACTAGCCCAGTATACCCGGATGAGTTGACGTGGATGATTTCAGCCCCAAAATTCACAATTTCCAAGTAAATAAGAGAAAAGTTACGTTAGTTTTACTTCAGTTTTATACTATTTAGTTTATTGTTTAAGTCGACGGAATCTTTTGTAAGCCCATCATTTATAAACTGATTGTTATTGTCTTAGCTAACCGCGAAAGCGTTTTCACGAAGACTAATTAATTTATTTAGGTCTTCGCAATCATGACGAAACACACAAACAACGTTGCTTTTTTCCGCTTCCTTTCAGCCCTATTTATTCACACAGTCAAGGAGACAAGCACGTATCGGAACGAGATAAACAGTTTTTCAGCCCGCTTTGCCGGGACGAAACGATTACATTGACATTTTCATCTCAGTTATTACCGGGCTAGCCCGATGTGTCGTACCGCGACTACCTGGGGTGCCAATAAAATGCATTTGACTCGGCCACGTTGATCTGCGACCTTCGCAATTCAGCCACTGGCTGCAAGTAAGGATGATTAGCCCCCAGTTCTCTCCTTTAAATTTTAATTGAATGCAACCTAATTTCCTCTTCAATGTGATTGAACAAGCAAGTTGTAAGTTGATATAATCTGAGAACAACTTTAGTACATTTATAAACATTATTTACATGGCACGTTATTCATAATTAAATATTGTGTTGTGGAGATTTAAGGTGATTCTGTGATTCACTTCTTTGTATTTTCCTAGAAAAATGAAAAGAAAAAATCAGCAATGGAATGGTTAATGGAAACTGTTACTTATGTTGTCTGTGCACTGTCCTTGGCTGGTATACTGGTGCTGAATATTTTGTACCTGTAAGGTTTCACCAATTGCGTTCTCTGTTATTGTTATTGTTATTGTTGATATTATTGCTAATTTTTGTTCTTTGTATTAATAATTATAATCAAAACAGATAACAAACTCCTGTAAAAATATTTCCAGGGTACATCTGCTGACAAAAAATGGTCTTTCAAAAGTCAGGTCACAAAACTGGTCTAATTTATCCAGCTCGTTACAAATGGCAATTATGGCTCTGGCTTTGCTCTTATTTCATGTACCAGTTGGAGGAGATGTTACTGGCATGTCAGCCTCAAAAGGAACTTATTTTCAAAACCAAGCACAAGGACGTAAGTAAAAAATATCAATATAAATATAATAAATATAATATAATATACAATAAGAGAAATACAGACTTTGCATGGGAACGAGATGGCTACCAAGTTAAAAATTGTAGTAAAAAATGTGTAAGAAGTGGCCGAAGTTTTAGCACTAACTTTCCTTATTTCAATTGTGAGATGTCCGGTAATAGCAGAAAAATCGGACGAAGAACATTCTTAGAATGCTGTGATTGAAAGATAAAACAATTTTATATAAATTATGGTCTATCAAATTTTCAGAACCTTTGCCAAAAATTTAAAACAATTGCTGCATTAGAAATGTTAACAATTTAAACGTAATAGATGGATATTTAGTATTATTTATTTTCATTTTTCAAACTATGATTACCTTTTATTTCAGGGTATCTTCAAGGTTACGTCATCGAAAGCTTCTATGATATATCAATGTTTCGATGCCAAACCAAGTGCGCCATTCGCCTCCCAAAATGCAGGTCCATAAACTACATTGAAAATGAAGACGGGTCAAGTATTTGCGAAATAAACAAGGAAAGCCAAAATTGTGCACTGCCTGGGGAATATATTTTAAGAGAAAAATCATTCTATTTGGAAACAATGCCAGAAACTGAGGATGAAGTGAGTATCTTTGCTGTCTGATTTAGTAATCTAGCCCACTTTTTGCTTGTTATCAAATAATAATAATTTTATACCAGCCTAGTCACTGGCTCTCCCTCTCTCTTCGCTGTTTTATTATTTGCTAGCATAGGCGTCCCTGTGCCCGAGCACCTTGAGCGGTGACGTCAAGCCTAGGTACTAGTCTCATCATATACGCGCGTACTTCAGAACGACAGGACTAGGCTGATTTTATACGTTTCTTCAAAAACTCATTAATAATTGATGAGGAAAACACAAAGGAAATCAGTACCATGTCCGTGGTTTTATACCTGATAAAACTTCTTGACGTCAGAAAGAATACTAATGAACATACAATTTTATATAAAGAATACTAATGAACATACAATTTTATATAAGGAATACCAATGAACATAACATCCACTAACGAATCGTTTTTGAAGCCATTCAAAACGCTCGCATCACGTGCTTTATCAGATCTAAAACACTCGGGCTGCGCCCTCGTGGTTTTAAATCTGATAAAACACTCCTGCTCGTGTTTTAAATATTACATAAGAATAAGAACACCAGCTTACCACCTTTCACTTACTTATAGCTTAAACCATTAAAACTTGCATGTTAGTTAGCGTTAGTTACATAATAAGAAATTAAAATGAAGAAAGAATTTAACACAAATTATAGTAATCTGATGTCCTGAGCGAGATATCGAACCCAAATAAATATATTCGAATTGACGCATCAGCGCTCTCATAACTGAGCATTGACACCAGGAGGTCAGGATAGTGAGATATTTTTTAGGAGCATTATAGTTCCTACTACTGCGCTTTCCTTCCGAGTTTGGAACGGCGAAAGTTTTGTCGTTAAGTTTAGTCGTTTGAAATTGTAGTTGTGACGTAATGATAACGATGTTGCCAAGTCGTTGTAAAGGACAAGGCACTGGCGTTAGTATGTAACGCACTGGCAACACCTTGCCAACATCGTTGGCATTACGTAACAACTAGAAGTTTCAACTGACGACTAAATTTAATGGCAAAACTTTAGTTTAGCCGTTACAAACTCAAAACTGCAGCATTTCTCACTATTTCTTAGAGGGCCTGTTCACATGAGGCATTAGGTACCTCGGGTGGTAGGGTTATCCCGAGATATCTCGATGTTAGTTCATTTCAATGTTAAAAGACGTAAACCGTTCACACGAGACCGAGATAACTCGGGGGATAGGGATAACTCGGTCTGAGCGATAGGGTAACCTTAGCCCCAGAGTTTTCCCGCCTCCATGTGAACCCTTTCACCTGAGTTATCTCGGAGGGTAGGGTCAACGTTTGTATAATTACGCATGCGTAATTATGCATTTGCACGGGATAACTCGGGGTGAAGCGACATAAAGCTGTGGTTATCTCGGGCGCCGGGGATAACTCCGTAGTTGCGTTTTATCATGTGAAACATGGTCAAATTTGACCCTATTCCCCGATTTATCCCTACCTTTAAGCAATAAATAATAAGCGTCGTTTTACCACAAATTAGCGTTTCTATTACGATATTTAATTAACTTAATCGGAAGCATTTGTTAGAAGCCTTCGATAATTTACTAGCTAACATCGTTTAAGCTTAAGTTCAATTTGCGGAGTGTGGAAAACCAGAAAACCAAATAAGGTAAAGGAAAAACTCAAAGTGGAGAGAACTCTATTTAAGAACTCTATTTAAGAACTATATCCCGTATAACTGGGCCTAACCACTGTTCTTATGTATAGTGGCAAGACGTAGTGACGCTCAGGGGCGGATCTAGGGGTAGTCAAATCGATCACGCGACTAAGGTAAAAATTGCGCAGTTAATTAATTAAGTTAATTAATTCAAACTGCGGTCCATAGCAAAGACATTAATATTCAAAATTTGTGTCCAGGTATCAAGTTTCATACAGCGGCAAGGCCTTCGATAAAGTAATATATCAAGTCACAGAACAGCGGTCTTGCGCGTGAGTTTTGATCGCTCTGTAGTCTGATTCCAGCCATCGGATTGGCCAATTTACTTTTTGATCGATCTGTGGGGAGTTCTGATCGGTTTGTGGATCAGGGGCACGTATACAAGCTATCCGATTGGCTAATTAAAAAAATATCTGAATTCTCATTGGCTACATTTTTTGATCGATCATATGCATCAGCCTTCAGTGTATACGGCATGATTCTATAGCCTTTCTGATCGCAGCGTGAACACGAAGCTTCAATTTCAAGTGCCACAGAAATATAAAAGCGAAATAGCGAATATACTGCAATGACGTCTTGTAGTATTTACGAGACTGTTCAGTCCGCGTTTGAGAGAAATGATCGGCCATATCTTCAAGATGTTTACGCTGATCTGATGAAGCGAATCGACGCTTTGCCGAAGAGTTCTGTTGAAGAGCTGTTGAGTGCTATCAACAACACGAGCTTCTGCCTCAGTAGAAATTTTGGTGCCAAATCTTTCATCCGAAGTATGTTCGAGAAAGGAAAAACAAGTCTTGTACAGCCATAAAGTAAATATATTCTATTTTAACTAAATTCGACTCTTATTATAATAGTTTTGGACTTGTATTAACCGAACAATCTGTGCGCCATGACCGGCTGGCATGATCGTTTATGAAATTAGCATATTACCGCGGTCAAACGTTTATTAATATTAAATATTTCACTTGTATACCGCGAACCCAGCCCGACCAGCCGAACCAATATATACTGTAGTGTAGGCATTTTGTTTATGCTTTTTGTCGCCTGATATTAGTTTAAGATTTTGATTTGGATATCTATTATCCATATAATGTATAGGGACTGTGTCGGTGTGTCTTGTTGACTTGTTAGACCACATGGCTTGGTGTAATACGATCTCTAGTTTTTTATCTATGAAAATAATATAATCTCGTTGCATTACAAGTTTTTGGTACGTTTTTATCTTTCCTTGCAAAGAATCAGATGTTCAGTTGAGTTTATCAATTTAATCTGAATAGGGTTAAGTTAGGTTGGAATAGGTTTTAGCCTTTTAGGTTGGAATAGGTTTTAGGTTAGGACTTAGGTTAGGTGGTGGTATTAGGGTGGGGGGTATTAAAAGGGTTGGAATAGACTGGGATGGTGTTAAAAATTGAGCAATTTCACATCCACGAAATGCCCCATATAGTCACCCATTTCTAACCAAACTCCTTTTGCTTCTTGGCAAAGGTGTGAAAGGCGGGTGTCTGGCACCTTAAACCAGTTTGCTCTTTTTCAGCCTTTCAAAGGCTGTCCATGTCGGAATCACAGGCATGCTGATGAGCCCTGATATTGGGCGAAACAGTCATTTTTGCACCTCACCGTTATTTACCGAAAATCCCGAAAAAGATCTAGTGTGGGTATTAATAACTAATCTTACCCCCGGAAAAATTTCCGTACCCCCCCCCCCCCCCCCCCCCCCCCCCCCCCTTGAATGTTCACAAACGAAAAATTTTACTAACGTACGAAAAATCCTGGATCCGCCCCTGGTGACGCTGCCAGTGCTTCGCCCGATTTATTCACTAGCCTGTTCTTCTGTTACAGGTTTGGTGTTCCACTTGTAGTTACCGTGATGTTATTGTGAACACAAATGAACAATCTGGTTTTACGTGTTCATGCGAAGAAGGATTTGACGGAAAGAAATGTCCGGACGGTAAATACCATTTGTGTATTTGGGTGTTGGTGGCATAGTGGCTAGCGCACGTGCCTTTCATCTTTGCTACGCGGGTTTGATTTCTGCTCTCAGCAGTTATCTGGTTGAAAATTTCACCTTGGCCGCGTGTGAGAAGAGTGCTTCCAGTTTGACTCTACCAAACACAACAGGTTTCCCCCGGGTACTCCGGTTTTCTCTTGTAGTAACGCCGGAGCAATGAGGGATAGCCCTTACTGGACCTCTAGGGACAACAGTTAGATATAATTGATAGAGTTATATCCAGTAGAAAATTTAAGTTAGTTTAGTTTGTTATTTTAATTTTGGGGGAAAATTTAATAACCAGTATTAGAATGCAATAAAGAAATACTTCTTAAAAGCAGCAGTGAAGAAAATATTTCTAAATACTACTTGAAGCACGTTACATTTTTCGCATCCTGTTTCTTATTTGGAATATTATATACAGATAAATGTAACTATAACATATTGAAAGTTTAATTGGCTTTCAGATACAATTAATTATAATATCGATAGATATCGTTAATTACTCTAAAATTGTTGTAAGATCTATATTGTATAATAATAACATTTTAATTTTTTTTTTTAAACGGCTGTATATTCATCAAGAATAGAAAAAGCTGTAAGTTTTTAGAAAAAAAGTCCATGTACGATGATTACTTTTCTCTGGCTAACTACGTCTTGCCTTATACTTGCTATTCAGATGGGTTAGGTATCTTAGAAGAAAACCCCGAATTTCTTGAACAAATTAAACAATGGCTTCCTGTCAAGATTCCTTGGTATCTTTGTTACGAAACACTGTTGTTTAATACCAAAGAACCAAACACTGACGTTTCTATATCGAAAGCTCTAGCTTTATTAGGATAAATTGTCATTTTTCTATTTTTATACGTCTTGGCATATAATACTATATAAGATGGTCTCAAAATAAAGAAATAAACAAGATAACAAGTTAACTGGACAATATACACCTATAAAGTTACTCGTACAGATACCAAGTTAAATCAGTAACATGAAAAGAGTGGAGAGAAGTTACGTGCGTGACGCAATATATAATTGTGTATTTTTAATATTCTAACTTTCTTCGCCTTACAACGCTTTTTAGAGGATTGTTTGTCGGTTATCCTATTTGGAAAACGCATGTTTCGTCAACAAATTGAGCAGTGGCTTCCTGTCAAGACTGGTTGGCATCTTTGTTACCGTGCTTCCAAAGATGGTTGGGCAGCGTCTGACTTTCACTCAAATTGTGATATTAAAGGAGCCACTGTAACCTTTGTTCGTGTTGGAGAAAACATCTTTGGTGGTTATAATGACCTCTCATGGACAGGTATGTAACACAGTTTTGGTTATTATGTTTTTTTAAATGAAAATAGTTCACGTTCTTTAAAACTGAATGCAGCTTGCTATAAAAAGGCTACCTCAAATATGTTACTGAATACAAAAGCTTTCTCAAGATCTAGCTTTGGAAAATTCGTAACACAACAAACTTAATATTTAGTTTGTTAGGACAGGCATTTTAGCAATTAATAAAAACCGGAAAAGAGACAGAGTTTTGGCGTAATATCTCTAAAAGCTATTTTAAGTGTATTTCGCCAAAAACATTTATCTGTCTCCTTGTTTTGTTTGTCTTAAAAATTTCTACACCATGTCTCGGACGTGTTTACTTTGTTTGGTTTCCAAGTTTCTTATTTTCAACGTCGGGCGAACCTTGCCTTATGAGTCGCCTGGTCGAAAATGTTTTTCACCCGACAAAACTGTCTCCAAATTTTAAACCAAGCCAGCTTCCCTAGCGTAACACCCGAGGTTCCCCCACCCTAGCGATGGCTAAAGTTGAAGTACAATCGTACCTTCGACAGTCAAACACCCTAATTTAATATTTTGTGAAGTTGAATACATTTTACTTGAAGATAAACTAGTACCATCGTATGTACAACTTAAAGAAACTTACGGAATGAAACTTACGTATGAACATAAATTAACTTTCTCGTTTGTCGCTCTTAAAAAGCAGTTTGTCTTGAACCTTCATGATCTTTTGTTAGAATTTTATAGACGAGCAAGAGAAAACTCGTCTCCACAGTCAAGGCTCTCTGAGAACGAGTATGTATTTTCTGCTAGTCCTCTCTCGATTATGCTATTTTGTGAAGTCAACAAAATAAGTTATCAAGAAAAAGAGGACTGGGAACTAGTCTGATGTTTTCCTGTGCCATAAACCTCGAACCCGAACACTATCACTTTAATACACCTATCGCAAAATACACCCAATCCCGCGATACTTGTTTTACTGCACTTTCGCGCTGAATCTTGAAAGATGTTTGCGAGAAAGCACGGTAAAGTGAGTGAAATCGCAGCATTTGCCAATCGGTCTATATAGATCAGGAAATTATATTTTTTCAATATTTTTCAATTTGATATGCAAATGAGCTAATACGCAAGACTTCCTAAACATAGTTATTAATTTTATAACAAACGGATTTATAGGTCACTCAGGCCTCGTTTACACTATTGCGATACAGCAAGTCTTACACTGTTCCAGTGTGGTTTGCCGTAGCGTAGTCACTATACGCTTAGCACTCCGGACACAAATCTATGCGTTCGTTATAATGTAAACAGAGGTAAATTTCGCTACGGTATGCCTACTTTATCCGGAGTGGTTATCCTACCGTAATAGTGTTCATGTAAACGCGCCCTTAAACTTAGAGGTCACGTGACGTCAGTCTTCTCTAAAATAACACTTATAGATTTATAACAAAGGTAAATGCGGTGGTTTTTAAAGTAAATTTTTGTTTAGTTTTCAAAATGTACATTTTATCAGGTCAAATGACAAATTTCTTTTAAAATCATCTTTTTACATTGAAACAACAAGAAACAAGTAACTTTGACATGTACACTGAAACATGTACACTTTTTGACATTGTTCGTGTCAAATTTCAGAGGGAATTATAACGTTTCCAGTACATTCTATTTTTGGCCGCCATGTTGAATGACAAATTTGTGTCCTAGATGCTATAGTCAGGCAGGTAGGTGCATGAAAACTTACGGTAGCGTGGGACAATTATCAATTTTGTCGTAATACTATAGTAGAAAGTCTAAATAACTTATTTCTGAATTGTTCGATCCAGGTGAAAAAGGAATGAGCCCGCGAGATTTAGGTCAACACAGCCAATATTTGCTGAGTATTTCAAGTAGCCTTACTTAATTTTGTTAACCGAGGGGGCCCTTGGGATTTTCTGTATTGTGGTTTTATGGTGTTTTTTATACAATATTTCGGTAATTGCGCAGCTTAGGCACAGCATTTAGGTAATTACGGTATTCCATTAATTTTCAATTCGATCTTCGCGTTTATACGGTTTGGGTCGCACCCCCTAAAGACAAGTCTCCCACCCACCCTTCCTCCTTAACTTCGAACTGCCTAATTTCCTGATTTGAACAGTAAATGCTATAATACAACATACTTTGAATAAAATAATTGCTAGCTTGATAACATATTGAGTTTAAATTTCTGTATGTTTTCGTTTAAATTAGCGTATTGAAGAGAACCTCCCATAACCAACCACTATAGCTCACCAGTCACTACAGGATATTCATACACCATTAGATGAATGACCAGAAGGGCTTATTAGTTAGTTTAATCACTGCATGGACGCAAGATTTATTACCGATACAGCTGCATAACGGAATATATTTAACAGGTCTAGTAGGCAGTTTAATTTAATAACGCTTTAATCACTGCAAATTTTAACAGTGTTTCAGTGATAGGCACAATATTATATGAAAATACATCCAGAAGCAGTGGCGTGCTGGCCTTTGTTCGTCAGGCGAGGCCAACAGTGAATTTGGCGCCCCCAGCCCCCATGCCCCCAGCCCCCATGAAGCAATAGTTATCTCTTGCAAGAAAAGAACCTCTGCGACGTTTGCGTGGGCTGCTGACATCTCGTGGTTGTCAACAACGCTGTGTTGTTTCTTCCCGTTGGAAATCCAGCAAACACTAGCAAACGTAAAGGCGTTTCCTTGATTTGCGCGTGTTAACTCGCCCCGTGATAATGCATCTGTGAACAGGAGACAAGGTACACAAAACAGGCTATCCCCGCTCAATGAATAGGAATATCGTCATCGTGAAAAAATACTTGCTGTGAACAATATCTGGAACGTTCGCCAAACTGCTTGTTTCTCAACTTTAATGTCGACTGACTTGGTTGGCAAGGCTCCATTTTCTTAAAGTAATTTTACTTTTTCTTCTGTGCTTAGCTTTAAGCCAACAAGTGATGCAGTCTTCTTGATGAACTTCAACTATTGAACTTTCCTCGCCTTGGTTTACTGCTTCATGTTTATCAACATTGACATCCAAATCTTTTTCTGACTCTGGAGAATCCGCTGGAGATCTAGGCCTTTCACTTTCACTTTCACAGCTTCCACCCCTTCGATCTGCATCTGAACGTTGAACAGTTTTTGCTTCAGGCTCTTTTATAGATTTACTCTCACGAGTCTCATTTTCGTGTTGGAAGTACTTTAGCATGAAAGAACTAAGCTGCTTATTTTCATGTTGCCTAGCTTTCTTTGCTTTTCTGGATTCAGCTCTGGACTTTTTTCTTTTGGATGGTCGTTTGTCAGACATATCTACAGGCTATAGTAGCAATAGTAGCATCATGCAGATGATCATATTAGAAGAATTCAAAATAAGTGGCGTTTTTATTGTAAATTGAAAGGTCTAATTGGATTTGATTTTCAAATGTAAATTTTGCCTGAAGCGAACGAACAACATGCAGTATACCTATTACCTAATTTGGCTAGCAAGCCACAAATGACAAATGTGCGGCCAAGCTCAACTTCTATGCGCGATTCAGCGATTGCGTGTGACAACTAACAACAACGCAATACGGAAATAATCGTGGTTCGTAGGTACATGACCAAATACTGACTAACGCTTTTGTGTCCTTTGGGGCAATTTTGGCGCCCCCTTTCAGTTTTGGCGCCCCCTAAAAAATCTTCACTGGGGGGGCCATGGTCTCCCGGCCCCCCCTGCCAGCACGCCACTGTCCAGAAGAGTCGCAGCAATCTGCGCGTTTGAGACTGTTGCAATCCGATAAGATTCCAAGAGAGTCAGATCTATATCTTAGCCTCCTTTGCAGGCGTACTCTTAAAATCTTAGGATCGTACAGACGATTTGAAGAACGGCTGCGAAGAAGGCTAGTCTGGGTGATCATATAACGGACTTCGATATATTGACTCGGGCCACAAAACCATTCGAGCGATTGCTAGCTTTCCCCATAGTTAATAGAAAATATACATGGTTTGGAAACCCGGCAAACCGCTTCAAAGCGGTTAACAATCAAGCTACGATTTATGTTGAAAGGTACACGAAGGTGCCAAATCCTTTGTTTTAGGTTTATTAATATTTAAACAGTACGATTGAGTGCTTGAACCGAAACGTTGCTATTGGATGATTGCTTCATTATACAGAAAACACAATATGTTCAGTAACCGCGAAAGTGCATAAATTTCTATAAACTTGAACAAAAACGTAAAACAATGACTTTTGTTGAGCTTCCAAACCATGTATATTTTCTATTAACTATGTTTTCCCAGATGCCGTTGTTATCATGTATAGCCAGCGCATACTTAATCGAAAATGGCGGCTGAACAGTCTAACTAAATACTTTGTTTTCCAATTAATATGCGGTTCCCGCACAAGCGATTTCCTTGCATTAGCGCGAGACCGCCGCGAAGCAACTTTTTTATCAAACTGTCAACGTTCTGGAGCACGGTATAGCGGCTAGATAAGGCGACAAACTTTGGCAAAAATATCATGTGTGACTACATAGGGCACTATAGGCTAAACAATATGAAAAATAGGTTTTGTACTCGTTTCTCAAAAGAAATCCACCAAAGCTCTACGAACTAATTAGATTTTTCAGAATTTTTGTGCAACTTTAACAGCTGTCGCGTCGTCTTTGCAACCTCCACTTGCGATTTTCACCCGTGATTTATGTGCCATTTTTACAAGCCGCCGTGTACGTGCGATTTTTAAGGAACCTGCTTCTCGTGCAATTAGTAACAGACTGCACGTCCGAGATTTTTACGGGTCGTACTCTATGTGCGATTTTTTACGGACCGCGCTCTACATTTTAAAATTATTCCATCACTTGCAGTTGTGCATCCAAAAATCGTTCGTAGAGTTGCGGCTTCAACTGAGATGGAGCCGAAACTGATGTCTCACATCCAATTCATTACTTATACTGGAACAAAAAGACTGGAGTTATACCTATTCAATTTGCAAAGTTCACGCGCGCAAAGTTATGCGCTTGGTAGAAACGACATAGTTATAGTTTTGAGAACTAAGCGATTGGAACGATTATATAAAAATGGAATATAGCTTTGAATGATTGTTCGGACTGTTCAGTTTTAATTTGAGGTCACTGCATAAAAATATGGAGACGACTTTATACGAAAACCGAGCTTTGTGAATAAGCAGCAGAACGGCGCACTATTGTGAAGGGGACATTGGTACTCCGAACCGAAAACCGCCAAAAAGAAATCGTAAAAAACCGCGGTAGCGTCAAAAATTGAAGGAATACCAAAACTGCTTGAATGGATAAAACAAAATACCCCACCGAAGCTGCAAAATTACCGAAATAAGTATGAAAACAGCACTGATACCGCAATAGCGAAAATCCCAATGTCCCCCTCTATATTATAGGCACTTAAAACAGTTTATACACGAGTTAGATGAGATTAAGTATGTTAAACAGTTAAATCAGTTGATAGACATAATTAATTTCACGTGATTGTTACTATTTTCGCAATATTTCTAAAAAAAAACAACCTTTGTTTGACGGCGTGCATGCAAGCCGGGCATTTTAGTTACACTACTTGAAGTCCTGTCGCCGTGCTGGTCAAAACACTGAGGGCTCACCTTTTCTCGGTAATATTTCTCTTCGAAATTTATTGACTACAATTTCCTACGGAAAATGCTGTTGGATTAATCACTCAAGTAATTTCAGCGTGTCCAACATTCAGAAATTGTTTAATTATGTTTAAAACTTCAGTTCTACCATAAAATTGAATTGTCCCACGTTAGCATAAGTATTCACCTATTTGGTACGTCTATAAAAACTTCCGTGCAACATGACACTAGTTGTAGTACAGACCTCACGCTCTGTCATTAACTAGTAAACATTGTATTTCTTCCTTGGGATGCTCCAAAGATCACAATGGTCTAAAAACCTTAGTGCTGTAATGACTCATTTAAGACGTCAGTGTTGTTCGATAAAAGGATAAAAAAAGGATATTGAAAAGGGATTTCTTTTATTATATGGCACAGGTTACTTCAGTTGAAATCGTGCGCCGTGATTGGTTTCTGACGTGAATTGATAACGCCTTACGATTGAAAACAACCAACAAAATCCTAAAAAAAAAGACTTAAAAAACTTTTATTACCTCAAACAATAAAAAATATCTGAAATAGATGACTACTAACATTCTAAAAGTAAATTTTAATATTCTAATTCAGGATTTTGAAATGATTGATTTTTGAGTAATATGTGCCATATAATAAACTACTTAATAACCTCGACCGTAATTTGGTCTTTACTGTAAAGTATCAAACCTCGGCCTTGAGTGTATTAGCCTCGCTACCGCTCAATCTAGACAACAAGACCTCAGTTTCATATTTTAACGCAATGACCTCGCTCTCCGTTAAGTAGTTTCTAATTTGGTATGAGAATATTATTGTTCAACGTTTGGTTTGTAAAAATATTTCAATAATCTAAAGTGGCTCATCCTATTTTTAGCAATCCTTACAGAAACCTAAAATTGTACAAAAAATTTTAATAACGGATATATATTATATAAAACATATAAGAGATACTTGAAACCTGCACAGAAGTACAGGTACGGTAATCAAAATTAAAGCGAGATTGAAGGGTATTACAAATGTTACATCTTGATTTCTGTTGGTCTGGGAGTAACCAAGTTTAGATTAATTTGTGTAAAAATTTGGTCTTAAAGATTTAAAAATCTTCCATAGTTGTTGGGTAACTCATATTTCATAACCGAATTAATGTACAGCTTTAATTTTGAAGTTTGCAGCTCAGAATTTCAACATAAGACAATCGAGGCTAAAAATAGCGTGACATAACCTCCTTTAATATTAGTATTTGAAAACAGTTTGAAACTATTTGTTATTTTCTTTTGTTTTTAGGATCAGGTGGTTATAAATCAAGCTTGAATGCGTTTCTTTTCTCTCTCCAAAATAAAGACAATTTGAAGCCATTTAAAGCTCCAGTCTACCGATACAGTTATAAGGCAATTAACGACAATTCTGATTATGGACCCACTTTTGGAGGAGGTTATGATCTCCACATCGCCAACAACGCTCACTCGTCAACAAGCTCTTACACAAGTTTTGGTCGCACATACCAACCTCCATCTGGCTACAGCTATGGCAGTAGCAACACCTTTGCTGTCTTGGCTGGCAGTAAATACTTCACTCCATCTGAAGTAGAAGTCTTTTACTTTGGTTAAACTGTCAACGTCTTTTAAAGCATCACTAAAATTAAAGTAGAACATGCATTGTGTTAATTAAACAAATACAGTTTGTCTGAAAAGCA
Source organism: Paragorgia papillata (assembly GCA_035771165.1). NCBI lineage: Eukaryota > Metazoa > Cnidaria > Anthozoa > Scleralcyonacea > Coralliidae > Paragorgia > Paragorgia papillata. Next base: position 1,346,143 of record JAWNZC010000132.1, read on the forward strand.
ATAAAATGTGATTAAAGTTAAAAATATTATCCACACAATACTACATTGTACTGTATTACATTGTTGAGATGTTACATCTAGAATAAAATCCTCCCATTCAATCTTCTTTAAAGTGCACCTAACTCTTAAATTAAATGCATGTCTAAATACTGCTGAACTAATCCACTGATCTCCCCTTCCTCGTATTAAATTACCTACCCATAAAATGTATCTGCCTGCACCCCCCCCCCCCCCAAGTAACCAGGCCTCCCCAAGTAACACCTATGAAGTAACCCTTGGCAAGTACTTTGTGTCCACATAACAGTTTACATGTAATATACATTGCTAACTCTAACACTACCCCTCTCTAATTAATGATCTCCAAACGTGTCTTAACGAGGACGTTCGCCGTTCGAAATTGTCAAAGTTTATTTTACTGATTTACTGAACTACACGTTAAAATTCGTCAACATTTTGCAAGTTTATTGAACAAATTCAACATTAATAACTGTAAACCTAGTGTAAGATTGGGCCACCTGTAGATCATCTAACCCCCAACCCCACCCCTCCCCCCAAAAACAAAAAAACAACAACAAAAAAACCCCACAACAAAACATAACAAAACAAAACTTTAACCTCATCAGTAACCATGTTTACTACTAAACTTAATATACTCTAACATGACACTAGCGGATTTACACAATTCTGTATTATACGAGTTTTAGTGATACTATAGTCAAAGTATTCTCTCCTCCTGGAGCATGTGTTTTTATTTTGATCAACTCTTGTACGTGAAGCCGCTGACTCAGCTACCTTCTTCTCCACGTGGAAAAGCTATTCCCTTCAAAGATGTTGTCTTTCTGGTAGAAGCACTGTCCGGTGTTAATATTTTTAAATGGTTATTAAATGCGGCTTTGAAAATCGAAAAACCCTGTTGGATTGTGTATTCTATTTGAAGTGGCAATAATCGTAAAGATATACGTATGTTTCTACACACTGTGTGTTCTGAATTATGAAAAGAAATCGACAGCCAAGTGTAAATATTTGTAGTGGATGATCTGCTCAAAAGGAGTTTGGACTTGGAGAAAAGGTGAATTTATATACATGTAGTCATGCACGAACAATAATGGTTTCCAAGCTTTTTCATTCTAGTGCCCCCTCGCGACATGTTCCAAATTGGTTTATTGACCCCCACCTTACATTTGTGATAACACATTTTTTTCCCGTTTTTAATAATTTCTGAATTTTGGGTCTCTTAAGTGGAATTTGCTACGTTTTGACTAATTTTGAGGACACTTGAGCAAAAGATAAGGGTCTTAAAATCTTTAAATATATAACATATTTTGGCTTAAATCAGATCACTCATCAGGGCTTGAGGGCTGTAGTGAGAGTGAGGGTGTGTGTATTTATTGGCGTGTGTGGCACCCTCCCAACGTTTACAAAACTGCAATATTTGGAAAATTTAGTGGGCCGATCTAAATTGGGAGGTGGGAAAATGCCCTGGCATCAGCTGTTGGACTCACTGATCTATATAAGAGACTGGATAGAGCATCTATTATCTGAGCGCCTTCAGAAATTGAAGCCGGAAGTTACGCCCTAATTTGTAAGCGACGCCATATTGGATGGTCCCACCATGAGGAGTGAGTTGCTATATTTTACCGTTGAGAATTCGTTGTTTTCGCATATAATCACGAAATAGACGAACAACACAAATCCATTTTGGTATTTCAAGCAACGGGACACATCATGGAACTATAGAGGACCTAAGAACGTGAAGGGAAACTGAATCGTAAGTAAATAACTTGATATTTTGACGAAATTTCGAAGGGGACGGAGAGCTCCCGAAGGGTTATTTACCAAGGAAACGGGAAACCCAACATTGTAAACGGCCGGTGGTTAATAAACTGATTTGTAGGATACAAATGTTAGATAATACTGTAATTGTGGAATGTTCACAATCGAGTAGATCATTTTAAAAAAGCCGAAGGACGTGTAAAATTATGGCACAGAAGATAGATTGGCTTGTAGAGTTGTGATTAGATTTCGACAAGCAGCATATTTCTTTGGCAACATAGGAGCATGTTAATACTCTATGAGTTTGTAATACTTACAATGTTTGGTGCTTCCATAGAAGTAAACTGTAGCATGCATCATAACAAGAACGAGCCAGTTTGTTTTATTAAACTCCTTGCCCAGTGTCCAAGTCATGTATTTAAGAAATTAAGTTGTCAACATTGTTTCTTATTAACAGCTGAGCTATTTTACCCCCTGTCATTTTGATGAAAAAATTGTTTGTGAGTATCTGTAAAATTGAATGTGATATTTGTATGTTATGTTGTAGGTAGTTTAAAATGAAACAACAATGAATGAAGAACAATAAAGGTGAAGCAACATGACAACTTAATACAGAATATAATTGAACTGTGTCATTTATAGTTTTCAAACTTTGTCAATGATTTGATTAAAGAAAATGTTTACAATTCATGAGTGTATTTTGTCTTGTGTAGTTTGATTCTGTATAAATGTACTATATAATGATAAATTTTTAATCTGTTCTCTGACTTCTGTATGTTATGAAAATTGTGGCAGAACTAATACTGTACTATCAGTGTGTACTATACAAGTAGATCAACAAGGCCAGTGTTTGATGTTTATATAAAGTCAAAACAAATCAAGCTAATATATATGTTAAACTTCACAACGATGTGGCGGATAACATTTGTAAACTGGCTAAAAAAAAAAGCATCTTGGCAAAGGTATAGTCACAAAACTAATTATATTGTAAAATTAATACAAGATTTTTAGTTGTAGGCAAATGTAGGCCCAATTGCCCAAATTAGAGAACCCTATCTCATAGAAAATAATAAACTCATTCTGATTAATCCTGTGAATGCCAGGATAACTTATTTGAATCATTACCCCGAGTTTTCTGTGAGTGAAAATATATTGTTCAACTATAGGCACATCCACTGATCTATACAGTTGGGCACATCGCATTCTTAAATTAATTGTTTGATTCCGGTCTTTTGGCTTATGATATAATAATACCACAGCAGTTGTTCGTAGTGTAGCTTGTTCAGTTGATCAAATTTCCCGAATTCATTCGGTCCTTTAGCAATCTCGTCCCCAGAGCCAAATTGCCCCGGCCGCGCTGGCCAATATAATGGCTCTGGGCAAATCGATTTCAGACACCCAAAAATTGGGTGTCCCGTGACCTGCGCAGTAGTTATTTCGTACCTAGGCTCTCTAGAATCTGTATACGCGGTTGAAATATTCTCTTTTGGAGAAGTCTATTTCTTACTTAGGTTTTCAGAATATTGGCGAAAATATTACTTTAATTCATTATGACAGACGGTAGAGGACACGACAATTGCTCGCTGGATGCTGCCATTGATTTTTCTGTGGAAAAAATTGGGAAAAGCGGCTTAAAAAGGACGATATTCAGAGGACGATATTCAGTACGTGAACTGGCATAATACAAATTTTGTATTTGTATTCCCAAGATGTGCTTGCAGCCAACTTGCTTTGCTAAATCCTTTAATTTTTCAACTATCCTATTGCCTTTCGTGTACAATTTTCTGAAAGGGGAGAGTCAACGCAGGTGTTCCTTTAATAATATGGTGATACCACACCACTGCGTATGATCTGCTGTTGAAGTCTCAACTAATTTTTGCCCATCCAGAAGTATTTGTCGACAATATGAAGGTATGCTTTTCTCATAAATGCTTGTTTTTGAATTACCGTGGTAGTGTGGTTAGATATGTTAAAGTGAGTTAATTGTCTGGCCTAGTAGTAGGTGTTGTGCATAATTGGCATTTTAAATCTGGTCCAAAGTTCAGCATAATGATCAAATAATTTATTGTACCTAACCCTCGCAATTAATCATCCAATCAAATGTCTACATTAGCATCACATGCCAGCCCAATATTTTACGATGATATAATTTGGGCAGCAACCTTTGGACAGGGACAAGGTATATGGTATTTACCCAAATTGCACAATTATTTGTTGGATATAATAAGAATACCTATTGGATTCACCTGATATGGAAAATATTTAAGTCTCAAATTTTAATATTAACAGGCTCGACCTGCGATCTTGCCCAATATTGAATTTTTGACTTAAATATGTTGCCATGTTGGGCTTAGATGAATCCAATAAGTTATATTATCCGCTTACTGACATACAATTAAAATTTATTGGTTTTCTAAAATAATATAAATTAAAACCAAGCCAAAATATATGTATGGTTCTAATTTTAGTATATATTTGTTTATTTAAACTCATTTGATTTGATGTGTATTTACATGTATATTATTTTGGTCTTTTAGGAAAGATTTTCACCATGCTTATGGGAAACTGGGCTTGCTTACTACAAGATTTCCTGATTCATCTAAATTGGCTTTAACTGCAACAGCAACCCAAACCAGAGAAAAGGAGAGTGTGAGTCTTTAGGGCTTACTAATTATCAATGCAAACATTATTGAAGTAAACCCAGAGCAGTGAAATACTGTATGTATTTTGCTGTGTCAAGTTGGCCAAACACAGGAGAAGACAAGCCACACCAGATCCTAACGTTTGTTGCTGATGAACTTAGACAGAAGAAAATAAATGCACCAAAGACATTAGTGTATGGTACAATGGAATGGATGTTATGGTGCATACTTGGAACAGATGGATGATAACATTAAGACATTTGACGTGTGACATCATCCAACAGTATATTATTATTAGACTATAATAGCTCTATATAATAGTATAACAAGAAATTTAGAATTTTGAGAGAAAGAACTTCTAGGATAACATTATTATACAGTGTATGTAAACAAAATAGATTTTCTCTAAGATGGATATGTATCTACAATGGACAGAGTGAGTCCTTAAGATTTCTGCTGACAGAGTTCACGCTTATCTATTCAGTGTATTTCACAATGTTTGTAAGACATAAAGACAAATCTTAAAGATATGAAAGTATATTTGACCAAAGTGTTGTATCTGTTAATAAAACTGACTGAACATTTTAACAGTAGAGTACACATAATACTAGGTTATTAGACTCTACAATAAATCATTGCCACAATACTATCGGTGACCCAACACAGAACTACTGGGCAGTGGCAGCACTATGTGGGTGTGGGCCCCGGTGTGAGAAAAAAATTTGGGCCCCCCCTCCCACAAAGTGATGACATATGTAGGGGTTCCAGGGGGAATCTCCACTGGAAAATTTTTGAATTTAGGGTCTCTGAAATTTCCTGCATTTTGAGAGCACTTTTGAGTAAAATCTGAGTGACAACCTGTGCAGTCTGTTAATAGTTTGGGGTTTGGATGGGCCGATGGGCCCCAGTGCAGCGCACAGTTTGCACACCTGTAGTGCCACCACTGCTACTAGGAACAACCTACTAGTTTGGTGGTAAAAACTGCTGATGAGAACTTGGACCATGAAATATTAATGACTCAAACAGTAACAGTACTATGCCAACACACCACTAGCTTTTTTAAGTCATTTAGTGTTTATTATAATTACAGGCATTGGTAATTTTACACAGTAACACACCTGAAAAAACATTTTCATGGGATACATTTCCACTAATTAATTTGAATTGTCACAATTATGAGATCATAGATTGGATGGAGGGCCTCTAACTCTCTGTTTCATGTCTGTTATACCACCAGGTGCCATAAAAAAACAATAACAAAAAAAAAGCTGACCTGTAACCATCACTGAAATAAAGTAGTGTGCTGCGTAGGCAGTGTTGAAATACAAATCGAAATATAAGACTGACTGTTCACTTCATGAATGAATGCCTTACAATTATACCATCTCTCAGTATCATTATTAAATGACATGAGCAGGGGTGTGGAAGTGTGCCCCATGCGGGGGTGACAAACCATTTTCACCCGCAAAATTTTTAACTAACTTAACCTAATATATTATAACAATGGGATTGAAATGAAAGCAAAGAAATGCATGTATATGCATGATATACAGCCATATACCTATTAGACATGTCCAATAGGCTATTTTCAAAACCACATACTGTATGGTTCATACATATATTATTCTGGAAGGACAACATTTTATAATGCCATCTATATTGGGGGAAAAATGCTTCAGGATTTGAGTAAACAACAGCTGTATGGGCAAAGCATGATAAACTGATCCTACATCACTTTCTCAATGAGATTGATGCCATATTAAACATTTTGTCAGCTTCTTCCAGCATAATAATACGTATGAACCATATCATATGATTTTGAAAATGGCCTATTAAAAAGGCTCAAACAGTCTGACAAAACTTTGAACTGATGCAAGTATATGTTTGTTCACTTAAGTTAGGACAAAAAAGGTTTATCTAGGTGCTTTATTTATTAGTGAATTCCTACCCAGACTGCAAATGAGCCTGAAAATAGTTTGCAGGAAGTCTAAAAATTCAAGCATGCCCGCATACCCCCCAGAGAGGCTACCACAAACAGCATCTTGCCTCCACACTCAAAAACATCTTCTGCAGTCCCCGCCTAAAACAGGACGGTGTAATTTGGCAACTAATGCTTAATCCATTTGGATATAACCATGTAAAATAATACACTTTTCTAATTAACTTTAGACCACTATATAGATTATCACATTATAATTTTAAGAAAGCAATGCCTTCTGCCAGGCAATACTGCCAATTAAGGAATAGTAATTTTACACAGATAAAAGTTATAAACAGTATCATATTGATAAAATAATATATTTTTGTTAAAATCAGAAGATACATAACATATTACATAAAGTCATATACATGTACCTTTAAACCGGTAAACTCAGATAATTATGAATTGATCTATTAAAGTTATTATTCAAATAGTCATGACAATATTCCAACGGAAACTTTATTGAAATCACTCCCAATGATATTTATTTTTGTACATACAAGCACGGGAATGTGAAATCTGTATATTTCGCCAGGAGCAGTTCGCCAGTTCGGTGCCATATCTGTCATACCCAAACGTTCTTTTACTCGGATGGAAACACGAATTCAGAATTCCAAACATATTACAAAGGCAAAAAAGTATTTCTTGTCTCTTGTCGCACATTTTGTCAGATTTTAGTCCCAAATAAACATGTATTCTACTTCACTCCTTCTCACGAAAACAACAGCAAGACATGAAGACCGCGCTGGGAGCATGGGTGTGAAATTATTTGCGCAGCGCAGTAGGCGTCGAACGTTTAGCCAATCAGAGTCAAGTTTCAAATCGATTGTCCCAGAGCCTCTATTCCGCTCGCGTGCGAGGGGTTTGGCTCTGGGAACGAGATTGGTCCTTTAGCAGTATTTCCATATTGTGAGTAAATTCTGAATGAGAACGGCCTTCGTCTGTTCAAAGTTGTCATCAATGACACTTGGGAGTTCGCTCCATCGAACTCGCAAATTCCGTTTTCCCCCACATTTTGGGGCTAAATAACTACAATTTTTCTCTCTAAATGCTTCACGTGTCCTTTCTTCCTAGTGATAAAAAAGTTTGTCCGAACCCGAAGGAGAAAAATGCCTTAATATGCGAAAACTATAATTGTGCAACAGTGAAATATAGCGAAAGTGGGACCATCCAACATGGCGGCTGTTGCCAACTTCCGACCACTTCCGACTTCAATTTCAGACAACGGATGCTCTATCCAGTCTCTTATATAGATCAGTGGTTGGACTCTGCATTTTCATGGGTTGATTGCTTTTCTTAAACATTCTTCGGGAAACATAATTATGCATAGTTTTGTGCAGTTATGATCAAATAGCTTCGACAGGATAGCTTCAATGGATGTGACAACGATCCCAGTGGAACCACCATAACAATGAACTTCTCCAATGCGACTGCCATTACTCAGAATGATTTTGCATACTAAATTAAATTTCTAAATTATTACACCCAGTATTTCTGGGTACTGTGAGTTAAGCCATTGCCAAGGCCTTTTCCCACTCTGCCAATTTCAATTTCTTCTTTACAAAGGATATGGCCTTCAAGGTTGTAAATGGGGAATGGGAGTACCCTCACAAACATGGGTTCAGATCTCAATTCCACAATGGTGTCTTCCAGTTCCACTAACTTTGGTTTCATTTCAAGCATTTCTGAAACTGATTATATCCTATTTCTGGAAACTATATAGGTTCCAGAATAAAAACTATTTGTGGAAACTATAGTTATCATGCAGAACTATAGTTCGTGTGATGAACTATAGCTTTTATTCACAAACTATAGTTTTTCATCAAAACTATAGTTTATGGATGAAAATGAAAACTATAGTTTATTTTTGTAAGGGTGGGGGCAAAGAATATTTTAGGGCTGGTCACAACACTTTCAATTGGCTTGCTACTTTTGGGATTCTTCAACATTAATAAGAATAGAGAATAGATATGCTAGCTCGGATATGAGAATTGAATGTAAATGTTCTTCAAGCCAAATTTCTGAGTTTCCAAGTGGGAGTCAAACCCACAACTTTCTGATCACAGGAATTTCTACAGATGGCCTTTTCTAAACTACAAGAAAACTTTAATTTTTCCTAATTCTTGCTAGTACAAATAACTATATATGATTAAATTGTATATTTTTATAGATTATAATAGTGTTATGTGTATGTAAATAATTTGTATATTGTTGGGCCTAGATGAAAATTACTTCAATTGTAATTTTAGCTACCCTGCTAAATAAAGTGTTATTATTATTATTATTATTATTATTATTATTATTATTATTATTATTATTATTATTATTATTATTATTATTATTATTATTATTATTATTATTATTATTATTATTATTTATTATTATTATTATTATTATTATTATTATTATTATTATTATTATTATTTATTATTATTATTATTATTATTATTTTTATTATTATTATTATTATTATTATTATTATTATTATTATTATTATTATTATTATTATTATTATTATTATTATTATTATTATTATTATTATTATTATTATTATTATTATTATTATTATTATTATTATTATTATTATTAATCCAACCCACTGGTTTTAAATTTGCTGATGATGCAGCCGTCATTAGCAGTCAAGAAAATGAAAACCAAATTCTTCTTAACCATTTCACAATCTGGTGCCAATGGGCTAATATGATTATACGTGTTGATAAATGTTCAACATTTGGTATAAAAAAGGAATCAACAAAATCTGTCCAATATCTACCAAAGCTCTTCGTCAATCACAATCTTGTACCGCGTGTCGAAAATGGTAAATCTTTCTGTTACTTAGGTCGCTATTTTGATTTCAATATGTCTAATGAAGAACACAAATTAGAACTTTACGACATGATTAACAACATGATGAACGAAATTGATATCTTACCTTTACACCCCAAAAACAAAATTATTTTGTACAATCGCTATTTACTTTCGAAGATTTCCTGGCACTTCACTGTTTCTGATATATCGAAAACCTGGGTCTGCGAACAACTAGACAATACCGCGTCAAAATATATCCGAAAATGGCTTGAACTGCCTATTTCTGGAACACTCAGCAACGTTCTGCTCCCTCATAATAAATTAGGTTTAAACATCATTCTTCCCTCAACCAAATTTATCCAATGTCAAACCGTCTCTCGATGCGCTCTAAAATCTTCACCAAATGAAGATATCAGAAATCTATAGAAGGACACGAGCAACAACAAAAATGTGCAATACGACGCATACAAAAACACTAAAGATGTTTTGAAAGCCGTCAGAAAAGAGCACGAAGACAGGCTTCAAAATCACCTCATTTCACAAGGTTCTTTCTTTTCAAATATCATTGAACATTCTACATCCACGTTCAACTCCATATGGTCTTCCGTCCAACGCAACCTCCCCAAGAACATCTTCAACTTCACCATTCGATACATCAACAACACACTCCCGACACGCAAAAAATTATTGAAATGGTGAATCTCTTCAACATATGAAACCTTACTCCACGTTGTCGCTGGATGCAAAAGGTACCTGGAAGAAGGTCGATTCACATGGCTTCATGACTCCGTTCTTAATTTCATTGCATACACACTTCAATCCGTACAACATTCCACTCTTTATGTTGACCTCCCTGACTTCAACAGCCCCTCAGTTCTCACGGGAGATGAGTTGCGTCCTGACCTTCTTTTAACCATTGAAAACAAATATCTTTACATCCTTGAGTTCACCGTCGGATTTGAGTCCAATCTTCACCGCAACGCCACCCGTAAGAAACACAAATATCTCGATTTAGTTAACGAAAAACAAAGAAACTATGAAAAGGTTAAGTTCATAAATCTATCTCTGAGTGCACTTGGAATTTTTGGACAGTCATCGATAGATTTCATTGAAATGCTAAAAGATTTTAAATTCGACACTCCCTGTAGAAAGTATATCGTAAAGAAAATCATCAACATATCAATAAGAACCTCGTATTATGTATTTTGTCGACGTAACAAAGAATGGAATAACCCGAAACTAATGACATTCTAAGATTTTTATTCTCATGTAGCATCAGTTCAAATAGTCAGTGGTAAACTACCTGTAAAAGCGAGGTTTATCATTGTCATTTCTACGTTTAATGATCAATAAAAAAAGTTTACATTATTATTATTATTATAATAACATTATTATTATTACTATTATTATTATTATTATTATTATTATTATTATTATTATTATTATTATTATTATTATTATTATTATTATTATTATTATGGACTTCATAACCATTTAACCTGTCAGGGATCCTTTTTCTCCAATATGACTAAGTTCTCCTTTCCCCAGCTTACGAAAATATGGTGTGCGTCTCAGTCCAACCTCCCGAAAAATATTTTTAATTTTACAATACGATATATGAATAACTCTCTTCCCACGCGCAAAAACCTTGCAAGATGGGGTGTATCACCAACTTCAGATTGTTCTCTTTGTCTGGCTCCAGAATCTCTTCTTCACGTAGTGGCAGGTTGCCAGTCGTACCTGGAACGATTTACATGGAGACACGACTCTATCTTGAACTTTCTCGCAACGACCCTACAGACCGTAAGTGGTTCAAGTCTTTATGTTGATCTTCCAGGTTATAAAAGTCCATCCATAATAACTGGTGACACATACCGTCCAGACTTGCTCCTATCAACTCCAAGTGGATGCCTCTACATTGTTGAACTGACTGCTGGTTTTGAGTCAAATCTTCAAAACAACGTCGATCGTAAAAAATCCAAATATTCAGAATTAATAAGGGAACAAAGTCAAAGTGAACAATTCAGATCAGTTAAATTTGTAAACCTATCTGTTAGCTGCCTTGGTGTCTTTGCAGCAGAATGTTCTACATTCATAGAAATGCTGAATGATCTTAGTCTTGACAAGACTCACCAAAAATATTGTATTAATAGAATGACGACGATCGCAATCAGACCCACCTATTACATATTCTGTTGCCGAAACAAGGAATGGACAAATCTTGAACTGCTAACTTTTTATAATTATTGTACTGTATATTTGTTTTATGTTGTTATATATAGTTATTAGTTATATATTGTTAGTGTTGATTCAAGTAGCCGATTGTAAATTACCTTAAATAAGCGAGATTTACAATTGTATATTATCTAAAAAGACATTTAATAAAGTTTCCATTATTGTTATTATTATTATTATTATTATTATTATTATTAAATTAAGCGATGCTTGTTAACCCCTACTGTGACATTTTAGGATCAGAACCTCAATTTTTCTTCTAGATATTGGCCTGGCTGTTAACTCTTGTTAAAATGCTTGCAATGATGACTGATCCTAATTACAAGATTATATATACTGACCCTAATTAAATGTCTGTATATAGTATTGAACTCAGGCTGAAAATCGTAAGTGTAAAAAACTTTCTATATCACAAGCAAGATTATATAAATGCAATATGGTGTTAGAAGAGTTAAACATTCAGTGATGGGTACCGTTTGATTTTACTTAGAAATGCAGACGAAATTTCTTCAATATGTCAACCAAGAAGGAACCAAGAAGTAGTTATAGTTAAATTATAGTAAAACAAACTACGAATATACTGTAGACAAAAAAAGCTGGTCACAACATACGTACCCCCTACTGTGCAATCTCCTTTAAGAGGACACTCCTCTTAAGCAGACACCTCAGCGAGGTCCCAAAGGCACGTCCTCTTAATAGGGGTTCGACTGTATAAAAAAAAGTCGAATTCAATAATTGTTTTATTATAGATATTCGGTTGAAAATGTACAGAAAATCCCTCTGAACCACAAAACGTTCAAAAAAACGCAATTCAAGGACAGTTGCTTCTTTCCCGCACTTTTCTTCCATTTGGACAGGTTAACGTCAGTACATGCATGATAAGTCCTTTTTCCTACAGATAATTCTTCTAGAAACTACAGATAAAGCGGCTAATACGAGTAAAAGTGCAGATATCGAGATTTTTACCAACTTGCTTTCGGAAAAATGTGTACAGTAGTAAAATTGTTTATTTTGATTTTGTATTACTATTAGCTATGAATATACAAGAAACCGGGATTTTGAGGGTCTACTCGGCCTTCGCAACCGATTAGAGCAGGGCGCTTATATATACTGGGCGGTGCGACGCCAGTCAATTCGCAGATCGACGTGTGATGCGGAAGTAGACTGGCACGAGCATACTTTTGAAGAAAATTCGAGCAAAAGTAGTAATTCGATCGTGTGTCGGAAGATTATCACTATTTTTTCTTTAAGTTTTTCATGTGAGAATAAATATTACTTCTATTACTGCATCAGTATGTATTTCATGTCACAGAGAATTTATTTTGGATAATGTCCAGGCCTTTTAATGACTTTCATGGAGACTAAATTTCACCACGAGCGCATTGTATGTTGTTTTTCTATCAACGACTAGAGATTCAGGTATGTTGAAGTTTGTTATCTTACTCTTGTTTGTTAAAATTCTTGACTGAAACTCGACCCTTATCAATGCTTGAATTCTAGCGGTTTAACCTTTCAAATTTTATAAGAAATATAAACAAGACGTGTCGTTTTGACATACGGTGATTCTCTTTAACCGTGTCATTGTATTCCTTAAGTTTCCGGACTGTTGAAACAAAATAATTGTAATTTCTTAATACGAGTTTTTGGAAGTATAGTCGGCGCATTGTGTGATAAAACGTTGTCAATACCGTGAGATTTTACTGTGACATAGGTATAAGAAGTGTCATTTTCATATTTGCTACAAATAAAACATTTGTGATTGATATTTTTTTAAATTTTGACCTTGAAGCTTGGTGTACTGTGTGGAAGCAAGAGGTCTGTTCTATCGAACATTGACCTGTGCTTATGCAAAAAATATGTCGCGTCAGGATTGTAATGTCGTAAGCAAGTTTTTAACAATTTTCAAAGTAAAATAAAACTAACCTTGTCTGTTGTAAAAATGTGCGATATATCTTATGGTAAAGACCCCGCGCGGACACATATTCTTCCACGCATATAAAACGAGTTAAATTCTTATCTCTTCAACTGGTCAAAGCACGGGCTTATCTTATATAATACCAGCAATTCATAAAAATTAACTGTACTTGCTCATGTGATGAAATATCTTGAGAAATTTTAACTTCGCTTTGCCGTTTCTGTTGAAAACTACCTAGGTCTGTTACTGAAAGCAATCAACCAGCAGCATTTGTTGAATATATACCAACCAATCTTCAACAGAAGATTATTAGATTTACAAACTGTAACATGTTAATTCAAGGTGCTGTATGTTAAATCATTACATGAAAACTATCAAATCCTAAATCCAAGAAATGAGTACCAGTTCTAAGCATACTTGATATGATTATGCCTTATTGCTTCTTTATCACTGTTAACTGTCTATCAAGTGGATGAGTAGTTACTCAGCTCTCTGACAGACATATACCTTTTCATTTTTACAGTCTTTAGGAATGTTACTCCCAGCTGACCAAAAATGCTGCAGAATTTGCTGGAGGATAGTTTTTTGGTTCAAAACAAAGAATCTCAGGTATTGGTGGAAAAATTATTTGTTCTCATGAGTGGTTTTGTTTTTTGCAAAAGCTTTCTTCAAGTCAACTTCTTTTTTCTTCACCTTCAACTTCATGAAACAAGCTTGAAAGTCTTGAAATAACTCTGAGATACAATTCAGAAATTTTTATTTTAGACCAAATTTAGTGGAATCCAATACTGGTGCTAGTGCCAATGTACTATTTTTCTCTTCATTTATCTGCTTTGTGTAAAAAATAGTTGCCAGAGTTTGTAAACAGTTATTAAATTTTTAATGAAAATACTTGAACCAGTTGTACTCTCAATGTTGAATGCTTTGATACCTTATCTTCACTATTAGTTACATCCAACTAAAATTTGAAATATTTTCTAAATCCACTTTGCTAGTCATATTTACGTTTTTGTTTTCATTTTCTTGAATCTTACCGCTTTATAGCGATTTATACCTAGCTATAAGCAAAAAATTGTTGCTATATAAGGAAAAGATTCATGTTATCAACCATTGTAACAACCGCTGACCGGTGAATATCAATTACTCGTTGCCAGGCCCCGCATCACGTCGATCGGCTTTCCCATTCCCGTTGCACCGCCAAGTATATAAGCGCCCTGGGCTAGAGCAAGCGAGTTGTTAGCGCTGACTAAAGAGCCTGGGTACGAAATTGACGAAATCACTGACTTATGTATAACCGGACTGTGGGTCTCGTTCAAAAAGTGGCCGAACAAATATGGTGGAAATATAAGTCATTTCGCTCATGGTAGTGACCGCTGACCGTATTCTGCATATTATTTACTTGACTGTGGGCTCAACTGCGCCAGCAGGCTGATTAATTTAGTTAAATTAATTTATAAGAAAAAGGTCTGTGATTATAGCTGGCATAGTAAGGTTTTCATATTTCTAGTTACTCTTGTTTTCCATTTGCTCCCGTTTCGCAACTAGCCTGCCTCGCAGGCCAGACGATGAGTAACACCCGTTTTTTAATTGAATATACTGAATATACGAGACTGTTTCAACAAGCAATCTACACGCGGACCAACTCGATGCTCAGTCGAACACAACTGTCTAATTTAACTAATTATATAGATATTTTACTCGCGCTTTTACTGTTTTACTTGCATTGTCGTTGCGTGGAGCAACGATTCTTGCGCATTACTTTGTCAGTATTTACCATTGCCCCAGGGGCTCTGCACTTGATAAGTAAAATCGTCTAGCGTTAGACACAGTAAAATTCTAAATTAAAGTCTGCTTTGTTCGAAAACGAACGATACGGTAGGGAAAGAATTTTACCTTTCAACCTTTTCACCCACATTGTTATTGTGGAACAACTTTATCTTTTTTAATACTCTAACGCCAGATAATTTTACTTGTTAAAGAGAGATCTTTCGAAAAATCATGCAGCAAAAACGTATACGGTTGATTAACCATTTAGTCGCATTGTTGTTGTGGAAAAACTTTTTATTTTTTTGCGGTCCGGTATCCATCTGATTCGCGCGCTCTGATTGGCATGGCGAGCGGTCCGTATCACACGATACGGACCCCGATACGGACCGCTGCGGATTTCAAAACAAAAAACAAAAAAGTTTTACACTCTGTCATTTAAAATTGATCGATTTTTATAACTATTTCGCTTGCCACAGAACAAATATATTTAGCAGAGAGCTACGGGGATGCAAATGAGTTTTATTATGCAAATGAGTTTTGATAACTGCATATGAAAACAGCGAATTTTAAAAGAAACGCTAGGAAAACTATGACAAAGCAAAATTTACGAGCGACATTTATAAAGTTTTAAAGTATTATTGCTCTACGACGTATGAAAACAGTTTCAAACGGTAGGCAAAACATACATAAACTTGTGAACACAGTATTTTGTATCACTAAATGAACTATATAGAAGTATATATATATAAAAAACATACCACGAGAAGACAGAAAAGCTGAAACCTTTTACTAAACTGTCATTCTTCTGTTTTCCAACTATACTCAACAAAACGGCTACAAGTCTTTACCCTTTAGTCAAATATTTTCCACAAGCCAACCTCATCGTATCATGTCTTTGAAAAAAGTTACAAATGGCTTACTACAAGCCTTCTCGTCTTCAAACTCGAACGACCCACTTTCAATTTCCATGCAGTCAGCCGAGTATTGAAAGCGATTCCCCAAGCGAACAGCCAAAAACGAGCAAGCTACGAAGAAGAACGACGAAGAATCTTTATCAAGTAAACTTTAAAAACATTAGGACTGCATTCTGACTTTCTTCGTAACTAGATCTTCAGGTTTTGACTGGTTTTTTTTATCACAAAAGAGGTTCCAAGCTTCCCTGTAAGACTGCATGTCGGCAGTTGTTTACTGTCGCACGATAAACTTTGGACTTTTGAATATCACGTGAACGTCATCTCGATTACGCAATTCAATTATGTTAATTTACCTAATTATGTAAATTATAAATCGTACGATTAATAAAAAAATTAAATATGTTATTTACCGTTTTGGTCGGTCCGTATAGAAGCTTTAAACCCCTTAACTCACGGCTTTTCGAATTGATTCCTCACACTATCTTAAGTTCTGCTTATCTCTATAGTTCTGCTTAGTGATTCCTCATTCTATCTTCTCACGATTTTTTCACTTATAAACAAGGGTTTAGCAAGCAATGATTCTAGGATGACTTATTCTGTTTGAATATTATAACATGCCCCACAACTGCTGACTGTCGATCAGTTAGGTAAAGTGCATAAATGAAATTTGGTTCCTATTACTATAAGTCGAGCATCTTTTGATAATGACGATCTTCGGGAATTAGTCGGAGAGCTATCGGTTGTGACGTATTACACGGGGGTTGAGTAACAGTAGAGGGTCCCAAAGGAGCCTGAGACGAATGAAGGACGCGACACTGTCTTGCTATGGTAACACTGTTAATGACCTTCTCGCATAGACTTGCCTAAACGCTTAATCTCCTTAATGACCCCTAATGAGTTTCTCTTTTGTCTCTTGCACGTGCACTGAGGATAAATATGCAAATATCACACTTAGTAACGGGAAGCGTAGGAACGCTTTCAAAGTAATAAATCGCTTTGCCTTTATATTTCGACATTTAAAATCGTTCTTTTCATGACTTCTCGAAGTGATTCCTCATCTAAAATGTATCTAAATTCTTCTTACGATATCTTGACTTGCTTTATAAACGAGGGTTTAGTTAGCAATGATTCTAGGATGACTTACTCTGTTAGGTTCTAATCCTAATATATTATTCATGATATGTTATTAAGTAGAACTAACTCAAGGTATCTCTGCCAATTCAGACATTTAGATTGCTCCAAGCTCTCTATACTCACACAGATGAGGTTTCAGATAAAAAATGTAAAGTGTCTCTATCAATTTATCTCTCGTTCCTTGTAAAGAACGTCTATTTCGTTAAAGCTTACTGTACGCATGCTCTTTGTACCTACGTGTCCCACAAGTGTTGACTGACAGTGGGGTAAAGTGTATAAATGAAAAAGTAATTACTAATACTCATAAGGAAGAAAGTGGGATGCCTTTTTATAGTGACGTAACTTCGGAAATTAGTCGGAGAGCTATCAGTTATGACGTATTACACGGGGGGTTGAGTAACAGCTAGGGTTTGGGGGTTGGATAAAAGTTAGGGTTTAGAGGGTCCCAAAGGAGCCTGTGAAATAATGACGTATGCATAAATAATAAGTCTGTATGATGTATTGAAACCAGGGGGTTGAGTAACAGCTAGGATTTGGGGGTTGGAAAGAAGTTAGGGTTAGATGGTCCCAAAGGAGCCTGAGAAATAATGACGTAACCATAAATAATGAGATTTGGGTTAGGAGGTCCCAAAGGAGCCTGAGAATGAATGAATAATAAGTTGAATATTTAATGAGGTGGCGTCCCTTTGTGGTCTATAGTGGGGGGTATCACTACTTATTATAGTCAACATTGAGCGTGATTCTGTATTTAATAAGCACTTATTAAGACCATCTGTGTATAAAGAGCTGTCGCGAGAACCTCGTACCCAGCTCCAGCGTGTTAGGGAACGCCGAGCAAGGATCCTAAAATACAGATAAGTATGGATTTATTTGCAAATTCTGATCAAATTTTAACTTACAAGCTCCCTTTCCGACGCACCAAGGTGGTGAGTTTGAGGAAACATTCTCTTTACATACAAACAACACTGATCTTGCACTTTGTTCAGGTCCAAGGCAGGATATTTGTTGTATCCCCAACATTCACCATAAAATTCGATGTGAATGTATTTACAATCAAATTCCTTGGCTTTTTTGAAACATCTGTTATATAAAAAAGAAAAAGAAGATACTGAATTCCCTACAGTTTCTTGAAAAATAGAAAAACTGCAAGTTTAAAACTCCAAAGTGCTCTTGGATATTTCGTAAAAGACTGAAACTAAAGTAATCCATAAAATAAAGAAATTGAATATTCTTAATAAATATAATGTTTTATCTGTTACGGTGACAACAATGATTTTCAAAATATCCGCAAATTTACATTTAATCTAATCTATTTAAAAAACGACTTCGTTGACCCTAGGGTTTTTATTAACTGAAACATTTCGTTAATTTAGTATATTAATAAACAGTTTTATTAAATGTTTGTAGATTCAATCCTTTTTTAATTAAGAATAATCATGTTCTTCTAGGTTTTTTTTAAACATTGTATCTGCAGATGTTTTTTTATATCTACGTTTTTTAGTTGTTTCTAAAAAAAATAATTTAATGCATAAAAATCGGTGGGTTACCGAACTCGTTCTTAAAATAGATTGAGTTAAATGTTAATTTTAGGTCATTTTAAAACAGCATTGTTGTCATGTCTCAAAAAGTATTGAATATTTTTTAGGTAACTTTGTGGAAAACTTGAACATGGATCAATCCGTCCTGTTTTTATTAATTTGATTAAAAAGCTGCAGATTAGAATTTTTTAAATTTTATAAAAATCAAATTGTAAGCTCTTCCGTAGAAAACTGGGCTAAAATAGCTTGATTGCGCTTTTTATGCGTATACTATACAAACTTTATTAGCCGAATAAACAAAAAAAAAATCGACAGTTCCATTGTTTATAGAAAAAAGTATAGTCATTTACCAAAAAACATGCAATCTTTTTATGCATAATTGCGAATACAATCAAGTATTCATTCCATGTGTTGGGTTTTTTGGGTTTTGTTTATTAGATTCGCCAATATAGTGTTATAGTATATACATGCATTACAAAATAAATTCAAAATATAACGGCATGGTTACCGCAACAGCAATAAGCCAATTACCGCGGGCCCAAAACTAAACTAAATAAACTAAATAAATTAATAAATAAATATACTAACTACAAAATCAAATCTTAGATACAATTAATAACAGCAAAATACTAACTAAACTATATATGCTAATAACAACAAGAAATAGGGTACCTAAGGCTACGGGAACAGTTACATTTTAAGCATATTGTTTTAAATGTACGAGGGTTTTCACAGTCATAAGTAGTTTCCAAAGATGAGAAATAATAATTAAGCATAACGGATTTAAACAAAGGAAGGTTGTGCATAGTGAGGTTAAGTTCATTTGCTAAAGTATTCCATATTCTAATTGATCTTACAAAGAAATATTTCTCGTATGTTGATGTTTTACATTTAGGAACGACAAATTTTTTAATGTTAGCATTATTGGAGGATGATCTAGTTCGTCTGGTATTTCGGACAAATACTGGTAAAGTGGAGGAATTTAAACTTAGTTAGTGGGATGGTTCGTACAAGCTTTGACTGGTCATTAATTACCATGACACGATCGGAAATCGCATAGAAAATCGACCACTTTCACGGGGCAGTTCGCAGTCCACGTGTGTGCTGGCTCAAGTGAGTTGTCGGCCGTGTATTGATGACGTTTATACGCAAGATATTCGTTCTACGCATGCGTAGCTAATACGGGTCAGCCCGTATTTCGCGAGCCTCGACAGCCGCCGTTTCCGATCGTGAACAATGGCTGAGTAATGTAGAACAAGTTGTTCCAAGGCAAAATGACACAATGGTCAATTCAAGCCTGCATTAATACTCGCTGGCAGGATTTCTTCCTAATATTCTGAATAAAGTGCTTTTAGTTACATTGTTTAAATAATTTTGTGTCGTAACACTGTTTTCCTTTAGGCGGTTCACTAATGTTGGCTACCAATGTACATGCATCTATTGTTTCCTTCTTTCTCATATACGACAATCACGCTCACGCTACTTAAGCGTAAGGTTAATAATTGTCTGTATCGGGACATTTTGTTAAACATTATTATTATTATTATTATTTCTTTATTATTTCATTATTTCACACCATATGTTGGTATAGGCGGTATTGTCACTCTAGAACAAGCTTTTTGAAGTAACGATGTGATCCCCTGTGTTCCAACTTTCCCAACCCACATCTTCAGATTTTTAATCACTGTCGCAAGTGCCCCAATTACTATTGGTATGACGTGTACATTTCTGCAGTTCCAAATCTTTCGAACTTCCATTTCTAGATCATGCTTATAGTTCAATCTTCTCCCATTCTTTTTTTACTACACACGTATCAATTATTATTATCGTTTTTTAAGCGTTTTGAATATGCTAAAATAGAGAGCTGTTTTCTTACTCACTCGCAGATAGCTTCTTTGAGAAAATCGTTCCAGCCATCCTTCCAATTAATATCGTTTCGATAATGAGCTAATAAAGTGTTGCTAGGATCATTATAGGTTTGAGAGCATCCTTGTTTTTCAATCTTAGTCGAACACCCTGAAATAAGACGAAAGATAACTTTGATTACTAATTTATGAAAAATCTTTCGTGCATATTATATTATTATACATTAAAGACAATAAAAACGTTTTAGAGCAAAGTGTAATAATTATATGAATGGGTCAGAATAACATGGTTCTATTTGAAATTTTTGAAAAATTTTCAAGTGCTTGTTTGTTTTTTTGTTTTTTTCTATATTACTTGTGATATTACAGCATCCTGTGGGCGCGTCCACCCCTTATATATTTGATAGTTTAAAAACGCTTCGCTTTTTTCACCAATGATAGAAAAAAGTTTACTCAAAGCAGTAAAAATCTTCTTATAGTTTTCTTACAGGTTTTACTTTGAAAATTATTAAAGAGCAATTGACTTTGACAAATTTGAACGAATTGTTAACTACGCTTAATTTGGCCGCCATCTTATGCATGAAGAGCCTGCGTACAAGGTTGGAAATTACCATTCATCAACATCCGAAATAGAATGTGATTGGACCTTTTCGGCTTTATTGTTTTTGATTGGCATGATGGCTACAAAAAATTGCACTGTATTTCCCTTTTTCTGCACTGTACTTCCAATTTTTCCTGCACTGATCTCGGTCGATCAAAATTGAAGTAATAATTTTATGCGTGAGAAGCCCGTGGTTTTCTACATACTATAGAGAGCTTAAGCAACAGACGTTTTAGAGCCACGGACGGCGTTTAACTTCAATAGCATTTTTCATTCAAAACAACGATAATGAGCAATTTAAAATCCCAAGAGCAAAGTGAACGCCGTCGTCGTTCTACACAAGACGTCATTGAGAGCATTTTCACGTTCTTGGGAACTGCTAGAACGTTGAGGCCTGTCATCGTTGTTTTACTACAATGACTGAGACGTACTTTTAAAGTAGAAAACTGTATTTTAAGGGGATAAATTCATTACATTACAATATAAAATAAAGGATTTGTATTTTTATATAAAGGTGAAATTTAAGCTTATGAGCTAACAGTTTAGATATGTGATTATTCATAGCCTTTGTTTTGGGTAAAAAAGAATTTTCAAATAATACGCGGTTCAGTAGTTCTCTATTATATTCCTGTTCTTCCGGTCACCGCCCGTGTCTCGAAAACGCCTAATATGCTTAAGCTCTCCATTGTCTTGATACCAACCTTTATAGTTGACAATACTGTAACGTGCCAAGGCTTACCCTTTTTTGACCATCTATTTTAGCTCACCACTTGGCGTATATTTGCAACTTATTATATAGCATGCTATCGGATATGAGCTGTTGCGTAATCTGATTGGTTCCGTACTACCAGGCTATCAGCTCATATCCTACTAGTAGAGGAAAAACAAGATGGCGGCATGTTTTTTAAACTGCCGAAATGAGTTGAAATTGACGGATTTTTATACAGAAAAAGATCAACACCCTCAAACCAATGTAAAAAAAAAACGTTATGTAAAAATACATTAACAAATACACAATTTAGCATGTCAAATGGTAAAATTCACCTAAAAATAACGTCTTTTTTACTTAAAAAACACGACTAAATTAGCGGGTTGATATTAATTTGTTGCCAAACAAAGAAACTCACGGTTTAAAGTCAAGATTACAGCACACATTTCATAGGAGATCACCAGTAAAGAGACTTTTTTTATTTAGATAAGCATTTGGAGTAGTAAAAAGCATGTTCTTTTTCAAAAACAACCAACTAAGTAATTTAGTTTCACTCGGCCGAAGGGTGTTTCAGTTTCATTTTTGCATGAAATCAAAACATTTTTCACGACAGCAACGCTAATATAAACAACTCACTCACCTTTTGACTTCATAAAGGTAGCTTTTAATCTTTTTTGTTGATCTGCTTAACACATTTTTTGCCTCTCGAGCAACATTTATGCAACATTTCAAAGCTGTTTGCCGAACAGCTCAGCGAGAAACTCTATGTGAATGCATCATCAAGCATGGCGGAAGTATGAGTTGCCTATGCCGGAAGTTTGTCGTTTGAAACATTTCGCTGTAAATTTGTCTCTTGTACAGTGCTTGGCTATATAATAAAACAGTTATACCATTCGCTCTCGTCGTATACGAACTAATAGCCAACTCGGCGAAGCGCCTCGTTGGCTATGAGCTCATATACGACTCGAGCTCATGGTATAACTGTTAAATATTTAAAGCCTATTTACGCTGCTTTACAATTTAGGATCACATATTTACGATTCAAGTTCCGAGTGGGCTTAAGAACCGTCACGGACGATAAAAGGTCGTTAAGCTTCGACGCACGTCGACATCAACTTAACATTACATCAATATATATATAATGATATTAGGTGTTACTCCGAGTGACGAACCATACCGGTCAAGTAGAGAAAACTCTACTTGGCCCGGCTGAGATTCGAACCCGCGACCTTCGGTTTATTAGTCTGACCGCTCTACCGACTGAGCTACAGGTCAAGTTGGGAGGTGGTGGTGGAATGATGGTACTTGGATTTGACGCGAAGGTCGCGGGTTCGAATCCCAGCCGGGCCAAGTAGAGTTTTCTCTACTTGACCGGTATGGTTCGTCACTCGGAGTAACACCTAATATCATTATTCTTCACCCGAGTTCACTGTCCCATAATAATTGTTCTAAATATATATATATATATATAGTTTAATTATATTCGCTCTACCTTTATGGTAGTATTGAGCACTTTCCGACATTCCGTGAACAAAATCACACGTGCTCGTTTGTATATATATATATATATATATATATATATATATAATAAAGCTACTAATGGTATATGAGCTATCTTAACAATCTGATTGGCTGCATTACTAACTGTATATGATGGTCATACACAGCGAGTAGTGAAAAACAAAATGGCGGCGTAGTTCTCTTAAACTATTGCAGATGAAACTGGCTGGGTTTTTTAACGTATAGCTCAGAAAAACTTGAGCTAAGAAGGGGAAACTAACATTTAACACAAAATACACAACCCAAAAGCACAATTTACAAAGTTAAGATGGTAAATCCACTTTTAAAACCGTGTTAAGAGTTTACAAAACCCGATTTGAATTGTCAGGTTGACAATAATGTTTTGTTAGGCAAATTAAAATCCACAAGAATTGAACTAACAACACATATTTATGAATACAACCATTATTATTACTCAGCAAAGTGGGTTTTTGAAGTAATAAATCATTATGGATAAAAACTGTGTTATTTTTTGAGGTTGAGAAATATTGAAAAACAACGCGTAATTTTCGCCATTAAGTATATTTTTAGCTTCTTTGTCCATTTAAAAAGTCAAAGATTCACAACCACGACAGATTAAGAAATAAATCACCCAACTTTTGACTTTTCAAAGCTGTTTTTATTCTTGTACAAAGAAGAATTGGTTTAGTTTAGATGTAAACGAAACCTAACGTTGATTAAAATTTATTTTTTTTGACTCGTGTCACTAAATTTTTTCCTCGGCCACAAAAGGAGATTTTAATCAACGTTAGGAGTCGTTTACGGCTAAACCAAACCAATTCTTCTTTGTATATCTTATACTGATAAAAACTTCCAACAATATTTATCACTTTAAATATTTAAAATCATTAATAATTCATGACAGAAAGAAAATCAGTACCATTTCCGTGGTTTTATATCTGATATTCAATCTTTCTGATTTACATAAATTTTAGCCTTGATTTTTTCGGCTTAGACAAAGTTGTTTTTTAATATTAATACGCCAATGAACTTAACAAATGAGTCGTTTTTTGAAGCTATTCACTAACAGTACGTTTATATTGGCTATAGCCTCATGACTTTATAATTTGATAAAGCACTGCTGCTCATGGTTTAAATATTACTGAAGACATATTTCCCATTTTACCAAATATGACCTACACTTGATTTTCACATCACGATACCAATTTAATTCAATTAAGAAATTGTTGAATTTTAGTATATTGATAACGACACAAGATTAGAATAATTGATTTATTATGTGTATCTTCTACGGTAACAAAGAACTAGCTCGTTCGTAAACAGTAAAACAACATTTGAAAAAGCAGAAAATTGAAGTTTTACATTCGGTCAGCAACGTTTCAATACTAAAATACAAGTTAAAGTTTAATAAATACGTACCAAAGTGGCGATAAAATTCACTTCTAAGGTTTCTTTTAAAGAACTTTCCTTTTCAAATTCGTGTTTCGTAGTCTTACCACTGTTTTGTCTGTTTTTGTGCGAGCACGACGAGCAAGGTATTAGTCTGTTTGGCTCGCCGTTGTAAATCACATACAGTTCAGCCGCGCATATTGTATCTATCACTTAGACCACTTTGGAATACCCTGCCGGCAGAGGGGTTTCTCTACAAGAAAGAGACCTCGGCAAACGTCCGACGCTTTGTTTGATGTAGCCGCCGTCCATGATCTTAAACGTGTCAAACCAGTTCTGATAAAAGGTTTCGTGCAACACACATTCTTATTGGCCACGCAATGACTAACGAGTTGTTTACGTGGTGGCGCTAGAGTGTAACAATCAGTATTCTGGAGCCAGTTGGGCTTCTGTAACCCTGTTTTTATCTCTTTTGTTACTATTCAAAACATTATTTCCGTAATGAAATAAGAATACTTAATCACAGAGTCGGTATAAAGTTGTTTCGTGTTTCTGAACTTCGTTTCCAAGGTAACTTCGCGCATGCGCGACAGGAAAAGTGTAGGATGTTTGCAGATGTCCCTTTCCTTTAGAGAGACCTCTGCCAGCAGGGAAACTTTGGAAATGATGTTATCATATGCTTTACACTTTATATAATAACGCCTTCAAAATCTGTTATAACTTAAATTTCTGATGACTCTTATTATATAAATAGGAACTTGACAATTTGCGAACTTTTTATCTTAAGAAAAGGGCTATAGCTATAAACGAAAGCAAACACCACTCGCAGTTCAGTCCTTGGTATCCACTTGCACAGTCACAATAGTACGTCTGTCCTTTAGATGTGCACTTTCCACCATTTCGACATGGTGAGCTTTCACAAGGGTCTAATATATTTAGAAGAAATAAATAAATTAATGCAGAGATATTAATAGCTAACGTTAAGCTCCTTAAATTGTCATATAAGTTTAATTGTAAAATTTATGACGCGAAATCGGTGAAATAAAACAAAAATAGAGCAATTTCAAGCACCGTAACATATACTATTCATTTCAACCGATCAATCGCCACAACCTACACCAAAAGATTGCGACACCTATTTTTTTAATTTATTATTTTTGTAAACAGTCTTTCACATCACTAAGCTGAGTGTCGCCTACGCACCAGACTTAGTGATTTGTTGGTATAAATATAGTCACCTCCGCAAAAATGGTATGTTTTTACTTTCGTTTATTTTATTATTAGTTCGTTAAGCTGTTATTCTGTTAAGCCGTTTGTCCATTCGTCTGTTATATATTCTGTTCGTCTGTTGGTCAGTTACTCTGTTAGTTTATTAGTCTGTTAGCCTGCATGTTAGTCTTTTAGTTTGCTAGTCAGTTATTCTGTTAGTCAGTTGGTTTGTTAGTCAGTTCAGTTTTAGTCTTTCGCCTGTTACCTGGATATGTCAAAAAGCATTAAACCATTTTAATGTAACTTTGTAGAAGTGCTGGGGTTTTTTAATAGCATGTCATGCTGTTAAAGATACATGGACTAGGGAAGAATAAGGGAATATGAATGTCAAAGGTTGTTTGAGATAACAAAGACTGGTTTACAAGAAAGTAAATTGCAAAGGCGACGCGATTTTAACATGGTGTAGCTCCAGCTTTTGACATGCAAGATCGCAGATATATATTTTTACAAACTAACGGGCGGCAATTGCGCCTTAATTTCCCTAGACCTCGAAAATTGCAACACAAGAAGAAAAAAGCAACACGTGCACGAGCGCATTTAGTCGTTTCTAAACGTAAACACTATTCGTATACGTAGAGTTTACATTACATTACCACTTTCACTTTCGCAGTTGTTTCCTTCATAATAACTTGGACAGTTGCAATTGTACGTATGTCCTTGTGATGTACACTGTCCATCGTTTTGACACGGTGAGCTTTCACATGGGTCTTAAGTGAAAGAAAGGAAATACAATAAGTACAAATTATGAGAATTATTTTTTGAATACATTTAGACACAAATAATATCAACTAAAAATATTTCTTTTTATTGAACGAAGTTTTTATTTGCCATCAGAATATCATTTTCAATTTGCAATGGAAGTTTACAGACGAAAATTTAAACACTCAGTTTAACTCGATTCGGGGAAAAACTTTCCACTTAAAGTTATTTTTATTATGTAGCAAGAACTTGTGGACCGCATTAATAACCAAACGCAAAATAGTCCGAATTCGTTTTAAGATCAACGATTTAATACATAAAAATTCAAAAATCTTTCGCTAAGAATAATTTTCATCCGACGGTCGAACACAATAAAAGATAAAGCAGCAGATGTAATTATACTCCGTCGGCCTTACGACCGTTCAAATATTGTCCGTTAGGACGATGGAAAAGCGCAATGCACTACGTGACTTGCATATACGGTCGTGGACATTAGAGTTACATAGTTAGAAAGTTACTTACAAGATGAACGATGACATGGAGCATGCCTTATCACGGAGACAAAATTTTTTGGATCAATCCACGTAAATGCCGTCACAAAAGCAAATTATTCACGGCAATAACAAATATATTCTTTTGCGCGACCACCTTAAGAATAGGTATGCAATGCATGGACGTGTCTACTGCTATTACGTGCATTTTAATTGTTAACAAACAATGGTTAACAACTCCGATATGAACAGCTTCCGGAGTTAACAATGACTAACTGAGTTAAGGGGTCTTACACCAAAATTTATTTTTTCTTTAAATTTAAAATTAAGAGAGAATAAGGTTCATATGATTAGGGTATGTGAAAATGGGACCCAGAAAATACTGTGACCCACTCTGGTGTTGCTATGGTAACCAAGATAATTGTCCCCCATTGTGATAAAGAACCTTTATTTTCAAAAATGATAACGCATGAAGGAAAGGTCAAGAAAATGTTTTTAATGGTTAATTTTATCAATGAATACGCATTGAAGGATCTGAACCTAAAACAATGAAACGTTTATCAGTTTTTTTAGAATTTGTAAAGAATAGATTTTTAAAAAAATTAAGCAAGCATGCAGTGTATTATAAAATTAAAGAGCTTTACAATACTTGTCTATTTTAAAGGTTCAGCTTCTGGATCCCGTTTGTATCTTTTTTTTTTAAAAATGAACCAGACAATTTAGAAGAATTGGTCAAAAGGTAATAGAAAAATTTTTTTTTGAAATATTTGGGTTTTGTTGAATTTCGTGATTTGAGAAAAACAGCTTTAAAGTTAATTAAGATGAAAATGTTATGTTGACGTTCGTCATGCAAGGCTTACAGCAGCAGTAAAATAGATTAAAATGGCGTTTAGAACATGAAGGGACTCAAAGGGAATTGCATTCCCGCGCGAGTGTTATCCGGCGGGATTGGAAGCGCATCGTTCTGTAATGGCGCCAAGACGTAGTTCTATGTCAAGGTGTCACTCCTTCGAAATAAAGTCCATTTGGATACGTTGCGGCTGACTTAAGGGACATCATGTAAAGTCCGAGTAATAATCGATCTGCCGATGTCTTTTCAAAGAACAGAACAACGTCGAACAACGGATATTTTGGCGCTGTTGTTTATGTGGTGGAGGTCGCATTAAGGAACTGACGGAGACCGGAAGTTTAGTCTGGCTATGCCAAAACATATTTTTTTTAAATTTAGACTGGCATATTATTGAGATGCGTATGTACGTCTGCAGCATAGGATGTGTTTGGCTTTTGGGTTTTGACTCCGAATTGGACATTATAAGGGTTCAGTTCCCTATGTTTAGATAATTGGGGAAGGTCCATGTCGAATTTTCACAAAGTATATCCAGTATGCAATTCGAGAGTAGTTTTCAGGACGGTGATGGGCTCTATGTTATTGGTGTTTATATCTGTTGAATAAAACGGAAGTAGCGTAATTTTTTTATTTAGTCCGTTCATTTTCTTCCTTTCTAACGTTGATGAAATATTGCTGCTATGTATAGTTAAATAATAGACGGAGCCTCTACAGCGCTGGTTTTCATACGATTTACAGTTTAACTGAACATTAACAGAGTGTACCGCTCCCCCCTAATAAATATATTGATCTTGGTTGCCAATTTCATAACAGTTCATCTCACTGCGGTGTAAATAATTCCCGTTTCTTCAAATATCTCGTTGTCTGAAGAAGTACCCGACCCAAATCTTATATCAAAATAAATCGCGAAATGTGGAGAATATTGTTGTTACGGGATGAAATCGTACTGATCGTGTCGCGTAGCCACGAGATAATAACAAAATGTTACCTGTTTAACTGCCACATTGCTTCTTGTCAAAACGAGACTAGAGCATGAGATATGTCAATGATTGCCAGGTTATAACATCTATTTTGTGTTTCTGAGAAAGCAAGTTCACAGATCTTCATGTGGTTATGGATTTTCTAATGGAATTGTCAATTTAGTTTCCTTTATATCTCAGCAGTGCCTTAGTTGTAAACTTGGCAAGCGAACAAGGGAATAAGTATATCCGCAGATAAATGTCGACTTCATGCAGATAAAGTCAACGAAATATATACGTTTTTTAGTGTTTTGTTTTATTAATTAAATTTTTAAGACCCAAACCACCATGAAATGCAAATTTCGTCGAAAACATGTTCTTTTGAGATTTTGACACTGAACTGTAAATATGAAAAATTAAAATTTGCTATATAGAAAGGAGTATATAAAAATGAACATATAGAGAATTGATTTAGCAGGTATTTGAAAAAGTGACAGATATTTTTGTTGGGATGGAAGACCACCTTAACAGGTAACAGAGTTAACAGCTAAAGCTACTGTCACACAATGCGATATTTCTTGCAACCTGCAGCAAATTTACCCATTGCCTGTGGGTGTTACACGCAAACGCATTTTCCTCGAATATGTCATCTTCACGTTGATCCGCCATGTTTTTGTTGCTCTTCTTCATCTTCTTCTACTTCTACTTCTTCTTCTTCTTCTTCTTCTCCTTCTCCTTCTCCTTCTCCTTCTCCTTCTGCTTCTCCTTCTCCTTCTCCTTCTCCTTCTCCTTCTCCTTCTCCTTCTCCTTCTCGTTCTCGTTCTCGTTCTCCTTCTCCTTCTCCTTCTCCTTCTCCTCCTTCTCCTTCTCCTTCTCCTTCTCCTTCTCCTTCTCCTTCTCCTTCTCCTTCTCCTTCTCCTTCTCCTTCTCCTTCTCCTTCTCCTTCTCCTTCTCCTTCTCCTTCTCCTTCTCCTTCTCCTTCTCCTTCTCCTTCTCCTTCTCCTTCTCCTTCTCCTTCTCCTTCTCCTTCTCCTTCTCCTTCTCCTTCTCCTCCTCCTCCTCCTCCTCCTGCTCCTGCTCCTTCTCCTCCTTCTCCTGCTTCTCCTGCTTCTCCTGCTTCTCCTGCTTCTCCTGCTTCTCCTGCTTCTCCTGCTTCTCCTGCTTCTCCTGCTTCTCCTGCTTCTCCTGCTTCTCCTGCTTCTCCTGCTTCTCCTGCTTCTCCTCCTTCTCCTGCTTCTCCTGCTTCTCCTGCTTCTCCTGCTTCTCCTGCTTCTCCTGCTTCTTCTGCTTCTTCTGCTTCTTCTGCTTCATCTGCTTCTTCTGCTTCTGCTTCTGCTTCTTCTGCTTCTGCTTCTGCTGCTTCTTCTTCTGCTGCTTCTTCTTCTGCTGCTGCTTCTTCTTCTGCTGCTGCTTCTTCTTCTGCTGCTGCTTCTTCTTAGGAGCGTTTGGCTCCAGTTTCGAGTGCGCGTGGTATCCCGAAATACCTACACCAGATTGGCTAGCCTTGAAAAGAATTGTGTTGCAGGAAGGGTCTTACCCGTTCAACAACTTGCGAACTTTGTTGCAGGTTGCAGCAAAAAGTAGAACCCTTCCAACTTTTCCTGCAACTTGCAACACGGCAAAAAAAAATAAAATCGCAAGTTGCTACGGGGTGTTACACGATTTTTTTGCAATTTTGCAACTTGCAACATTAAGTGATTTGTTGCAAGTTGCAAGAACAATCGCAACGTGTAACAGCACCTTTACAGAGTTAACAACTAACAGAGTTAATTACTAACAAAGTTAACAGGAAACAGAGTTAACAGCTACCAGCGTTAACAGCTATCAGCGTTAACAGGTAACAGAGTTAACAGCCAACAGAGTTAACAGCTAACAGAGTTAACAGCTAACAGAGTTAACAGCTAACAGAGTTAACAGCTAACAGAGTTAACAGCAAAAAAAGTTAACAGCTAACAGAGTTAGCAGCGAACAAGCTAACATAGTTAACAGCTAACATAGTTAACAGCTAACAGCTAACAGAGTTAACAGCTAACATATTTAACAGAAAAAGTGTTAACAACTACCGGAGTTAACAGCTAACAGAGTTAAAAGCTAATAGAGTTAACAACTAAAATAGAGTATAAACAAGGGGAGACAAATACCACTTGTCAGTGCACAGACACTTAATTACACACGCTTAAATACGACTTTGTAACCTTACCAATTTCGACTTCGCAGTTCAGTCCTTTATATCCATTTGCACAGTCGCAATAGTACGTATTTAGTCCTCCTGAAATGCACTTTCCACCATTTTGACATGGTGAGCTTTTACAAGGGTCTTGCATATAGAAAAAATAATTAAAAACATAATGCAGAGATATTAATAACTGGCGTACATGTTTCTTGAATTGTCATAAGTTTAATTGTCAAAGCTATAATGGGATTCACCGACAGTCTTTACTATCTCAACTTTCTTGTGTTCCCCTAGTGTCTTCTCCACACCAGAACTAGTGATTTGGTGATAAATATAGTCAGCTACGACAGAAGCTTATAAATGTTTTTACTTCCGTTTGATTTTTTGTTTGTTTGTTACTCTGATAGTCTGTTTAGTCTGTCAGTCTGTTTAACCTTTTTAATCTGTTTAGCTTAATTGTTAGAATATCTCAAAATTAAAGTGTTAAAGCAATTTTAATATAACTTTGTAAAAATATTAGCCATAAACCATCGACCATTGAATAAAAATGTCAAAAAATTATCTAACCTTGTGGTATGCACTGTCCATCATTTTGACATAGTGGGCCTTCACAAGGGTCTTACATAAAAGAGAGAAAAAAATGAATGCAGAGAAGTTACCGAACGTGAATTTGCTTCTCTTTTCCTAACCTTATTCGTAAAGTTTACTTTTACAATGAAAAGGCAGTAGAATGAAAGAAAAACAAGGCAATTATAAAAACAGGAATGTTATGTTGAATTTGACACAAATTTGCCACAACTAGCATATCTGAAAGGAGTATATATCAGTGGCGTCGCCAGACATTTCAAGGAAGCGGGCACTCCATTTGATAGAAAAAACTAGGGGTAGCAATATCCAACTAAAGGACGTCACCACCATACTCGGAAATTTATTCATAACGTAAGTCGTTGTCTTGCATGATCACATCCCCTTCTATTGGCCTTGACGAAATTTGCGAAAGCACAAAAATTTTATTGAAAGCGGCGCATGGGGGAACCGTTCAGGTAAATATTTGCAGTCTATATCGTAGACGTTTTATAGTTGTTTTTAAGATAATTATTTTCATGTTGGTCTAGATCTGAGTAAAGATATCGTATAGAGTTTCTTTCATTTAGAAAAACACCACAAAAGTGAGATTGAGCTCCGACCGTATTTCGTTGTTAAATCTAAATTTAGCAATTCACTACCTTTTTTAATTCGCTGAGCTCTTTACAAAATACTGCTTATACGCAGCACTTTACATTTTAATTCTGTTGATATGCGTTTTACTTCGCATAATGTAGTCATTAAACCTCCTTAAAGACCAAAAAGATGTCACAACTTCTATAAGCGCCAAGTATTCCAAACACATTATTCACAGATAAAACACAATTCCACATTGAACTAAACGGAAAATGTTTCACCCATGCATTCACTTTGAAACGAGTCTCACAAAGAGTCAAATTAGACCTTCGTAAAAAGGAGTAGACCCAAAAAAATGTTCAAAAAATTCTTCCCGAAACGTCGTCTTTGCGACTGAAAATTATTCTTAAATTTTTATCTATTTATCACATAATGAACTTTACCTGAGTTATATTTCTTCGTCATTATTCCTGCTTCTTCATCAAATTTAAAGGCGAAAATAGGTACTTTACCATGCTCCGGCTTCACACTCATGGCTAATGCTATAACAGTCGAGAAATTCACAAGGTCTGATAAACCTAATATTATCTCAAGTAAATATATACAGTTTATATATATACAGCTAAAAGACTTACCCAAGGAGGAGGTAGAAACAAAGTAAAGAAATAGAATGAATGCAAAATTATTCATTGTCCAAGATCTTCAAATCACTTTTTGGTTGCTTAGTGGTCACTGGCCTATAATAGATTTAGTTAATATGTCTTGGCTCTTTATACTGTTGCTAATCTCCCAACTTAGCCAGCTGCTTCGCCTCAAGCAATCACCATTTCCCAGCATGAAATATTTTATATATGCAGAACATTTATTAAATCATAGAGTACAAGATACAAAAGAATTGCTGGATATTGTCAAACACGAAACTAATAGGTTTTTATTAAAGTGCCTATCTCACAGGGTATTTCACATATTCGTAATGTTTAGGTTCTTCTGAGCGAAAAAAATGTAAAATGTCCTCAAAGAATGTGGGTACTTTTACCAGGACTGACGTCAAAAAAGAAATAAGTTTTTAGACAGAAACAGTTAGAATTACACCTTTTTCTAGTTATTTCTTGTATTAACGCAATAACAATTAAGTGCAAAAAATAATGCGTATTGTTGTATAAACACTCGTCTTTAAAAAACTTCATTCCTATTTCGACGTCACTTCCTGTAGTAGTTACTACATACGAAAGCGTTTTTTAATAGGTTTATCAAGATTACATTTTGGAACGCCAGGATACATTGTAATTTGGGTTAGAAGAACACCAGGCTGCTAGTTAAAAATCATTGAAATAAATAAAATAGTTTTATTGTAAGTTAAAAAATAATAGTTTTAGAGTGCGTTGACGCTTTCACCGCCAAAGTCAACTTTTGTTATTTTTCTCTAACTATCGGCAGTCGATTTTACTCGTCAAAGAGAGAAGTGAAAGAGTTAAGATTATTCTATTATTGAAAATTGTATTTCCTGAAACAAAGTATTGCACTTTCTAGTTTTTATATCGCTATACAAAATTTATCGATTAATCGTTTCCGGGTATTCATCTACTTGATCGAGAAAATACCACTAAGTGCGCTGGCATGTATTGATTCTAAATCAATTTTTCATTGCGGTTGATAGTAAAGAATAAGGTAGCCAGTTTGGCGAAAGCGTTATTTTCAAATGGTGTAATTAACCACGCAAAACATTCAGAAAATGCATATTTTGCTTGGGTTTGATAAAAATATGAGTAGTAATATAAATTTTATCTTTAATATTTGTAAGAACATGGTGCAGGTATTTGTTTTAACAAATATTATAATGACATTTATTAACCGAATGCGAGATGCTTTTTGATCCCCGTGTGGTCATGGACGTGCACTTAGTTAATTACTGTTTCTAAAGACGTTCTGGAGAAAGTTTGTGTATTAGCCTACACAAGTTTGGCCAAACACGTAAACACGACGAGTTTATGTGGTGAAAGCGCGGGGGGGGGGAGGGGGGGGGAACAAGTTTGACGCAGTAACTAATATAAGTGTATAAGATGATGTTTAAATAATTTAAACCGCTTCCTTCATGAACCAACACAAACAAGAAACGTTAGTAAATGAATACATGCAAGTATTATTTAGACTAAGAATCGTTAATTAATATTCAGCACACGGCCACTCCTTCACTGTCATTATAATTCATCTCAAGTCGTCGATAAAATTAAAGTCAACAATATCGAACCAAAATATAATTCATCTCAAATATATAATAGCAAGCGGCCATGAACTGAACTGACTAGCTCTCTAAAGCATACTTGTCTCGATTTGTAGATTATTATCATCTTCACGTGCCCCAAAATCTAAACGACGAGAATGAATTTGAATAAACGAATCCGTGACATACTATTAGTTATTAGAAGTGACGTTATTTGTCCGAAAAATGGTTTAATCGGTAAATTAATTGTGCGGGTATGAAAATTATCAGAACAAATTGAAAATGTGCTAAACTGTGGAGATTAGTTTATTGATAACGAAATACTGACATTTTACTCTAAGTTTAATAAGTTTTAAACTTATCTCTTGACATGATTAGCAAGGGTTTCGACAGATATACACAATACACTATTATAGTATACAAATAGTAAATAACCATGGCTCTTGCTGTAGCAAAGTTGTCAGTGCAATTCCACCAAGTTGTCTTATGTTATGACAAAATGACAAATATAGAGATAAAAAACTGTACAACAGTACACGTGCACCATTGAGACCAGCAGATTATTTTGTAGAATTTGTACGAGTAAAATATGTTCTAACCCGATATAGTGTTGAATCGACCCCCAGAACAACAGTCCGTATTAAATGGCACTACCCCACAAGCATATAACATCCTTAAATTACTGTAATATCGTGTTGAAATATTAAAAAGCTATCAATTAAGTTAAATCGAATCAAATTTTTCAGCAAGAGAAATTCCTTACGCGGAATCATATCATTCTCAAAAGCATTCATGTACATATTGTCTCGTTGCAACAAGAACTTTTGGTCGAGTTCTACTCGAAGATGCATAAATATTTCCATATAATAAATACTTAATAAATACATTGATAAATACTTCCATAAGCAAAAAAAGACATGATGTATCGTTCTTACCGTGAATTTTCCTTCGAGGCCGTATTAAAACTGCTTGAATTGAACCTTCCATAATTGCACAGATACAGATTGCGCAATACGCGAACATCCAAATATTCATACATTACATCCAAACTCAAATCAAGATATCTAATATACATAGCTCGGTAAATTGACTGTGCACGAGTAAGGACATAAGCACCCCAAACGAACGTCAAGAATGGTGTGATACCAGCAATCATTTTAGTCGGTTTAGATGCGCGGTTGTAATCCGCTAGGAATTCACCGAAATTTCTGGTAAGCATTTCAAATTTCAATCTGATCGAAAGATAAGCGATCCAACTTGTTTTTTGAATAAAAATGAATTATAAGTTTTAGATACCAAAGTGTGGCAGGACAGTTCTTAACTCAAGCGTTGGACTGCACTTTAATCGCGTCGGAAGTAGACAAAAAGACAAAAGCAGTCTTTATTGGGCTGATTCCTTCGGTAGAGAAGAAACAATTATAGACAAAGACTTCGTCACAACAGCATTGAATGTTCTTTTCTGAGGATTTGAGTTCCTAATCCTTGCCGAAAACGCCCCGCCTTGCTTCCCATGTAAGCCTTTTTTATGTAGATACCCGTTTTTCTTGCTGGTTTTAATATTCTAGGATAAGGATGAATAATTTGAACATATCTTGAATTTTCCTAAGCTTTCACCTTTGCTACAACGTTACCATACGAATTAAGACATTCCTATAACTACAATTCAGCAAACTTTGTTTACGAAATTTACTACACTCCTATATACTCAATGATAGTAACATAATGAAATGTTCAGGCCTGGTTTATACAGCGTGCTATGAGCGGACCGAACTAATTATTTGCCTAATTGGTTTGGTCATAGCACGCTGTATAAATCAATTTGGCTAGCTCTTTGAATTAGGTCCGCTCTTAACCATGCGGCTCGCTTGTCGAAGGCGTGCGGAACGCTCTTAGCACGGTGAAGCACGCTGGTGATTTATACGACCGTGCCAACACCGTACCTAAATAAGCGGTGATTGAATATAATAAATTATAATCCATGATTTAACTTTAGCGTTATAATAAATTTGGTTCGTTCAAAATTTTTCATGTATAAATCGACAGCGTTCTATCAGCGTGCCCAAACCGCACCAATTAATTAATTAGTTCGGTGCGCTCATAGCACGCTGTATAAACCAGGCCTATAGAAAATAAACTTGCCACGCTTTTACTAAAACCGATTGTCGAACTTTAGTTTTTCACAAACGAGCTCCGGTTACAGGACCTATAGCCAATTCAAAAATGTTATCCTAACTTCGTACTTCTGACGCTGATTACAACTCTAAATCTAACCTTAAAGAAGGCCGGTAAATGTCCACCGAAAATGCGCGTAATAATGACAAACTGTGGGTCTTCTACCCGAGGAAGCAATTTTTTTTTCACTTTTCATCTCCCCTTGGGTTGTGCCATAGATTTGTTGGTATTTCTAACTTAAAGCTTTAGAAATAACTCGATTCAGTGGGAAATTCCGAAAGTGTAAGAAGCAGTTTGTATAGTTATATAGTTCTCAGTCGCGGAATGCAAAGCCTCATGGCGCACACGTACAATCGTAGGCACACGTAGTTTGTCGATTTTTATCGGCTGGTCAACTGATAAAAAGCGGTATTTACCATATACGTGTGCCAGTTACATGTAAAAGCTCAAATATTTAGCAACTGGAGTCACCAGTTTTACGCTCATCAAAATAAAATAACTTCAGGAAGAATAATGAGTGATCAGCGGCATAATGCGATATTTTGACCAATTTAATCGGACAATATCAAACCAGTTTGATATTTTACGGCAAAAATCGGCCGAATAAAATCGCTCAGTATTGACACCGCACACGTAGCGATTTTGGTCGTAAGCCCTAAATTTAGTCGGCCAATACACTGAGATCGACATACTAAAATCGTAGCGTGTGCGCCAGGCTAAAAGTGGCAGTACGACCGAAAATCGCGAACGATTTTTGCGACTTAATTATTCTTATTCTTAGAAGGTATACCACTATAAGAGCAAAAGCAACTTTAAGGTTGATTTGAATAAAAGCTCGTATAATTTGGAATAAAATCACTCCGCCATTGCATAGTTTCCAGGTATTCATCTACGTGATCGAGAAAAATCCTGCACTCATAATGCCACTAAGTGTGCTTGCATGTATTGAAAATTAAAACAAATATAGATTCTAAATCAGTTTTTGATTGCGGTTAATAGTAAAGAATAAGGTAGCCATGGCGTTTGGCGACAGCGTTATTTTCAAGTGGTATAATTAACCACGCAAAGCATCCAGAAAATGCATATTTTGCTTGGGTTTGCTAAAAATATGAGTAGCAAGCAAAGACTCTATTATTAACACTAGATCATTTAATATAATTTGTATAACTTTAAAGAACAGAAGTCGATATGCTGTATAGATAAATTTAATTTTAATTTTATCTTTAATAGTTGTAAGAACTTGGCGCAGGTATTTGTTTTAACAAATGTTATTATAATGACATTTATTAACCGAATGCGAGATGCTTTTTTATCCGTGTGCTCACGAACGTGCACGCAGTAAATTACAGTTTCTAAAGACGTTCTGGAGAAAATTTGTGCATTAGCCTACGCAAGTTTGGCCAAACACCTCATCACTACGCTTAATAATATTTTGTGAAAATAGGTCTTTAATCAACCGTTTTAAACTGTGTTACTGTGTTCCTACTGTTGAGCATGGTATTGGTTATGCGACAAAAAAGGCTCGGCCAGTGTAGTTTAAATCGATTTTATCGATTTAGATGCGCTTGTGCTTCTCTTGAAACTCATCGAAGTCGCCATGCAGTAAGCATTCACATTATAGGCTTTTATACCAGAATATGCATTTTCCTAATGTGTTGTATTATTAATTATGTCATATAAAAAATTCTTTGCTGTTAACCATCTACCTTTGTTTTAATTTTTCAACATAATTTCTAAACTCAGTACAGAAATGTGAACGAGCAACTTTCCAAACTTTGTAGTAATACATTTTAGCCATTGGGGCCAATATTATAAAGGATTGAATGGACGGCAAAGAACAGGATACGACAATGAGTATCGATTCGTGCGTGCTACATCAAAGACATACCAATTAACTGTTTCCTGTCCGCAGTGGTGCTTCACATTTTATATATCTATATTCACCTCTGAGGAATGCTGTGAACGGGAGTGAGTATAAATTTAGTTTAAAGATCAATGTCGCCAGCCAGTTGAAAATTAGAAATGTTGAGTGAAAATTGAAATTTTATATTAAATCAAATTCAAATAAATAAATAATACATTATCATAAAATGTATATCAACAATACTAATATAACCAATCATATCGTAAATTTTAACACTGACTTTCATGTGTGTTGCTACTACACAGCATGAGGTGTGCAACCATTACTATATACACCAAATAAGCCGTGTTGCAACCACACACAATATTAATCTCTGAAAAAGTACACACAGTGAATGTGTTCTTTTACAACATATACATTTTTGCGTGTATTAATAACACACTAGCCTTGCCAACATTTTGTCAGTTCGCTAAAAATAATGACTGGTGCAAAGGTGTTCGACGAAACATGATGATTCGAAAAAGGCATGCTTGCACGATAACACAACGAGTTTATGTGGTTAAAGCGCTTCCGGGGAACAAGTTTGACGCAGGAACTAATATAAGCGTAGAAGAAGATGTTTAAATAAAACAAGAAACGTTATTAAATTAATACGTGCAAGTATTATTTAGACTAAGTATCGTTAATTAATATTCAACACACGACCACTCCTTCATTGTCATTATAATTAATCTCAAGTCGTCGAGAAGATGAAAGTCAACAATAGCGAATCAAAATATAATTCATCTCAAATATATAATAGCAAGCGGCCATGAATTGAACTGACTAGCTCTCTAAGTCATGCTTGTCTCGATTTGTAGCTATTATCGTCTTCATGTGCCCCAAAAGCTAAACGACGACAATGAATTTGAATGAACGAATCCCGTGACATAAATACTATTAGTTATTAGAAGTGACGTTATTTGTCCGAAAAATGCTCTTTATCGGTAAATTGTGCTGGTATGAAAATTATCAGAACAAATTAAAAATTTGCTAAACTGTCGAGATTAGTTTATTGATAGCGAAATACTGACATTTTACTCTAAATTTAAGCCTGGTTTTTATATGTCGCATTTCATCGCCGATACAGTTTGCGATGAATTGCGACGAAATAGGTTTATGACAACCGGCAATGGGGGCAAACCCCGACCATGGGAGATCATCGCGAGAACAAAAAAAAATTGTTTCCCTCGATGATTCCTGAATCCTGACACTCGCCGATGAGTGAAGACAGGCAAATAAAATGAAAACCAAAATCCGATTAAATAAGACAAATCAGGACCCAGTCTCTAGAAGTAAACGAAGCACTTCAAACACGCATGAAATTGCGCTGATCCTTCGGTTCTTCCCTTGTCTCAAATATTTTTCGCACCCAGAAATTCCTCTTTATATATTTCCTGCGCCACAGGAGCCTTTACTTTTTCAGCAACAGCGCTATGACGAATAAAAGCTTCATATATCTGTTGTTTATAGGGTCGCCCATTTTGAAAAAATATAAATATTTCCCCCTCTTGATCGACGACCGTCGGCGATTGGATAATCGCCGACCATCACGGACAATCCCCAATCGTCGCAAATGTTAGCATAAGCCCTAACTAAGCCGTAGCGTGTGCGACAGGCTTCAGCGACTGATCAGGGACCAATCATGACGCTTTTCAATTTGTTTACCAATTTTATTAAATAATATATTTGGAATTTGAACCGTGTTATACGAAAATGTGTTTCAAATGTTATCTGCGATGATCGACCGGCGAGATATGCTGAAAATAAGATTTAACTACTTGTAGATAAACGCCGTTGTCCTCGGTTATCTGACAAGCGAGACAAAGAAATTTCCGTTAGGAAAGTTAAACGTCGCCTACGCCAACGCTGACCTTCAATGCCAAAGTCTACACCAAATGAGCAGAGTGTACAGTAGAAACATAATATTGCGCTTATGTTAATGCAAAATATACTTAAAGATATCAGAGTTCTTCGTGAGCGCAGTTAAATCAAAACATGTCCAACTCTAGGCTAATCTGACTGTTGTCATCTCGAATTCGGTTACGTAATTGTTAAATATTGACTGTAGTGTTCGTTGTTCGTAAAGCGAGCACGCGACCAAGAAGGAACTAATCTCGAAGTCTGTTCGGGAATTGTCACCCATGTCGACGTTTTAGGAGATCTAGTTATATATATATATATGAAGAATGTTCAATGGAGGCCATGAAGTGATATAGATGATGATGAGTTGTGAATAGTGTAACTTTCTACTGCACTTGTAGCCTAAGGGCAACAACTGACACAAACAATCCAGAAAAAAAAGGTTATATATAAGCCTGGAAATGTTGAGAAGAAAGTCAAGGGCAAAAAACAACAAGACAAATAGGCAAGCAAACGAGCAATAAATTATTTCGCGATAGATTATACTGCATCGCTATAGATTATTTATCATACATGTACTTCAGTAAATAATTCTAATTTTAGTATCGAAATTTAGTATCTAATTTTAGAAATTCGAAACTGGTTCAGCACTCTGCAGTACACTCAAACTATGTCAGAACAAATCTTACCTCAGTCAGATCACCCCGTCAGACCATATTTAGTAAGCCACATTGTCCTAGCTTTTGACACTCGAGTAGAGAGTTACTCCTTGTGGCCATTCGCTGCTGACGTTACCGTTCGTCGCATTAATACCATAATCAGTGTTTCGTGTTGCAAATTTTATCCTGATGCAAGTCACCTTTTAGGCGCAAGTTGTTGATGTAGCTCCGTTGCTAGTTTCCGTTTACAAAATTAAACACCACACACGCGCACTTTTAATTTTAAGGAAAACCGCGGAGAAAACACAAACACTGTCAAAATGCACAAGGATTTGATCACAATTTTGAGACACATCTTTAAAAAATACGCATAAATTAACTACTAAACTACCTGTTATTATAATTTTTCGGATACTTTAAGTGTTTTACCAATATTAGCCTAACTAGTACCAAAACGCGACAAGTAATTGTGTCGCTAAACTTCAAAATCTCCATCCACCGCAAAGTTTACGCTATCTATTGCTCTATTATATGTATCATGTGAATTTCCGCCATGTATTACAATACTCGGACGTTTCTGCAAAACGTCGCACTAAAAACCATAATTATGCATTGAAAATGAAAACAAAGGCAGATTTTATAAATCAGTTGGTTAACAGCAAACAATAAGATAGCCGTTTTGGCGTCAGCAACTTACCAAAATACTATACATTAAGAAAATGCATATTCTGCTCGGAGGGGGGAGGGCAAAATTACGAGTAGCAATTTAAGAAAACAATAATTAAACTCTTCTGGCGTCTTCGATGAATCTAAAAAAAGCACACGAGGGCATCTAAATTGATCAAATTTATATAACCAGTCTGGCAAGCATCACTTCGATAACCTGCAGTATCGTGCTCAACTGTAGTGAAATAGTGACGCGCAGTTTGAAAAGTTTAATCAAAGGCCCATTTTTCCAAAATATTAATGAGTATAATAAGACGGATTTCTTTGGCGACGCTTGCAGATGCTAATACAGAAACTTTAAAAAAACAAGTAAGCAAATCTAAACCCTAGCCTTGTTTCGAGATCGATTAATGATTCCAGGTATTCTACAGATAAATCCCATTTATGATACCACTACGCTGCTATGCATTCAAAATGGAAACAAAGGTAGGTTTTATAGAACAGCTGCAGGTTAACAGTAAAGAATAAGATAGACGTTCTGGGTCAGCATCTCTTTAAAATGGTATAATTATTAACACAATACATTCAGAAAATGCATATTTTTCCTGCGCAGGAAGGGGGGAGGGGTACGAGTGGCAATTTAGACTATACGTTTACACGGTACCGGACGAATTCGGAACCGTACTCAAATTTGTACGGTGCTGCCTGTTTACACGAACCCGTGCACTGTTCGGCACTCTTTTTTGAAGTGTTTACACGGTACCTGACGAATTGTAGACTAATCTCGTACCCAGACTCATTTGCGAGTTTTTGCTATCGTGCGCATGAGCAGAGATCGCCTTTGCCGAGGGGGTCTATATTTCATATTATTAATTCCTCTCATATCCAATCTTCTACAGCACTATCCGTGCAAAAACTAGACCGGTTGCGGTGTTTACACTGTACCGGAGGAATTCGGAACCGTTCATGATCAGGTTAAAAACTAGACCTGCATTTTTCAGGTCTCGAATTCGTCCGGTTAACCGTCTTCGAATTCGTCCGGTTTCTTGGGTCCCGTGTAAACGGAAGGCAGAATCGCTAATTGACACTGTTGCTGTATTGATGTTCCGGATAATTTAAGGAACATCAATGTATGTTTTCTCCTTTTTTACATAGCGCACAGTTCTGGACTTGGTGACTTTGGCGGTGAAATATTTAAATAATATTTATCTAGCACGCAATTTAATTTTGATTCTATTTTTAACTTATAACTGCTTTAATTGGCAAAACTAAAACAATATCTGTATATCATATAATGAACAATCTAGAACACTCAGCAATTAAGAACTAATGATGAACGTT
Source organism: Paragorgia papillata (assembly GCA_035771165.1). Taxonomy (NCBI): domain Eukaryota; kingdom Metazoa; phylum Cnidaria; class Anthozoa; order Scleralcyonacea; family Coralliidae; genus Paragorgia; species Paragorgia papillata. The sequence continues at coordinate 1,389,359 of JAWNZC010000132.1, forward strand.
TATACCGGGTAAGTTATTTTTCTTCTCCCAAATTGTGTGTGAATTTAATAATTTTCATTAAAATGTCAAGAAATTCACTCTGTGATTGCAAACTAACGCACTTCGTTGGTTCGGTGGTGTAAAAGCAATCTGGGGGATAGTATCTTTCAAAATCTGTTGACTACGTCTATTTTAAGAACATTTACATAACACAATTGACCTTCCAACTATCTCGCGGTGACGTTTTTATCTTTGACTGGAAAATTTTACATGATTGTAAGTGACACATAACGGAAACCGCACCTTACATTGTACTTTCATTACGTATAAACATAAAGTAAGTCATTATTTCTAAAATTACATTATCGATACTAAAATTATACATAAATGTATAGAAATGAGTGATTCTACTCCCCTACCAATAAGTTCGTAGAATCCAAATCAAACTTCACCTTGCAGGTAAGACTCGTTTAATTTCAAATTTTTGGCAAACATGCTTTCAACAGTACACTTCAACTGCTTCAAGGGTTTAGTAATTTGACAACTTGACCTTGCATGTACCATGTATAGAAATAATTTTTAGTGTCAAAATACGACAAAGGTTGTAAACAGGGCAAGATCACATTGCTTTTATGTTTAACTATGTTTAACCGGCAGTAGTTTATAATCAAAGCAATATAGATTACACCGCGTGTTTTGTTCAAATTAATAGACTCAGAGGACAAAGCAGCATTTGCCAGACTTATTTAAAATCGCAAATCTTGCAATGCTCTACAAGTAGTGTGTCTGAACGTAATCGACTACACCCAAGCCTGACTGTGTATGAATACGCGAGATATGTACGGAGATTGGCATTTTAATAAGAACCCAATAGTTGCGTGTTTGACAATTCTTTTGTATCTTGTACTCTATGATTTGTTGAATGTTCTGCATATATACCATATTTCATGCTGGGAAATCGGGATTGCTTTAGGCAAAGCAGCTGGAAAAGGCGTGTCTAATCACCAAACACCAACAGTATGAAAAGCCAAGACATATTAATGAATTGTATTATAGTTCAGCGACCATTCAGCAACCAAAAAGTGATTTGAAGATCGTGTACAATGAATACTTTTGCATTCATTCTATTTCTTTACTTTGTTTCTACCTCCTTCTTGGGTAAGTCTTTCAGCTGTATATATATATATATATATATATATATATATATATATATATATATATATATATATATTTACTTGAGGTTATATAAAGTTTATCGGACCTTGTGAATTTCTCGACTGTTATAGCATTAGCCATGAGTATGAGGCCGGAGCATGGTGAAGTACCTAATTTCGCCTTTAAATTTGACGAAGAAGCAGGCATAATGAGGAAGAGACAGATCTCAGGTAAAGTTGATTGTATGATATGAAAAATTTAATTGTTATGTTACTACTATTAGACAATAGCAAAATTTATACGATCATGCCATTGGAAAGAATCGTTTTGACTCATTTAAAAGATAGAGTACTTTTTAGTCGCAAAGACGACGTCTTCGGAAGAGTTTTTTTGGACTCCTTTTTGGGTTTACTCCTATTTACGAAGGTCTATTTCGACTCTTTGTGAAACTCGTTTTAAAGTGACAGAGTGGCCAACAAGATTGGCCTTTGAGGAAGTTTAATGATCATCAACAGCATAGAGAAGTAAAGTGCTGCGTGTGCAGTGTTTCGGAAAGAGGAAAGTAAAAAGGTAGTGAACTGCCTAAATTTGTTTTCATAACGACATGCTGAGGTTTAGGACAAAGCTCTTTACCAGACTCAAATGGCATTTTTGTGTCACTATTTCAAATGAAAGAAACCGCATACAATATCTTTATTCAGATCTAGATTAACACGAGAATAATTAACCCCAAAAACATCTGGTAAAGAGTCGAACTACTGCAAATGTTCATCTAACCTGTTGCTCAAATAAATGTTTTACACAGATGGTATACTGAGTTTACATAACTGAAAAATGGGTTGAAAACGGCCGCGAAAAGATCGCAAATAAAAACGTTGCGTTAGCACGATAACGGATCGAAGTTGTCGAAGAAAATGTAGCTTTCACGGAGCAATTTAAAATGATTTCAAAAAGATGCGAGATGAAAACTGAACTATTTTATTACATAAACTGCTTTAACCTTATTTTATTTCAATATCTGAGACGTTTAAATTTGAGGATTATGTCAACGCTTGTTAACACGTCAAGAAATTTTAACATCATGTAAACGAAATAATACATTCTGTCGGTATTTTTTTCTGAATTCGATAAAAAAAGGGTTAATTACCGAGGAGGTAACTAACTTTAGCTTAGTTACCGACTTCGAGGTAGTTAATTTGTCGTTATTTACCAAAAACATAGTATTCTAGACGTAGTTTTAAAGCGATATAGGAGGTCATTTAATATGCAAGGTCAATAACCTATATACTAACCGCGGCACATGACCCCACATCAAAGATAATTAATTTTATGCATGAATACACTAAAAGGCAGTTATAGATCGCTTACTTATTTTCTCAAAACAATCCGTATACTTTCAGTAGACGAAACTAATAGCGTCGAATTCTTCAGATTCAAGAGAGCACAATTTTCGATATATAATTCATTTAGATCGAACGAAAAATATTTTAAAATGTCTTCGACGTATTAAATAAGTCGGAAACCCGCTAATATTATATTTCGAACTGTAATACGAAACCTGCACAACCTATGGCTTACGTGTCCAAATTTCGTCACAGGTACTTAGATATCCGCCATTTCCAACCCTGGCAATCCGTACTTATATATTACCTCCCCCGGTTAGCCGCGATGTTTGGGCGTGACTTCTGTCAGAGGCTTCCCGGGTCTTCAGCAAGCGGTTTCTGCTTTAGAGATCCACAGAAAGCCTCTGCGGAGGAGAGAGTGCAAACCTTGCAGAAGCGGGGGCGTTACTGGTCACTTTTCTGACCGGAGGAGTGTCGGAGGTGCGGCCATGACAAACATGTCAATAAAAAAAACCCCATCATGCATGTGATCACGGGTCTGTGTTTAAGAAATATCACTTCTGTCACAGGCCGGGTTCCAACCGACGACGTTATAATATGCCGAAATATATAAATTACACTGAAATATAGTAAGGATTGAGTACTGCCGAAATTATTGAACGTAGTTTCTAACGTTTCCAGCGAAGGCCCTTCGTCAGAGAGAAAGGTAAAGATTGTAAACGAACAACTAGCTAGCGACCCCCAAGAAAAGGTTTTCTTTCAATTACCCCAATCCTGGGATGTGCTAATTTCTAAAAGCATCCACAGGTAATGTACCGTTGTTCTGCGTCTGATTCTCTGTGCACTTGGGAAGTTGGAAGAGCGCTCAAAATTCTCGGCTATCGCTTCTACTAACTCTTATGCGCTTCTTTCGTGCTCTACCAACTTCCCGCGCGCATCTATAACTCGATAGAACACGCATAACCATGAACCATTTCTTAAATACTGATTGAAAAATGCCCCAATAAACAAGGTGAATAACAATTGACGAGCAACAGTATTAATAAAGTAATTTTTAAACGACAAAACCTCACGAGCTTGATAAAATACAATAAACAAACGCCATATGAAATAATGCATGATCGAAGATCTGTCTTCAGGCTTTCTACTTGGTTGGCATGTTATTATCTCCGCCAGGAGGTTATGTTTTACCCATTTCTGTCTGTCTGTCTGTCTGTCTGTCTGTCTGTCTGTCTGTCTGTCTGTCTGTCTGCTTGCTTGCTTGCTTGCTTGCTTGCTTGCTTGCTTGCTTGCTTGCTTGCTTGCTTGCTTGCTTGCTTGCTTGCTTGCTTGCTTGCTTGCTTGCTTGCTTGCTTGCTTGCAAAAAGTATTGCACCACTTTTCATTTTCACTTTTGCAGAAGGGTTGGCCATAGACCAACAACCACTCCATTAAATTTTGGTTGAATTTAGACAAATTTTGGATGAGAAATTAATAAAGATCTGACAGCAAGATTCTCCGTGTAGAAGAAATTCTTGATAATTTGGTAAAATTTGACGAAAACCATCTCGGCGGAGACTCGAACAATCTGCCATGTATCGAACAAACATAATTTTACCTAAACTTGGCGGTGTTTTAACGGCAAACAGGAGTAAATATTATGCAAAATAACCTAAAATCTGTATAGCTGATTTGAAATCTGTATAGCTGACTTAATGATGTATTATGGTCTTATGTTGTGGTACAATTCTGTTTTAATTTGTAAATTTACAAAATATGTGATAACCACGCTGTTGAATTTGTGAAATGTTTCTTTTCATTTTTATTAATACAAAGTTTGTTGGTAAAATATTTTTTTTCTAAATAGTTTTTAATAATAGGTTGTCTGACAAGACCCGACAACCTAAAATTTGAATAGTAGATGTAGAAACGACTCAAATTATATATATATATATATATATATATATATATATATATATATATATTGCGGTATTATTTTTGTATTATTATGCCATGTTAATTCACAAATTGCCAAGTTCTAGAATGAACGTACTTTACAGTTTATAATCACTTAAAACGAAGTTGTTCTTCCCAGCATTTAAGATTTATGCAAATATAGTCCTAATTGTTTATTATTCATTTTCGCATTCTAATGTATGAGTTATTTTTTATTTACAAAATAGTATTCGGGATTACCAAAGTTGACAAAATATGTGTTTGATTTTTGACAACTGGCCTTTGGCTCTGTTATTTTTATACTAGATGAATATTAAATCTCAAAACTTTTAAATTCTCATATTTTTAATCTGTGTGCACAGCCAAAATATACAGAGTGTATATTCAGGTTGTACACAGGCTACATAATTTGAGGCACCCAACTAATTGGTGTAACTATGCCAAAACTGTTTTGGTTCTACCATTTACAATTTCTTTTCTTTATACAGCCAATATTTGTCCTTCATCTCCATGCCTCAATGGTGGCACCTTCCAAAACGATAATCCACCATTCACATGCTCATGTCCTACAGGATATAAAGGCGATCGTTGTGAAAAAGCAATCGGTACTGTACTTAAATTAAAAAAATATTGTTATTCTTACTACAAAGACCCTAATATATATATATATATATATATATATATATATAGTTCAATCTACAGACACGGTGTTTCGCTGTACAACAGCTCATCAGTGTAGCTTGGAACAATCTGAATGAATTTCATCAATTACTTATACACATGCGATCGTCGGTGACAACCGCATGTGGGACAGCATCGGTGAAATACATTCAGATAGCGTGAAGTGCGCATGGGCCTAGAGTGCTCAAACTTCCACACAATATATGCATATGTCTATATGTATATGTATATATATGTATTTCCCACAATTTAAAAAAGCCCTTGGGAACGCGGTTGCTCTCATGTGGGCAAAATAAAATGGCGGCCAGTTTTGCTTAGTCTACTGAAGCACAAGATTTTGTTGATAAACAAGGCTGTTGTAGTAGGATAACTAGATACATTTTTGCTTGTTTACTATATTGAAATAAATATCTTTGTTGTTTTTTTAATTAAAAAATTTATTACATTTTCTGTGTGTGTGAACTATATTAAATAGATTACATATTACATATTACAGGGGGTAAAGAACAAAAAAGTACGACATGAGTCGAAATGTGACTTTGCTTATTATAAGTCTGCATGGCAAACATTAATTTTGCTGCAATCATCGCACTCGTTTTCTTAAACCTGGGGACTGACTGGTACATTAGTAGATTGCAAATCACTTTCCATCGTAATTTCCGATAAGTTAATTACAAAACAAAGAAGTTGAAAGAGCTTAATTGATGCTAGGTTTTTCAATTTATTTAATTTTTTTCTTTTCTATTCTCTATATAAGACCCTTGTGAAAGCTCACCGTGTCAAAATTGTGGACAGTGCACATCACAAGGACAGACGTACAATTGCATGTGTCCAAGTTGTTATGAAGGAAAGAACTGCGAAAGTGAACGTGGTAAGATTACAAGTTTTAATTGAGCGTGTGTATGTTTATACACTGTACTTGCAAATGGTGTTTGTGTTTAGAAATGTCTAAATTCGCGCGTGCGTGCGCAAGTGTTGCTTTCTTTTTATTCTTGTGTTGCAATTTTTGAGCCAGGAGAATTAAGGCGCAATTGCCGTCCGTTAGTTTGTAAAAAAGGATAATTGCGATCTTCTCAAAACTTTGTTTGAGCTATACTATGTATAGGTTAGTTACCGAACCCGAGGTGAATAACTTACGTAGTTACCGAGGTTGAGGGCTAATATATATTAGTCCGGGCCCATTAAGTTGATTTATGCGTGGTTGGGAGTAATTATTGTAAATAAACATACGCGGTACATCAAAGAAAACCGAGGGGATCATGAACTAAAATAAGATTGCGTTGCCGTCGCAATTTAATTTCTTTTTTCGTAGACCGTTATTGTCTAAATACAGATAGTTGTCTTTGTTATCTCAAACGATCTTTGACATTCCTATTCCTTTATTCTTTCTATTTTTTAACTGCAATCCTGGATTATGTATGCCATGCACCAAGAACCCCAACAAAAAACATTAGGTTAAATGAGTTGACTCAAAGAGGCCCGTTCACTTCTTTCGCGGTTTTTCCAAAATATGTCGTCAAATTTCTTTTTCCAAATTTGCCGTCAAGCATTAGTGAGTCTCAAGATTTCAGCAATCTTCTAGATGACCCAACGACAACAAAAATAGGTAGACGAGGCGTACATGAGGATACTCATGATTGCGATATAAACAGATGACTGAACCATGTAAATTGCATATCACAAATACACTCATGTACTAAAGATACTAAGACTTACTATTGTAAAGTAAACATATGATACTGATTGTAAGACGAGTTTGGAAGGGCCTACAAGAAGCTGAATACTTTGAGCTGAGTGCGTTTGGGGGCATAATGACTTTAAAGAGCAAATTCGATAGACTGAAATTTTTGCATAAATCTACAAACAAATCACTTCGAATTAACACTGCCAATTTATGGAGAAAACTGGAGCTTGTAAACTGCAAAGGTTCTAAGCCTTGTTTAAATTTTCGGCACATTCAAGGAAGCTGAAATTTCCAATTCCATTTTCCACATAGCTGCAAAAAAACGTTTCACTGACTGGCACACTTTAGCATTTTATCCAAATAATTTTATAAAGCGGAATGAAGTGCATGCTTGTTTAACCTAATAAGGGACACACACTGAACTGATTAGAATATCATGTTAAATTACGTGTATCTATTATTAACCAACATAAAATATTCAGATATGTTTTTGCCCAGTAGCATAGGCTATGAATCCACAAAATTATAGGGCGTACTATAACCTGCGAGCCGGCTCTCTTTTGGGGGGTTGGGGAGACTTCATTCCAAAACAATTCGTCTCTATCCTAATTTATCAACCTGAATATGATTGCGGTTCGTACAACCCTTGATATAAACGGTCAAAGATATTAAGAATATTTACCTGATGGCATAATACCTTTTTACCACCACCAGCCCCAAGCTACAAAGCTATACGCCATCAATCATCGTCTCGTCCATTCAGTAAGTTGCGTCCCAATTTGGAACGCTACTACTAAAAAAACATAGATCGTTTTCATCTGACGTCACGGCGGCCATATTGGTGTACCGAAACAATGAAATGGCGACCATATTGTTGTACCATCTTTATCCTATGGGAATTTAGGTCTATTCTTATTCAAAAATTTCGTATTCCTTCACCACCCCAACGGTGCCGCCGATCACGTGAGTGAAAACGATCCATACTACGTGTGCAGGCTCTCCTTCTCCTCTCCCCAACCCTCAAAAGGAGAGCCGGCTCGCAGGCTAGGCGTACTAGAAAAATACATCCGCCTAAAATTCATCAACTTTTGCTGAGGATGAATCAGATCGTATATTTTGAGGAGACCAATGGCTATGCCAGCCCAAGCTAAAATTACTCGTGTAATAGTACCATTTCTTGAGTCAATGTCTATTTCCATGTTTTTAAACTAAACCGCTAATATGAAACCGAGAACACATGGGTGGAGGGGGGTAGGAATAACTCAGTTTGAACAATAAGGTAACTCTTGGGATAGAGTTAATAATAAAGACTTATTACCTCAGTGCGAGGTTTGTACGGGAAAGTATTTGACTGAGGTTTTCGTACAGACCGAACGACGAAGGAGAGAAGTTTGTGCGGTAAAACCGAAGCCAAATACTTTCCGATACAGTTCGAGCAAACGAGGTTAATAAGAAATTTATTATATGGCTATTGCTTCATTTTATTTTAAAGTTTCGAGCATTGTTTTCGTTTTCGGAGTATGATGTTTACCTTACCTGGTGTTAACTTTTTCATGTCGCTTCTTGGCCTTCTTCTTCACACCAGTTCGACCTTTATTTGTCGTGTTTTTAGATAAATGGCTTTAAAGAAATCCAGCAGTAATGTTCCAACACATTTTATTGTTCAGAATATTTTAATAAAGATACCCAGTTCTCTTTTATTTGTATTCAAATCAATTCAAATTAACTCAGAAATTTTCCCGCCAAAACATACAGGACCGAGAAAAAAGCGTATTGACTCGCGGTCAATATCATAAAATCCCGACATTTACTGGAGCACAATGGACCCTTCTACCTTTTAGGAAAAACCCGCAATGCATTCTGGTAGTTGGGTATTACTTCACTTCCAGGTGAAATGGCAACCTCGTACCCAGGCTCTTTTCAACACGCAGCGCGAAGAAAAGACCCTGGTAAATCATGGTCACGTGACTACCAAAATCTGGTTGTGACAAATTTTGTTTGGATAGGGGTGGGGTAGAGAAGATTTAAAGCTTCTTGCCGAAAGATTTACCGTATGAGAAAATACTTCGCTCTTGGATTCAAGGGTTGAGCGCTAAGTGCATGGGCACGATATGACTATGAATACTTTCGAAAAACGGTTGTTCACAAAAAAACGGCTAACGTTCGAGAGACTCAAACAAAGCTTGCGGCGCAAACAAGCGAAGAAAAGAAGCGGCCCACATGCAGAGGGTAAATAATTTTAATACCATGTCAAATTCTCATTCCTTCTCTAGCTGCTCAGGATTTCTGCTAAAATGCTTTATATTCTATATAAAATATATTATATTATATATAAAATGCTCTTATATACAACTTGTATGTTTTGTTGTGAATACTGTAAATTATTGAAGTGTTGAACGGAGAGAAATTCGAACGGCTCGACGATCGTCGACATTTACCCAGACGGCAGAAGTTTTAAATTGGATAAACAAAGGCGACAAGTCGCAGAGGAATCTCAGCGCTTTGTATTTTTACGATTTATTTGGTATGATGTATGTTGTTGATAATTCTTCGTTAAAAATTAATGATCAACCTTCAAGTTTGACTGTTTGACTAGTGATTATCTTTGTTTATTTAACTTATTTACCACGGTTCCGGTTTGAGCATGGACACGCGTAATTTGACGACACACGTTTCACACGGGAGACTAACATGTTGCTAAGCGGAAACTGCGAAGTTACTAAGGCGAAACGGCATTGTTTCTTCGCTCAAGCGTCGCGTTGTGGAGTTTGTCAGCGTAATGTCCGATCGGAAAAGCAAGGTGGAGTTCTCAGTTACACTTAAGGAAGATTTAACTGTGTATTAAGATGAGTTGGCGCTCGTTTCAAATTGAAACAATACCGTTTGGCCTTAGTAACGTTACAGTTTCCGCTTAGCAACATGTTAGTTTCCCGCGTGAAACGTGCCGTCAAATTACGCGTGTCCACGCTCAAACCCGAACCGTAGTAGTATAAAAAAAATTGGCTCGTCTTGTGCGAGACGAATCAGTTTCCGGCTCCGTTCCACAACTCGGTGTAAAGACTATTTCTCTCCGCTCCACAGTGACACTTTGATAATTTGCGTAGTATTCACATAAAAAGAAGTAGTGTGTGTAAGGAACATAAGAAATCGGCATCAAGGCGGATAAATTATTTACCCTCTGCGGCCTGCTTCTTTGCTTCACTTGTCTGCGCCGCGAGTCTCTCGTAAGTTAGCCGTTTTTTATGAACATATTCGAAAATCATAACCATAACGTGCCCACTTAGCGCTGAACCCTTGAGTCCAAGAGCGAAGTCTTTTCTCAAACGGTAAATCTTTCGGCAAGAAGATTTAAATCTTCTCTACCCCACCCCTGTCCAAACAAAATTTGTCACAACCAGATTTTAGTAGACACGTGACCATGATATACTCCCACTAGCAATGCTTTGGTTCTGTTTTGGCCCGAAAACTTAGCTTGTCCAGTGAGCAAAAATTCAGGTTTTTACAAGAGCTGCAACTCAAAAGTGCTTTCGCGAGTTTTGCAGCCGTTGTTCTGCTTATTTTCTTTGTGTCCTGATTCGTCTCCTCCCAAGTAATTCAGTAAGTTCTAGAATTATGCACTTGTCAAAGTTTAGCCCTAGGGTAGGGGGGACGATCAAACCCAGGGGAATTTGACATTTTTTGAAAATTTACGTCAAATTCCTTGTCCACGGGCAAACATTTGTGTCAAATAAAGAAAACAAAACTTTGGGGGGTGAACCCACAGGGATATTGACTTTGTGGGGGAAAAATCATCAAATTTCCCTGCAGTAGAATAGCCTTCTTGGTCAAAATACCCCTCTCTGGGAAACATCAAGTGCTAAAATATAATATTAATATAATTTTACGTGTCAAAAGTCCCGTTCCTGGAGCTTGTCAAGAAAGTCAAATTTTCCTGTTTCGGGGTTCGATCTGTCAATATTCTGTGGGTTGCCTGAACCCCCCCCCCCCCTACCACACTGTGTGCATAACAATTGAACAACAGCATAGTACAGCAGTCAGTACAAAATATATGTATGTGGTAGTGTTCAGGGAGCTGAACGTTTTTAATATTAACAAACAAATAAATGATAAACTAGAAAAACCAAACTAATTGCTCTTGTGATCGATCAAGAACGTTTGCCGTAAGCCTATTTCAAACGTTCGGTTGCACTACTGAAGAGGGCAGTTTCCAGTCCATCTCTTGAATCTCTTCTGAAACCTTCTTAAAAATGAAATATGAGTCAACAAATAACATTAAACTGATATTGTCAAAGAAACTGAGCACAATTTCAACCTGGGCGATAATAGAACACAAAAATACAATAAAAACAGCTCATATTTACCTAACAGATTTATACAGCTAATACAGTAGCTTATTAGAGTAATATAATTTTTTAACTCAAAATTCCATTTGTAGTGTTTGGCGTAACTTGTTAAACACTTGATAGTTGAATAGTCTGTAAAATGAAATAATTATAAATATTCGTACTGTATATACATATATTAGGAATATATTTAATATATTTATAATATTAAAATAGTTAAATTAGTTAGAATATAATGTATTAATAAGAAGGATGAACATTGCACTTTGAAGGAAGCAAACAAACTGTGCCAAGGTGAGACAAAATGATGGACAAGACTTGAAATTTTCCCACCATTTATCTATGAGCTGTTGCAAGAGCATCTGGGAACTGAGCCAAAATCAGCCAGTGACAACTCTACTGGTGCTAGCTGTCAAAACAGAATCAAATAGCTGAAGAAATCGTCTATGCTAACTATGTGTAAGGCAGGCAAAGGAGAAATGTAAACACGTTCTAACATTGCTATTCCTAGCCTAGTTTATCATTTATTTGTTTGTTAATATTAAAAACGTCCAGCTCCCTGAGTTTTATTATGCTGTACATTGTTCAATTGTTATGCACCTATCAATGTTAAGCCCCAGGGTGGGGGGGGGGAGGGGGGGGAGGCAACCCACAGGATATTGACAGATCGACATATCCCGAGACAGGAAAATTTGACTTTCTTGACAAGCTCGAGGGACGGGATTTTTGACACGTAAAATGATCTTAATATTATATTTTAGCACTTGATGTTTCCCAGGGAGGGGTATTTTGACAAACAAGGCTATTCTACTGCATGGAAATTTGATGATTTTTCCCCACAAAGTCAATATTCCTGTGGGTTGACCCCCTCACCCACCCTGGGGCTTAACATTGATAGGTGCATTATTGATACAACTTGACACAAATGTTTACCCGTGGGTAAGGAATTTGACGTAAATTTTCAAAAAATGTCAAATTCCCCTGGGTTTGATCGTCCCCCCTACCCTAGGGCTAAACTTTGACAAGTGCATAATTCTAGAACTTACTAAATTACTTGGGAGGAGACGAATCAAGACACAAAGAAAAATAAACAAAACAACGGCTGCAAAACTCGCAGCTCTTGTAAAAACCAGAACTTTTGCTCACTGGACAAGCTTAGTTTTCGGGCAAATACAGAACCAAAACATTGCTAGTGGAGGTATTATCGATCGTCTGATCGGAAGCATGGCCAAACTTTGTCAGTGTCAAGTGTCAACAAGCGAAAAAAGGCATTCAGAGACGTGAACAATCGCAAAATCTACACGATCTGTACAGATTAACTACAAACAAATATCCACATAGCAAAATATTTTATTGATAGCCACTTGATAAGCTTACTCACCTGCAAATGCTCGCACAGACCTTTCTTTATGAATGTTTTTGTTGTAAATGAATGTAGTAAATACCCCCCAAGTTATGCTGTGATAAGTAAAGTTTACTCTCGAAAGCTAAAAGCGGTTTAAAACCAATCAATTATTCTTCCTAGTAAAAGTGCTCCTTGCGGCAGCCATTTCACCTGGAAGTGAAGTCATACCCAACTACCAGAATGCATTGCGGGTTTTTCCTAAAAGGTAAAAGGGCCATTCGGTTTACCTTCATTGACGTTTCGTACATACCAAAAAGGCCTCTGATTGAACTCTGATGGTCTTACGCCTTAACCATGTGACTTGTGACGTGTGATTATATTGACGAAACATGGTTAGACAGATACGCCCTGGATACAACCGAGCAAGGTCATAACATAGCGGATCTAGTTTAGGAACCATATCCGCAAAACCCTAATTAACTCGAGTCTGAAATTTTAACTGACATTGTCTTCTAGTTTTTTGGAAAACATATTTGACCACATATTTTGGAAATGCCGGGAAAGACTGATTTCTTGTTTTTTTGCTTATTAATACTTAAATAACGGTTGAGTGATTGGACGTAAACGCTGCTATTGGGCGATTGCATTATAACAAAAATAATACGCTGAGTTTCGATCTCTCAATAAACTGAACCTTAACTCTAACCAGACCAGCGTTAGTTGGAGTTTTAATTATGACTCTAACACTTTGACTAAACCTGAAAAAAAAGAAAGTAACTGCAAAAAAGAAGAAAACCTGATGTTCAAAAACGCTGAAAAAGTGTCATGCAGTTATATAAGTGTCATTTGCGGCATGCAGTTATCGATGATAATTTGTACGTATACATGTAGTGCATGTGGTACATTTGCGAGCTTGGTGTAACTGACATTTAGTTTTTCATCTGAGCCTGAATGGCACAATGGTCAGAGCGTCTAACCGGTCATTAGCAGGTTGCAGCTTCGAACGCTGTTTGGGGTTCAGAAATCATTTCTGAGTAATTGAGCTTGACGAATATCTGCCAAACCTCAATTATTCTCAACGGTTCATATAGACCTTATTGAAAATTTGAGGTTGTTCAGAGACTGCGTATATACCTCTTCTAGCGGGTGATAGGCAAAAGACTAACAGACTAAGAAACTAACAGACTGAACAGACTGAATAGATGAACAAACGAACAGACTAACTGTTTAACAGCCTTACCGCCCAACAGACTAACAGACTAACAAAAAAACAAACAAAACGGAAGTAAAGACATAAACGTTTGGTCGAGGTGACTATATTTATACTACAAAATCACTAAATCTGTTATTAAGGGGAGACTAGGGGAACACAAGAAGATTGGGTGGAAAAGACTGTCCATGTTGGCCGAAACACTTTTTACCAAAGGAAAATTAAATAAGTGTCGCAATCTTTTGGTGTAAGTTGCGGCGATTGGTCGGTCAAATTGAACAGAACATCACTGTGTTTGGAATATATCTATTTTTTGACAATTATTAAGTTTATGAAAATTCAAGGAGCTCAACGTTAGTGATTTTATATCTCAGCATTAATTTGTTATTTTTCTTTCTTTACATGCAAGACCCCTGCGAAGTCAAAATTAGCGTGAGCTACAAAGTCTTAATTAAGCGTGCGAATGTGTCTGTGCGCTGAAAACTGCTGTTTACTTTTGGAATGTTTAGCGCAAGCGTGTTTTACCCCCACGTGACCACACCCGCTTTTTTCAAAATTTTTCTTTTTTACCTTAGCATATTTAAATTACACTTTGGAAGAGTAGTTCTATGCTGTATCACTGGAATTTTTTTTAAAAAGTCAAGTTTTAAGTATAACATACTCATAACTTTACTCTCCCTATTTAGACCTTTAAATTTTGTTAAATTCTTTTCTCGAAAATGCAGAATATGCCATTTCAGAGCTATCAGAATTCCGAAATTTTGTGAGAGAGAAACGCGCAGACACCTTTTAAATAATGTTTTCACACTGATTTGGAAACGTCAAATCGTGACCAGAAGGTCTGTCGTACTACAGCACGAGATCGAGTTTGTTGGCAGAGCCCACCTTCCCCCGAAGCCTGCGTAGGTCGGAAGGAGTCTCTGACTCGCAGGGTAAGACCGGCAACAAACTAACAAACTATATATCAGACTAACAAATTAACAAACTAACAAACTAACAAACTAACGAACTATCGAACTATCGAACTATCGAACCAACCAACCAACCAACCAACGAACGAACGAACGAACGAACGAACGAACGAACGAACGAACGAACGAACGAACGAACGAACGAACGAACGAACCAAGGAACGAACCAAGGAACGAACGAACGAACGAACGAGCGAACGAACGAACGAACGAACCAACCAACCAACCAACCAACCAACGAATCAATCATCCAATCAATCAATCAATCAATCAATCAATCAATCAATCAATCAATCAATCAATCAATCAACAAACCAACCGACCAACCAACCAAGCAAGGAAGCAACCAACCAACAAACCAACCAATCAACCAACCAATCAACCAATCAACCAATCAACCAATCAACTAACCAACCAAGCAAGGAAGCAACCAACCAACCAACCAACCAAGCAATCAACCAAGCAAGGAAGCAACCAACCAAGCAATCAACCAAGCAACCAACGAATAGAACCAACTAACGAGCTAACGAACTAACGGACTAACGGACTATTTGACTAACGGACTAATAGACTGAACAATCTAATTACAGACTAATTACAGTCTATCAGGTGAACAGACGAAGGGACGGATGGCCTAACGGTCTAACAGCCCAAAAGCCTAACAGACTAACAGGCTAACAAAAAATAGAAACAAACGGAAGTATCAGGGCCGTAACATAAGGAAAGGACTGGGGGGGGGGGGGGGGGGGGGGGGGTGGGGGTGGGGGGGGGGGGGGGGCACACCCACTTTTTTCAAAAAAATTCATATTTAATTTAGCATCATTAAATTACACTTTGGAATATATCTCTATGCTGTATCACTACAATTTTTGTTAAAAAGTCAACTTTTAAGTATAACATAATCATCACTTTACTCTCCCTATTTAGACCATTAAATTTTGTTAAATTCTTATGTCGAAAATGCAGAAAATGCCATTTCAGAGCTATCAGAATTCCGAAATTTGGTGAGAGAAACGCGCAGACACCTTTTAAATGTTTTCACACTGATTTGGAAACGTCAAATCGTGCCCCCCCCCCCCCCCCACCCAAGGTGAGATTTCCTTAAAGCGGCCGGCTGAGTATAGAAACATAACCTTCTGGCGGAGGTTACAATATTTATACCAGAAAGTTACCAATTTTCCTTTAGGAATTTGATAATTAAGCGTATGATAATTCAAGGAGCTTAACGTCAGTAATTAAAATCTTTGTATTATTTTCCCTTCTTTCTTCTATACATATAAGACCCTTGTAAAAGCTCGCCGTGTCAAAATGGTGGAGAGTGCACATCAGAAGGAAATACGTACTATTGCGACTGTGCAAGTGGATTTAAAGGACTGAACTGCAAATTGGAATTTGGTAAGGTTACAAAGTTGTTATTAAGCGTGTGTATCTGTGTGCCTGTGCGCTGAATCTGACAACAAGATTTACCATGTAGAAGAAATGAATGACAAAATGGTTGATCGTGCCATTATCTTTGATAATGCAAACATTTAACTGAATATTTAGCTGAATTAACAAATAGCAATCGGACTTAACATTGGTTACTGGCTAATACTTCTACAAAGTTATATGAAAATCGCTTCAATGCTTTTTGAGATATCCTGGTGACAGGCAAAAGACTAACAGACTAAGAAACTAACAGACTGAACAGACTGAACAGATGAACAAACGAACAGACTAACTGCTTAACAGCCTAACCGCTCAACAGACTAACAGACTAACAGACTAACAAAAAAACCCCAAAAAACCGGAAGTAAGGACATAAACTTTTGGCCGAGGTGACTATATTTATACTACAAAATCACTAAATCTGGTATTAAGGGGGGACTAGGGGAACACAATAAGATTGGGTAGTAAAGACTGTCTATAATGGCCGAAACACTTTTTACAAAAGGAATATTAAATAAGTGTCGCAATTTTTTGGTGTAAGTTGCGGCGATTGGTCGGTCAAATTGAACAGAACATCACTGTGTTTGCAATAGCTCCATTTTTTATTGAGTTGATGAAAATTCAAAGAGCTCAACGTTAGTGATTTTATATCTCAGCATTAATTTGTTATTATTCTTTCTTTACATGCAAGACCCCTGCGAAGTCAAAATTGGTGAGCTACAAAATCTTAATTAAGCGTGCGAATGTGTCTGTGCGCTGAAAACTGGTGTTTGCTTCTGGAATGTTTAGCGCAAGCGTGCTTTACCCCCACGTGACCACACCCACTTTTTAAAAAAATTTTCTTTTTTACTTTATCATATTTAAATTACACTTTGGAAGAGTAGTTCTACGCTGTATCACAGGAATTTATTTTTAAAAAGTCACGTTTTAAGTATAAAATAATCATCACTTTACTCTTCCTATTCAGACCTTTAAATTTTGTTAAATTCTTATCTCGAAAATGCAGAAAATGCCATTTCAGAGCTATCAGAATTCTGAAATTTGGTGAGAGAGAAACGCACAGACACCTTTTAAATAATGTTTTCACACTGATTTGGAAATTTCAAATCGTGACACCCCCCCCCCCCCCCCCCCATAGATGAGATTTATTTAATGTGGTCGGCTGAGTAGAGAAACATAACCTTCTGGCGGAGGTGACAATATTTATACCTGAAAATTACCAATTTTCCTTTATAAATTTGATAATTAAGCGTATGACAATTCAAGGAGCTTAACGTCAGTTATTAAAATCTTTGTGTTATTTTCCCTTCTTTCTTCTATACATATAAGACCCTTGTAAAAGCTCGCCGTGTCAAAATGGTGGAAATTGCACATCAGAAGGAAATACGTACTATTGCGACTGTCCAAGTGGATTAAAAGGACTGAACTGCAAATTGGAATTTGGTAAGGTTACAAAGTTGTTCTTAAGCGTGTGTATCTGTGTGCCTGTGCGCTGAATCTGACAACAAGATTTACCATATAGAAGAAATGAATGACAAAATGGTTCATCGTGCCATTATCTTTGATAATGCAAACATTTAACTGAATATTTAGCTGACTTAACATTGGTTACTGGCTAATACTTCTACAAAGTTATATCAAAATCGCTTCAATACTTTTTGAGATATCCTGGTGACAGGCAAAAGACTAACAGACTAAGAAACTAACAGACTGAACAGACTGAACAGATGAACAAACGAACAGACTAACTGATTAACAGCCTAACCGCTCAACAGACTAACAGACTAACAAAAAAACAACTGAAAAAAACGGAAGTAAGGACATAAACTTTTTGCTGAGGTGACTATATTTATACTACAAAATCACTAAATCTGGTATTAATGGGGGACTAGGGGAACACAAGAAGATTGGGTGGTAAAGACTGTCCATAATGGCCGAAACACTTTTTACAAACGGAATATTAAATAAGTGTCGCAATTTTTTGGTGTAAGTTTCGGCGATTGGTCGGTCAAATTGAACAGAACATCACTGTGTTTGCAATAGCTCCATTTTTTATTAAGTTTAATGAAAATTCAAAGAGCTCAATCAACGTTAGTGATTTTAAATCTCAGCATTAATTTATTATTCTTTCTTTAAATGCAAGACCCCTGCGAAGTCAAAATTGGTGAGCTACAAAATCTTAATTAAGCGTGCGAATGTGTCTGTGCGCTGAAAACTGGTGTTTGCTTTTGGAATGTTTAAGCGCAAGCGGTGTTTTACCACCCACGTGACCACACCCACTTTTTAAAAAAATGTTCTTTTTTACTTTAGCATATTTAAATTACACTTTGGAAGAGTAGTTCTACGCTGTATCACAGGAATTTATTTTTAAAAAGTCACGTTTTAAGCATAAAATAATCATCACTTTACTATCCCTATTTTAGACCTTTAAATTTTGTTAAATTCTCAAAATTACAAATTTTCCTTTTTTATAAATTTGATAATTAAGCGATATGACAATTCAAGGAGCCTTAACGTCAGTTATTAAAATCTTTGCATTATTTTCCCTTCTTTCTTCTATACATATAAGACCCTTGTAAAAGCTCGCCGTGTCAAAATGGTGGAAATTGCACATCAGAAGGAAATACGTACTATTGCGACTGTGCAAGTGGATTTAAAGGACTGAACTGCAAATTGGAATTTGGTAAGAATTACAAAGTTGTTATTAAGCGTGTGTATCTTTGTGCCTGTGTGCGCTGAATCTGACAACAAGATTCACCATGTAGAAGAAATGAATGACAAAATGGTTGATCGTGCCATTATCTTTGATAATGCAAAACATTTAACTGAATATTTAGTTGACTTAACATTGGTTACTGGCTAATACTTCTACAAAGTTATATCAAAATCGCTTCAATACTTTTTGAGATATCCTGGTGACAGGCAAAAGACTAACAGACTAAGAAACTAACAGACTGAACAGATGAACACAGACGAACAGACTAAACTGCTTAACAGCCTAACCGCTCAAACAGACTAAACAGACTAACAAAAAAATTAAAAAAACCGGAAGTAAGGACATAAACGATTGGCCGAGGTGACTATTTATACTAAATCAATCTCAATTCTGGTATTAAGGGGGGGACTTTAAGAACACAAGAAGATTAACTTGTTAAAACTGTCCAAAATGCAACTACACTCTTTATTTCTTTACAAGGAATATTAAATAAGTGTTTGCCAGGCTTTTTTAAGTTAGGTGGCCGATTGGTCGCTCAAATTGAACAGAACATCACTGTGTTTGCAATAGCTCCATTTTTTATTAAGTTTATGAAAATTCAAAGAGCTCAACGTTAGTGATTTTATCTCATTAATTTGTTATTATTTATTCTTTCTTTAAGACAACCCCTGCGAAGTCAAAATTGGTGAGCTACAAAATCTTAAATTAAGCGTGCGAATATGTGTGCGCTGAAAACTGGTGGTGCTTTGGAATGTTTAGCGCAAGCGTGCTTTACCCCCACGGTGACCACACACCATCTTTTTAAAAAAATTTTTTACTTTTAGCATATTTAAATTACTACTTTGGAAGAGTATTCTACGCTGTATCACAAGGAATTTATTTTTAAAAAGTCACGTTTTAAAAGTATATAAAATAATCATCACACTCTCCCTAATGTGTTTAAACTTTATATTTTATTTTTATAAATTCTCAGACAAATGCAGAAAATGCCATTTCAGAGCTATCAGAATTCCGAAATTTGGTTAGACGGAATCGCGCAGACACCTTTTAAATGATGTTTTCACACTGATTTGGTAAAACGTCAAATCGTGACACCACCCCCCCCCCCCCCTTAGATGAGAGTTCTTTAATGCGGGCCGGCTGAGTATGGAAACCATAACCTTCTGGCGGAAGGTGACAATATTTATACCAGAAAAAATTACCAATTTTCCTTTAAAAATTTGATAATTAAGCGTATGACAATTCAAGGAGCTTAACGTCAGTCATTAAAATCTTTGCATTATTTTCCCTTCCTTCTTCTATACATATAAGACCCCTTGTAAAAGCTCGCCGTGTCGAAATGGTGGAAATTGCACATCAGAAGGAAATACGTACTATTGCGACTGTGCAAGTAGATTTAAAGGACTGAACTGCAAATTGGAATTTGGTAAGGTTACAAAGTTGTTATTAAGCGTGTGTATCTGTGTGCCCTGTGCGCTGAATCTGACAAGATTTACCATGTAGAAGAAATGAATGACAAAATGGTTGATCGTCCCATTATCTTTGACAATGCAAACATTTAACTGAATATTCAACTGACTTAACATTGGTTACTGGCTAATACTTCTACAAACTTATATCAAAATCGCTTCAATACTTTTTGAGATATCCTGGTGAGAGGCAAAAGATTAACAGACTAAGAAACTAACAGACTGAACAGACTGAACAAATGAACAAACGAACAGACTAACTGCCTTAACAGCCTAACCGCTCAAACAGACTAACAGACTAACAAAAAAAACAAAAAAAAACGGAAGTAAGGACATAAACTTTTGGCCGAGGTGACCATATTTATACTACAAAATCACTAAATCTTGTATTATTAAGGGGGACTAGGGGAACACAAGAAGATTGGGTGGTGAAGACTGTCCATAATGGCCGAAACAACTTTTTACAAAAGGAATATTAAATAAGTGTCGCAATTTTTTGGTGCAAGTTTCGGCGATTGGTCGCTCAAATTGAACAGAACATCACTGTGTTTGCAATAGCTCCATTTTTTATTAAGTTTATGAAAATTCAAAGAGCTCAAACGTTAGTGATTTTATATCTCAGCATTAATTTGTTATTATTCTTTCTTTAACATGCAAGACCCCTGCGAAATCAAAATTGGTGAGCTACAAAATCTTAATTAAGCGTGCGAATGTGTCTGTGCGCTGAAAACTGGTGTTTGCTTTTGGAATGTTTAGCGCAAGCGTGCTTTACCCCCACGTGATTCACACCCACTTTTAAAAAAAAAAATTTCTTTTTTACTTTAGCATATTTAAATTACACTTTGGAAGAGTAGTTCTACGCTGTATCACAGGAATTTATTTTTAAAAAGTCACGTTTTAAGCATAAAATAATCATCACTTTACTATCCCTATTTAGACCTTTTAAATTTTGTTAAATTCTCAAAATTACAAATTTTCCTTTATAAATTTGATAATTAAGCGTATGAACAATTCAAGGAGCTTAACGTCAGTTATTAAAATCTTTGCATTATTTTCCCTTCTTTCTTCTATACATATAAGACCCTTGTAAAAGCTCGCCGTGTCAAAATGGTGGAAATTGCACATCAGAAGGAAATACGTACTATTGCGACTGTGCAAGTGGATTTAAAGGACTGAACTGCAAATTGGAATTTGGTAAGATTACAAAGTTGTTATTAAGCGTGTGTATCTTTGTGCCTGTGCGCTGAATCTGACAACAAGATTCACCATGTAGAAGAAATGAATGACAAAATGGTTGATCGTGCCATTATCTTTGATAATGCAAACATTTAACTGAATATTTAGTTGACTTAACATTGGTTACTGGCTAATACTTCTACAAAGTTATATCAAAATCGCTTCAATACTTTTTGAGATATCCTGGTGACAGGCAAAAGACTAACAGACTAAGAAACTAACAGACTGAACAGATGAACAGACGAACAGACTAACTGCTTAACAGCCTAACCGCTCAACAGACTAACAGACTAACAAAAAAATTAAAAAAACCGGAAGTAAGGACATAAACTATTGGCCGAGGTGACTCTATTTATACTACCAAAATCACTAAATCTGGTATTAAGGGGGGACTAGGGGAACACAAGAAGATTGGTTGTTAAAACTGTCCATAATGGCCGAAACACTTTTTACAAAAGGAATATTAAATAAGTGTCGCACTTTTTTGGTGTAAGTTGCGGCGATTGGTCGCTCAAATTGAACAGAACATCACTGTGTTTGCAATAGCTCCATTTTTTATTAAGTTTATGAAAATTCAAAGAGCTCAACGTTAGTGATTTTATATCTCAGCATTAATTTGTTATTATTCTTTCTTTACATGCAAGACCCCTGCGAAGTCAAAATTGGTGAGCTACAAAATCTTAATTAAGCGTGCGAATGTGTCTGTGCGCTGAAAACTGGTGTTTGCTTTTGGAATGTTTAGCGCAAGCGTGCTTTACCCCCACGTGACCACACCCACTTTTTAAAAAAATTTTCTTTTTTACTTTAGCATATTTAAATTACACTTTGGAAGAGTAGTTCTACGCTGTATCACAGGAATTTATTTTTAAAAAGTCACGTTTTAAGTATAAAATAATCATCACTTTACTCTCCCTATTTAGACCTTTATATTTTATTAAATTCTTATCTCGAAAATGCAGAAAATGCCATTTCAGAGCTATCAGAATTCCGAAATTTGGTTAGAGGGAAACGCGCAGACACCTTTTAAATGATGTTTTCACACTGATTTGGAAACGTCAAATCGTGACACCCCCCCCCCCCCCCTTAGATGAGATTTCTTTAATGCGGCCGGCTGAGTATGGAAACATAACCTTCTGGCGGAGGTGACAATATTTATACCAGAAAATTACCAATTTTCCTTTAAAAATTTGATAATTAAGCGTATGACAATTCAAGGAGCTTAACGTCAGTCATTAAAATCTTTGCATTATTTTCCCTTCCTTCTTCTATACATATAAGACCCTTGTAAAAGCTCGCCGTGTCGAAATGGTGGAAATTGCACATCAGAAGGAAATACGTACTATTGCGACTGTGCAAGTAGATTTAAAGGACTGAACTGCAAATTGGAATTTGGTAAGGTTACAAAGTTGTTATTAAGCGTGTGTATCTGTGTGCCTGTGCGCTGAATCTGACAAGATTTACCATGTAGAAGAAATGAATGACAAAATGGTTGATCGTCCCATTATCTTTGACAATGCAAACATTTAACTGAATATTCAACTGACTTAACATTGGTTACTGGCTAATACTTCTACAAACTTATATCAAAATCGCTTCAATACTTTTTGAGATATCCTGGTGAGAGGCAAAAGATTAACAGACTAAGAAACTAACAGACTGAACAGACTGAACAGATGAACAAACGAACAGACTAACTGCTTAACAGCCTAACCGCTCAACAGACTAACAGACTAACAAAAAAAACAAAAAAAAACGGAAGTAAGGACATAAACTTTTGGCCGAGGTGACCATATTTATACTACAAAATCACTAAATCTTGTATTAAGGGGGGACTAGGGGAACACAAGAAGATTGGGTGGTGAAGACTGTCCATAATGGCCGAAACACTTTTTACAAAAGGAATATTAAATAAGTGTCGCAATTTTTTGGTGCAAGTTTCGGCGATTGGTCGCTCAAATTGAACAGAACATCACTGTGTTTGCAATAGCTCCATTTTTTATTAAGTTTATGAAAATTCAAAGAGCTCAACGTTAGTGATTTTATATCTCAGCAATTAATTTGTTATTATTCTTTCTTTACATGCAAGACCCCTGCGAAATCAAAATTGGTGAGCTAACAAAATCTTAATTAAGCGTGCGAATGTGTCTGTGCGCTGAAAACTGGTGTTTGCTTTTGGAATGTTTAGCGCAAGCGTGCTTTAACCCCCACGTGATCCACACCCACTTTTAAAAAAAAAAATTTCTTTTTTACTTTAGGCATATTTAAATTACACTTTGGAAGAGTAGTTCTACGCTGTATCACAGGAATTTATTTTTAAAAAGTCACGTTTTAAGTGTAAAATAATCATCACTTTACTCTCCCTATTTTGACCTTTAAGTTTTGTTAAATCCTTATCTCGAAAATGCAGAAAATGCCATTTTCAGAGCTATCAGAATTCCGAAATTTGGTGAGAGAGAAACGCGCAGACACCTTTTAAATAAGGTTTTCACACTGATTTGGAAACATCAAATCGTGACCCCCACCCCCCCCCGCCCTTTCCCCATAGGTAAGATTTCTTTAATGCAGCCGGCTGAGTAGAGAAAACATAACCTTCTGGCGGAGGTGACAATATTTATACCAGAAAATTACCAATTTTCCTTTATAAAATTTGATAATTAAGCGTATGACAATTCAAGGAGCTTAACGTCAGTTATTAAAATCTTTGCATTATTTTCCCTTCTTTCTTCTATACATATAAGACCCTTGTAAAAGCTCGCCTTGTCAAAATGGTGGAAATTGCACATCAGAAGGAAATACGTACTATTGCGACTGTGCAAGTGGATTTAAAGGACTGAACTGCAAATTGAAATTTGGTAAGGTTACAAAGTTGTTATTAAGCGTGTGTATCTGTGTGCCGAATCTGACAACAAGATTTACCATGTAGAGAAAATGAATGACAAAATGGTTGATCGTGCCATTAAAATGCAAACAACATAACTGAATATTTAGCGTGAATACTTAACAAATAGCAATAAAACTTAACATTGGTTTACTTGAGAAAAAAAATCAAAATCGCTAAATACTAAGACTAACAAAAACAAAGAAACTAAACAAAATAACAGATAACGAACAACTAACCAGAC
This sequence comes from Paragorgia papillata, assembly GCA_035771165.1. NCBI lineage: Eukaryota > Metazoa > Cnidaria > Anthozoa > Scleralcyonacea > Coralliidae > Paragorgia > Paragorgia papillata. The sequence continues at coordinate 1,413,976 of JAWNZC010000132.1, forward strand.
TAACTGCATAAAACCGCCCAACAGACTAACAGACTAACAAAAAACAAAACAATACGGAAGTAAGGACATAATGGCCGACTATATTTACTACAAAATCACTAAACTGGTATTAATATAGGAACAAGAAAGATTCTGTGGTAAAAGAAACTCCATAATGGCCGAAACACTTACTTTTTACAAAAGGAATATTAAATAAGTAGTCGCAATTTTTTTGGTGTAAGTATGCGGCGATTGCTCGGTCAAATTGAACAGAACATCACTGTGTTGCAAATAGCTCCATTTTTTAAAAGAAAATTCAAAGAGCTCAACGCAGTGATTTTATTTCTCAGCATTAATTAAAATCTTAATTAAGCGATGCGAATGTGTCTTTGCGCTGAAAACTGGTGTTTTGCTTTTGGAATGTTTAGCGCAAGCGTGTTTTACCCCGACGTGACCATAACTTTTTTTCAAAATTTTACTTTTTTCCTTTAGTTTATTTAAATTAACACTTTGAAAGAGTAGTTCAATGCTGTATTAATATATAAAAAGTCACGTTTTAAGTATAAAATAATCATCACTTTACTCTCCCTATTTAGACCTTTTAAATTTCGTTAAATTCCAATCTCGAAAATGCAGAAAATGCCATTCAGAGCTATCAGAATTCCGAAATTTGGTGAGAAACGCGCAGACAAACTTTAAATAATGTTTTCACACTGGAAACGTCAAATCGTGACCCCCCCCCTCCCCATAGGTAAGATTTCTTTAATGCAGCAGCTGAGTAGAGAAACATAACTTCTTGCTGAGGTGACAATATTTATACCAGAAAATTAACAATTTTCTTTTATAAATTTGATATTAAGCGTATGACAATTCAAGGAGCTTAACGTCAGTTATTAAAATCTTTGCATTATTTTTACAATCTTCTTCTATACATATAAGACCCTTGTAAAAGCTCGCCGTGTCAAAATGGTGGAAATTGCACGTCAGAAGGAAATACGTACTATTGCGACTGTGCAAGTGGATTTAAAGGACTGAACTGCAAATTGGAAATTTTGTAAGGTTACAAAGTTGTCATTAAGCGTGTGTATCTGTGTGCCTGTGCGCTGAATCTGACAACAAGATTTACCATGTAGAAGAAATGAATGACAAAATGGTTGATCGTGCCCTTATCTTTGATAATGCAAACATTTACCTGAATGTTTAGCTGAATTAACAAATAGCAATTGGACTTAACATTGGTTACTGGCTAATATTTCTACAAAGTTACATAAAAATCGCTTCAATACTTTTTGAGATATCCTGGTGACAGGCAAAAGACTAACAGACTAAGAAACTAACAGACGGAACAGATGAACAAACGAACAGACTAACTGCTTAACAGCCTAACCGCTCAACAGACCTAACAGACTAACAAAAAAAACAAAAACAAAACGGAAGTAAGGACATAAACGTTTGGCCGAGGTGACTATATTTATACTACAAAATCACTAAATCTGGTATTAAGGGGAGACTATGGGAACACAAGAAGATTGGGTGGTAAAGACTGTCCATAATGGCCGAAACACTTTTTACAAAAGGAATATTAAATAAGTGTCGCAATTTTTTGGTGTAAGTTGCGGCGATTGCTCGGTCAAATTGAACAGAACATCACTGTGTTTGCAATAGCTCCATTTTTTATTAAGTTTATGAAAATTCAAAGAGCTCAACGTTAGTGATTTTATTTCTCAGCATTAATTTGTTATTATTCTTTCTTTACATGCAAGACCCTTGCGAAGTCAGAATTGGTGAGCTACAAAATCTTAATTAAGCGTGCGAATGTGTTGTGCGCTGAAAACTGGTGTTTGCTTTTGGAATGTTTAGCGCAAGCGTGTTTTACCCCCTCGTGACCACGCCCACTTTTTTTCAAAATTTTACTTTTTTCTTTAGTTTATTTAAATTACACTTTGGAAGAGTAGTTCAATGCTGTATTATTATATAAAAAGTCACGTTTTAAGTATAAAATAATCATCACTTTACTCTCCCTATTTAGACCTTTAAATTTCGTTAAATTCTTATCTCGAAAATGCAGAAAATGCCATTTCAGAGCTATCAGAATTCCGAAATTTGGTGAGAGAGAAACGCGCAGACAACTTTTAAATAATGTTTTCACACTGATATGGAAACGTCAAATCGTGACCCCCCCCCCTCCCCATAGGTAAGATTTCTTTAATGCAGCCGGCTGAGTAGAGAAACATAACCTTCTTGCTGAGGTGACAATATTTATACCAGAAAATTAACAATTTTCTTTTATAAATTTGATAATTAAGCGTATGACAATTCAAGGAGCTTAACGTCAGTTATTAAAATCTTTGCATTATTTTCCATCTTTCTTCTATACATATAAGACCCTTGTAAAAGCTCGCCGTGTCAAAATGGTGGAAATTGCACGTCAGAAGGAAATACGTACTATTGCGACTGTGCAAGTGGATTTAAAGGACTGAACTGCAAATTGGAATTTGGTAAGGTTTACAAAGTTGTTATTAAGCGTGTGTATCTGTGTGCCTGTGCGCTGAATCTGACAACAAGATTTACCATGTAGAAGAAATGAATGACAAAATGGTTGATCGTGCCATTATCTTTGATAATGCAAACATTTACCTGAATGTTTAGCTGAATTAACAAATAGCAATTGGACTTAACATTGGTTACTGGCTAATATTTCTACAAAGTTACATAAAAATCGCTTCAATACTTTTTGAGATATCCTGGTGACAGGCAAAAGACTAACAGACTAAGAAACTAACAGACTGAACAGATGAACAGATGAACAAACGAACAGACTAACTGCTTAACAGCCTAACCGCTCAACAGACTAACAGACTAACAAAAAAACAAAAACAAAACGGAAGTAAGGACATAAACGTTTGGCCGAGGTGACTATATTTATACTACAAAATCACTAAATCTGGTATTAAGGGGAGACTTGGGGAACACAAGAAGATTGGGTGGTAAAGACTGTCCATAATGGCCGAAACACTTTTTACAAAAGGAATATTAAATAAGTGTCGCAATTTCACGGACGAAAAAATTGATTTGCACATTTGCAAATTTAATGACAAAGTTGTTGCAAACATCAACTTTGCACGCGTATGACCAGATTTGCACATATGTAAAGTTGGAAATTGCCGTCAACTTTGCAACCGGTGCGGATTTGGCGATTGCCGTAGAGCCGCCGGTGCAAAGTCATTGCAAATTTGTTGCAAAGTTCAAACTTTGCACAAATGTTTGCAAAGTTTTCAAATTTATTGCAAAGGCGGAATTTGCTAACGTTTTTGCGCTACGTGCAAATCTTATGTATTTGATCATGTTTTCCATAGATGCAAATTTATAGCGGATTTAACTTTGCTTATGTAAAAAACTTATAGACCTTATTCCAAAATGCCCGTCAAATTAAAATTCTTTTATATACATATAAAATTGCCCTTATGAACTCGTTTTCATGTGGGAAATTCAAAAGAATTTTTACTTTAAACCGAGGTCACAAGGGCTAATTTATATGCACATAAACGAATAATAATTCGGCGACCATTTTGGAATAAGGTCTATGTAGTTCAAATTATTTTTTTTGCATTTATAACACTGTTCGTTTATTGAATTATTGTGAGCAAACATCAAGCCCGGTTTTCAATTGGACGCAACAATGTCGTAGCGATCGGGGAGAGTGAAGCTAAGTATATAAGGGTCCTTCTGACAAGAGAAAAGAAGATTTTAAAATTCTTGTCGTCACTTGTCTTTGCTGGTCGCAAAAATCCTTGAGCGGCCGCAGGGATAGATCCCGCGCCTCTGTCTTTGTTGTCACAAAATAGAAACCAGGCGATCGCGTTACCTACAGGATATAGAATTCCTATAAATATAAACATATAAATATCCCTAAGAAATGTTTATTATATATATAAAAACTTTAAAAAGATAAATAACAAACTGTAACGGTAACATATGCAAACATTTATGGTATTTAAACAAATTAAGAATTGTTATTTTTTTCGAGATGTCTATTTGATGCTAACCTACTTACTCACGGACAAATTAACATTAACTCATTCCTGTTCGAGGGCTTCCTTAGAGGTGAATAAAATCGTCTGGTGTTAGCCAGAATAAAATACTAAACACCAATTCCGACAGGAAAGAGTTAAATTTTTAAACTAATTTCAATTAACAGTTCATTGTTATGTATTGGATTGAAAGCATTTCCTTTTTGTTTTGTTTTTCCTTTGCCAAGTTGTCCATTAGTTTCTGAACTACAGTAGGTCTATTCAATCTGATAAGAAACATATTCTCCGTCACATAGTTGTTTAGACGTCACTTCTATGTAATATTAGCTATCTAAACAGAGATTATTGATTTTTGCGAATGACATTGTATGAACATCAATAAGGATTTTTATATTTTGAAGAATGTTGTGAAGTGAAAAAATATAGTCCATCCGATTGAATGAAATAATTAAAAAGCTACTGAACAAGATAACTGTCTGAACAACTTGGCTATGAGGCTCCACCAGACATTTTTTCCCGTAATTTGTTGTCCGGATATTTAACGATGTTGAAGTTTCTATACAACAAAGGAAAAGAAGACATTTTTAAAAATTTTATTTAAAATTATGATTAACATACACTGCATATAAAAATACAACACTTGTTAATGTGCATGCTCACAACAGACTAGACGCAGGACAAGACGCAAGACAAGACGCAAGACAAGACGCAAGACAAGACGCAAGACAAGACGCAAGACAAGACGCAAGACAAGCCGCAAGACAAGCCGCAAGACAAGATGCAAGACAAGATGCAAGACAAGACGCAAGACAAGACGCAAGGCAAGATGCAAGGCAAGATGCAACACAAGATGCAAGACAAGACGCGAGACAAGACGCAGGACAAGACGCAAGACAAGACGCAAGACAAGACGCAAGACAAGACGCAAGACAAGACGCAAGGCAAGATGCAAGGCAAGATGCAACACAAGATGCAAGACAAGACGCAAGATAAGACGCAAGACAAGACGCAAGACAAGATGCAACACGAGATGCAAGACAAGATGCAAGACAAGAAGCAAGAAAAGACGTAAGACAAGACGCAAGATAAAAGAGTGAGACGCAAGACGATACGCAAGACAAGATGCAAGACGAGAAGAGACGCAAGACAAGACGCAAGACGAGATGCAAGACGAGATGCAAGACGAGATACAAGACAAGAAGCAAGATAAGATGCAAGTGAAGATGCAAGGCAAGATACAAGACAAGATGCAAGACAAGACAAGGCAAGGCAAGGCAAGGCAAGGCAAGGCAAGATGCAAGACAAGACAAGACAAGATGCAAGACAAGACAATATATAGATATCTATTTATACATAGGTATAGTGCATAAAATAGGTATAAATTGTTGTTTTCTACAGTACTTACTTGTCTATACTTGTAAATATCTTTCTGTCTCTATGTTTGGTGGAATATAGTTAAACTCTGGTCTAGAAATAACACATGAAAAGTTATGATACAAAATAAATTTACTTGCAAAATTACAATGCAGTAATTCGAATCAATCCAAATTACAATGCAAATGCATAACAATACCTGAGAAGTAAATTAGGCAAAGTGAGGCAAGACAAAATAATTAAGGCAAGGGAAGGGAGGCAGTCCTTTAAAACTATAAACTGTTTTACCAAATACCAGACACTGCCAGATAGCAGAATTTTACTGGATACTGCCCACTGGGCACCAATACCCAGATCTGGCACATCTCTAAAAACTTTACAATATACTTATACAGAACAACATTATATAAAAATCATCTTTAATAATTTATAAATAAGTCACATTTAAAATAAACATATTTTTCTACTTACTTGTTAAATAGTTAGTAGAATAAAATTATATCTTTCTGTATTTTTGTTTGGTTCTAACCTAAAAAAGTACATGAAAATTTAAGATATTGAAATAGAGAGACTTGCAAAGTTACAGTAATATTTTAAAAATAATGTATTTCAATGCAATGCACTTCAATACAATGCATGTAATACAATGCAATGCAATGTAATGCAAAACAATGCAAAACAATGCAACGCAATACAATGCAATGTGACACAGTCCTCATTACAATGCAATAAATGTTAATACACTGGAAAACTATACAATACAAAACTTTACAACACTCCAATACAATGCAATAACAATAAAAAACAATGCAGTACAGTACAGTAAAGTACAAATAAAATACAGTGTAGTGAAGTACTGTGTAGTGCAGTGCAATACAGTGCAGTGCAGTGCAGTGCAGTACAGTACAGTACAATACAATACAGTGCAGTGCAGTACAGTGCAGTGCAATACAATACAATACAATACAGTACAATACAGTGCAGTACAATACAGTGCAGTGCAGTAGAGTACAATACAATACAGTGCAGTGCAGTGCAGTGCAGTGCAGTGCAGTACAGTACAATACAGTGCAGTGCAGTACAGTATTAGTACAATATTATAAAAATGATTTATTCAATTATAAATAGGTATTAAATAGGTGTGATATAAGCAGCACCTAAAAGATAAATGCTTGAAAATTTACTATATAATACAATATTACAATGCAATGGAATGCAATGAATTGCATTGCAATGCAATGAGCAATACAGTACAATACAACACAACACAACACAACACAACACAACACAACACAACACAACACAACACAACACAACACAACACAACACAACACAACACAACACACACAATACAATACAATACAATATACAATACAGCACTCTGCAATACAATGCAAAGAGAATGTTTATACCTTTTAAGACACTGTAAAACTATACAAAATAATAAAAGAAATATTTACAATAGTGCAATACATTCAAACAAAACATTTGAATATAATTCAATACAGTACAATAGTATAAACACCATCTTAAATAATGCATCACCTATAAAAAGTATTATATAGGTATGAGATTAGCTGCACTTAAAAATAAACAAATTGTTTCTTTCTACTTACTTACTTGTCTTATTTAGTTGGTAGAATATCTTTCTGTCTTTATGTTTGGTGTTCTATAGTTAAGCTCTGGTCCAAAAAAGGAATTGAGAAAGCCTTGATAAGCTTATATAAACTTTTATTTATAAAACAAAGGGTTGCAAAGAGTAACCACAAAAAGTTTTAACTTGCAAAATACATTTATAAATACAAAAACTAGTAACGATTTAACTTGTTTTTACATGCCAAACTTAGATATTTGATGTATGGGTCAAACACTGTCAAAATTTATATTTTTCGAAGACTTCGAAGATACAAACGCTATTTATCCCGCTGTAGAATAACTGGAATTTAATCCAATATACAGAATACTATTACTAATAGTTCACACTCCTTCAGTTTACTAACCTCTTTTTATCAAAGCAACGTGATTTCTTCAACTTTTTGGCGTCGTTTGTCGTGATCAATCTTCGTTTTCAGTTTTTGTTTGTACAGTGCCGTCACTGCTGTGTTTAACAAGCCTTTTTGACGTCAAAAATCCGCATATTCAGACAGATAGTACGGGATAAACAACAGAGGTTTCCAAAGGTACCACTTTGGTGACAAATGATGGCGTTTTTTGTAGATGTTCACTATAAAAAGATGGATTTTTTCCTTGTGTCCATTGAGACTAATCCAACCCGCCATCTTCTTGCTTGAATTAGTGTGTTTTAGCGGGAAATTTCTTGAGATATGATTGGCCAATAAAACTATGAACAAGGCTCCGACTTTAATCCGACGACTTCCGATGACGCATCGATAAAAACATCGAATTATGAAAGCACTGCCGCAAAAAGTATTTAGGTTTTGTAGCATACTTTTTCATATTTAGGCAAATGCCTTTCTGTAGAAGCTTGTGTATAAGCATGTTTAAAGCATTCGTGTTGTTTCTCGATGAGCGCGGGTGCTCTAGGATACAGGCTATATAGGGTATCCTCTTGGTAGGATACGTTACAATTTTTGTCATTCTAAGTCTTGAACATAGGGTTATATTTTTTTGGTCGAACAAAAAGCATGTTTTCGGTTTTTGTTATCTGAATGAACAAGGCACTGTTGATTAATTGTTATTGATTAATTAATTAATTAGTTGGTTTGATTGATCAATGATTGATTGATCGATTGATTGATTGATTGACTAATTGTTTAATTAATTGATTGTTTGAATGAATGAATGATTGATTGATTGATTGACTACTTGATTGATTGATTGATTGATTGATTGATTGATTGATTGATTGATTGATTGATTGATTGATTGATTGATTGATTGATTGATTGATTGATTGATTGATTGATTGATTGAGTTTTATTCAATTTTACGCTATATATTTGCAACGGTGGGAAAGTTGTGCAAATTTAACTACAAATTTGCTTTTTAAATTCACATGAGCAAATTCATTAGTAAAATTTCGCAAAGTTACAAAACAGCAAAATGTAATTAGCACTTATAATAACTAATAAGAATTGGCCGTACATATATTTTAAAACTACCAGATCTATTTAGGTTTGAAGTCTTAATTTTTTCAAGAGTAACTAAAGACAAAAAAATTAAAAGACAAAGAACTAGAGTAATCAAGTGTTGGTGAGACCACAACATGTATAATAAACATATATCTCATTTAATGGTTGACCTGATTATACAGGCAGGTAATTACTCGTTTTTCTAATTATTTTTACTTCTTTCAGATAGGATCGAGATTGGTGAAAGACCTGCTCGTATCATATGTAAAAAAACATCACATAATTCAGTTAAATCTCTATTTAGCCGACGTTGCAATACGTTTAAATTTGGGACCTAGTTTCAGTATCTGCTTACCGATGTTCACGCTTAAAAAAAGCGCTATTAAACTGTGGTGAACTGTAGTGCATGCAAACAGGTTTTCGCTTGTATGAGAATGTCCATCAATAGAGGTTCCTACAAACAACTATACAAGAGGTGCCCATGTTTTAATTGTTGACAAAATATTCTTATACAGGTGTATCGTTTTTATCTCAAATGAACGCGCTCAGCCTAATCAGATTCTGATCATTTACTAAGTTTGTCAAGCTTTGATCAAAACATCCTAAAAATTGTACTTCTATAGAAGACGGTCCAAACTTCAGTTTTACAATAAATTTGCAGCGGCGTCAAAGTTGGCAAATTTAATGACGAATTTGCATTAAAAATTGACGTGAGCAAATTCATTAGTAAAATTTTGCAAAGTTACAAAAAGTGAAGTTGAATAAACTATTGTGCAAAATCGTGAAAATTTCTTTTTCAATTTGCTTTAAATTTACCCTCGTAGGCAAATTTATTTGCAAATTTGGTAACTAATTTGCAAATGCGCAAATTCATATGCAAAGTCGTTGCAAATTTATCGGAATGTAAATTCAAAACACGCCATTAGCAAATTACATGCAAATTTAGTTTAACAAATTTGCAAATTATTTGCAAATGTGCAAATTTATCGCAATTTCATTTTTTCGTCCAGTGTTTTTTGGTGTAAGTTGCGGCGATTGGTCGGTCAAATTGAACAGAACATCATTGTGTTTGCAATAGCTCCATTTTTTATTAAGTTTATGAAAATTCAAAGAGCTCAACGTTAGTGATTTTATATCTCAGCATTAATTTGTTATTATTCTTTCTTTACGTGCAAGACCCCTGCGAAGTCAGAATTGATGAGCTACAAAATCTTAGTTAAGCGTGCGAATGTGTCTGTGCGCTGAAAACTGGTGTTTGCTTTTGGAATGTTTAGCGCAAGCGTGTTTTACCCCCACGTGACCACACCCACTTTTTTTCAAAATTTTTCTTTTTTCTTTAGTTTATTTAAATTACACTTTGGAAGAGTAGTTCTATGCTGTATTATTATATAAAAAGTCACGTTTTAAGTATAAAATAATCATCACTTTACTCTCCCTATTTAGACCTTTATATTTCGTTAAATTCTTATCTCGAAAATGCAGAAAATGCGATTTCAGAGCTATCAGAATTCCGAAATTTGGTGAGAGAGAAACGCGCAGACACCTTTTAATTATGTTTTCACACTGATTTGGAAACGTCAAATCGTGACCCCCCCCCCCACCCCCCTCCCCATAGGTGAGATTTCTTTAATGCGGCCGGCTGAGTATAGAAACATAACCTTCTGGCGGAGGTGACAATATTTATACCAGAAAATTACCAATTTTCGTTTATAAATTTGATAATTAAGCGTATGACAATTCAAGGAGCTTAACGTCAGTTATTAAAATCTTTGCATTATTTTACCATCTTTCTTCTATACATATAAGACCCTTGTAAAAGCTCGCCGTGTCAAAATGGTGGAAATTGCACATCAGAAGGAAATACGTACTATTGCGACTGTGCAAGTGGATTTAAAGGACTGAACTGCAAATTGGAATTTGGTAAGGTTACAAAGTTGTTATTAAGCGTGTGTATCCGTGTGCCTGTGCGCTGAATCTGACAACAAGATTTACCATGTAGAAGAAATGAATGACAAAATGGTTGATCGTGCCATTATCTTTGATAATGCAAACATTTACCTGAATGTTTAGCTGAATTAACAAATAGCAATTGGACTTAACATTGGTTACTGGCTAATATTTCTACAAAGTTACATAAAAATCGCTTCAATACTTTTTGAGATATCCTGGTGACAGGCAAAAGACTAACAGACTAAGAAACTAAGAAACTAACAGACTGAACAGATGAACAGATGAACAAACGAACAGACTAACTGCTTAACAGCCTAACCGCTCAACAGACTAACAGACTAACAAAAAAACAAAACAAAACGGAAGTAAGGACATAAACTTTTGGCCGAGGTGACTATATTTATACTACAAAATCACTAAATCTGGTATTAAGGGGAGACTAGGGGAACACAAGAAGATTGGGTGGTAAAGACTGTCCATAATGGCCGAAACACTTTTTACAAAAGGAATATTAAATAAGTGTCGCAATTTTTTGGTGTAAGTTGCGGCGATTGGTCGGTCAAATTGAACAGAACATCATTGTGTTTGCAATAGCTCCATTTTTTATTAAGTTTATGAAAATTCAAAGAGCTCAACGTTAGTGATTTTATATCTCAGCATTAATTTGTTATTATTCTTTCTTTACGTGCAAGACCCCTGCGAAGTCAGAATTGATGAGCTACAAAATCTTAATTAAGCGTGCGAATGTGTCTGTGCGCTGAAAACTGGTGTTTGCTTTTGGAATGTTTAGCGCAAGCGTGTTTTACCCCCACGTGACCACACCCACTTTTTTTCAAAATTTTTCTTTTTTCTTTAGTTTATTTAAATTACACTTTGGAAGAGTAGTTCTATGCTGTATTATTATATAAAAAGTCACGTTTTAAGTATAAAATAATCATCACTTTACTCTCCCTATTTAGACCTTTAAATTTCGTTAAATTCTTATCTCGAAAATGCAGAAAATGCGATTTCAGAGCTATCAGAATTCCGAAATTTGGTGAGAGAGAAACGCGCAGACACCTTTTAATTATGTTTTCACACTGATTTGGAAACGTCAAATCGTGACCCCCCCCCCCCCCTCCCAATAGGTGAGATTTCTTTAATGCGGCCGGCTGAGTAGAGAAGCATAACCTTCTGGCGGAGGTGACAATATTTATACCAGAAAATTACCAATTTTCTTTTATAAATTTGATAATTATGCGTATGACAATTCAAGGAGCTTAACGTCAGTTATTAAAATCTTTGCATTATTTTACCATCTTTCTTCTATACATATAAGACCCTTGTAAAAGCTCGCCGTGTCAAAATGGTGGAAATTGCACATCAGAAGGAAATACGTACTATTGCGACTGTGCAAGTGGATTTAAAGGACTGAACTGCAAATTGGAATTTGGTAAGGTTACAAAGTTGTTATTAAGCGTGTGTATCTGTGTGCCTGTGCGCTGAATCTGACAACAAGATTTACCATGTAGAAGAAATGAATGACAAAATGGTTGATCGTGCCATTATCTTTGATAATGCAAACATTTACCTGAATGTTTAGCTGAATTAACAAATAGCAATTGGACTTAACATTGGTTACTGGCTAATATTTCTACAAAGTTACATAAAAATCGCTTCAATACTTTTTGAGATATCCTGGTGACAGGCAAAAGACTAACAGACTAAGAAACTAAGAAACTAACAGACTGAACAGATGAACAGATGAACAAACGAACAGACTAACTGCTTAACAGCCTAACCGCTCAGACAGCCTAACAGACTAACAGACTAACAAAAAAACAAAACAAAACGGAAGTAAGGACATAAACTTTTGGCCGAGGTGACTATATTTATACTACAAAATCACTAAATCTGGTATTAAGGGGAGACTAGGGGAACACAAGAAGATTGGGTGGTAAAGACTGTCCATAATGGCCGAAACACTTTTTACAAAAGGAATATTAAATAAGTGTCGCAATTTTTTGGTGTAAGTTGCGGCGATTGGTCGGTCAAATTGAACAGAACATCATTGTGTTTGCAATAGCTCCATTTTTTATTAAGTTTATGAAAATTCAAAGAGCTCAACGTTAGTGATTTTATATCTCAGCATTAATTTGTTATTATTCTTTCTTTACGTGCAAGATCCCTGCGAAGTCAGAATTGGCGAGCTACAAAGTCTTAATTAAGCGTACGAATGTGTCTGTGCGGTGAAAAGTGGTGTTTGCTTTTGGAATGTTTAGCGCAAGCTTGTTTCATCCCCACGTGACCATAAGGTCTGTCGTACTGTAATTGGTTGGTTATCGTTTGTGGCCAAAACATTCTGCCCTCAAATGCCATAACTGATCAATCACAATAAGGCAAAGGTCAGGGTGACATGGGGGTGACACACGCCCATTGTCAAAGTCCTATTTATATCTGTAAGTGTCATTAGAAATTAATATTACTGATATTGATCAGGGTTGTGATATAAAGTGTAAAGGATGTGATAAACTTTCTACAAAGTTACATTAAAATCGGTTCAATACTTCCTGAGATATCCCAGTGACGGGCGAAAGACTGACAGACTGAATAGACGAACAGACTAATAGACTAAGAGTCTAATAGACTAACACCGACTAACAGACGAACAAAGAAACAGACGAACAGATCAACAACCTAACAAACTAACAATAAAACAAGCGAAAGTAAAAGCATAACCTTCTGGCCGATGTAACTATATTTATCCCACAAAATCACTAGATCTGATGAGGAGGGGACACTAGGGGAACACAAACAAATTGGAATAGTAAAGACTGTTAATGATGGCAAAGACTGTCTACAAGAGGAAAATTAAATAAGTGTGGCAATGTTTGGTGTAGGTTGTGGCGTTTGGTGGTTCAAATTGAACAGAATATTACGTTTCCTGGAATTGCTCTATTTCTGTTATATTTAGCCGGTTTTCTATTAAGTATATTTGACAATTAAGCTGATGAGAATTCAAGTAGTTTAACGTTAGTTAATATCTATGCATTTGTGTTTTTATTTGTTCTTTATATATTAGACCCTTGTGAGAGCTCGCCGTGTCAAAATGGTGGAAATTGCATATCAGAAGGAAATACGTACATTTGCAACTGTACAAGTGGCTATAGTGGACTGAACTGCAGGGCCGATATTGGTAAGGTTACATAAGTTTTATGAATCGTGTGTATATGTGTCTGCATGTGCGTTGGCAAGTGGTGTTCGCTTTTAGAAATGTTTAGTGCAAGCCCCTTTCTCAAGATAAAAGTTACAAAATTGTCAAGGTCCTATTCATATCTGTAAGAGTCATACGAAATTTAAATTATATATAGATAGGTTTTGTGGAGACACCACGCAACTTGAAAGCAGCGGTAAAGCAAACATTTGCAAACGCTACTTGTAGAAAGAAAGATTTTTAATATACAGTATGTTTTGAACCACGTAGACGAATGCCCCACCAAACCTTGTCATGCAAATGCAACTTGTAACAACACCATGGGATCTTTCTCTTGTGCTTGTAATCCTGGATTTTCTGGCGATGGATTGAACTGTGCTACAGGTACGAATACATGCCGAAAAATCACATATTTTATATGAACAACTATGAACAACTGCGTGTAGTCCAAATGAAAACAAATTGAGAAGAACGTTAATTACTCTAAAATTGTTGTAAGATATATATATATATATATATATATATATATATATATATATATATATATATATATATTATAATATTTTTTGAAACATTTTAAAAACGGCTGTATATTCATCAAGAATAGAAAAAACTGTAAGTTAATTATTAGACATTTGCTCATGTATGGTGATTACTTTTCTCTGGCTAAGTACGTCTTGCCTTACTTGCTATTCAGATGGGTCTATCATCTTAGAAAACAACCCTGAATTTGTTGAAAAAATTGAGCAGTGGCTTCCTGTCAACACTACGTGGCATCTTTGTTACCGTGCTTCCAGAGATGGTTGGCTAGCGTCCACATTTCACTCAGGATGTGACAATAAGGGAGCTACAGTAACCATTGTTCGGGTGGGACAATACATCTTTGGAGGTTATAATGATCTCTCGTGGACAGGTAAGAGTAACACTGCTTTGGTTATGTATTTTTGAATGAAAAGTGTTCACTTTCTTTAAAATTTAATGCAGCTTGATAAAAACGTTTCCTCAGAAATGTTACAGTGCTGTGAAAAAATAAAAAAAGATTTCTCAAGGTCTAGCTTCGGAAAATTTGTAACACAACAAACTTAATATTTAGTTTGTTAGGACAGGCATTTTAACAATTAATAAAAACGGGGAAAGAGTTTTTGGCGTAGTGTCTCTAAAACTTATTTTGTGCGTATTGAAGCATGTTTCGGACATGTTTACTCTGCATGGTTTCCAAGTTTCTCGTTTTCAACGTTCGGCGGGCCTTGACTCATGAGAGAGAGGCCTTGGCAAAAATGTTTTTGGCCACAAAACTGTATTGACGCCACGCCAAATTGAACTCCCCACTATACAGCGTAACCCACGAGATCTCCCTTCTAGCGCCGTCTAAAGTTATAGTACAATCGCACTTTCGACTGTCAATTATCCCCAACTGTAAAGTTGATTACATTTTACTCGAAGGTAAACCAGTACCATCGCTTGTAGCAACTTAAAGAAACTTTTGTAATGAAACTTAAGTATGAACATAAAGAAAATTACTCGTTTTCTGCTCTTAAAAAGCAGCCTTGTCTTGAACCTTCATAAGAGCAATTTCGTTTCCACAGCCAAGGCTCTCTGAGAACGGGAATGTATTTTCCGCTAGTGCTCTCTCGATTGTTTCTATTCTGTGACGTTATATATCAAAATAAGTTGTCGAGAAAAAAGAGGACTGGGCACTAGTCTGATGTTTTCCTGTGCCGTAAACCTCAAACTGGAACAACCCAACGTCAATACACCTATTGGTGGTTTGCAATCAATCCCTTGAGACTTAACCCCTTAATCCCTTGAGAAGATAAAGACACGGCAATCATGTTGGAGGAAAACATACTCCAAATACAATGCTACTAATGAGATTCTTTTGTTCAAGTTCCTCCAACATGGCCGACATGACGTCAAGTGCAAACCAAGAATCAAAATGGACTCAATCCCGCCATTTACCCATTTTATCGCACTTTATTCTCACTGAATTAGATCTTGAAGGATGTATCGTGAGACCAATAAAAAATCAGACGCGAATCTACTGCCCTCGAGATGTTTGCAATAAAGTATTGTAAAATGAGTAAAATCGCAGGATTCGTAAATGGTCTATAGATCAGAAAATTATATTTTTTCGATATTTTGCAATTTGATATATAAATATGTAAATAAGCTAATATTCAAGACCACCTTAACAAAGTTATTGACTTTTTACCAAAAGGAATTTTAAGCTACTTAGGCTCCATTTACACTATTACAGTACGACAAGTCTTCCTTTCAAAAATCCCTACGTTTATTTGTTGTGGTTACACTGTTCAAGTGGTTTGCCGTAGCGTAGCTACTACGCTTAGCACTTCAGATGCAAATCATTATGCTGCGGTAAATAGGAGAAATACGCGTTGTTCGTTATAATGTAAGCAGACGTAAATTTTGCTACGGTAAGCCTACCTTTTCTGGGGCGGTTATCCTACCGTAATAGTGTAAACGCGACCTTAAACTTAGAGTCACGCGACGTCAGTCTTCTTTAAAATAGCACTTATTGATTTATAACAAAGGTAAACACGGTGGTGTTTAAAATAAATGTGTGTTTAGTTGTCAAAATGTACATTTTATCTACTCAAATGACGAATCTCTTTCAAAATCATCTTTTTACACTGAAACAACAAGAAACAAGAAACTTTAACATGTACACTGAAACATGTACACTTTTTAGCATTGTTCATGTCAAGTTCCAGCGGGATTTATGTTTTCCCTTATCTAAGTGCATTCTATTTTTGGCCGCCATGTTGGATGACAAATTTGTGTCCTTGCCTTAAAGCGCATTTTGAAAACCATTCCCCCCGCTCCCCCCATCCAATATTGATAAAAATTTGCACTGAACATACTTTGCATTCATTTTCTAACCAACATTGAACGGGGGGAGTGGGAGGTGGGCGATGTTTTTTGTACATAATATTAGGAATTGATGCGCTTATAAACTTCGTTTTAGTTATACCCGACTCTTCGAGTTAATTTTGGCCAGGATTGTCGCTTGACTCACTTCGCTTGCTTGGGTATAGGCCTACTATAAAAACCTCGCTGCAATATGGCACTAGTACGGCCTCACGCTCTGTCAAAAACTAGTAAACATTGTATTTCTTTCTCGGGACGCTCCAATAATCACAATGATCTAAAAACTTTACATAGATAGGTAAAAAAGGATATTAAAGAAGCATAGAAAGTTTTATGATATGGCTCAGATTACTTCAGGTTAAATCGCGCGCTGTGAATTGTGAATTGGTAACGCCTTACGATTGAAAACAACCAACAAAATCCTAAACAAACACAACTTTAAAAACTTTTATTACCTCAAAACAATTAAAATATCTGAAATAGATGACTACAAATATTCTAAAAGTAAATTTTAATATTGAGACGAAAATAAACAGAGGAACCCTAACAGCAGAACCCTAGTTCTGCATTTTCGGACGAAGTTAAAGGAAGCGTTGACCAGGAAGTATAGTACATGATTGATTTTTGAGTAAAAGTGCCATATAATAAACTACTTAATAACCGACCTTTTGGTCTTTACTGTAGAGTACAGTCGAACTTGTATATAACGGCCACACTTGGAACTTTAAAAACTGACCGCTTAATACAGGATCACTAAAAATACTCTCCGCGCGTGGTCAAATGTCATTATTAATGGCATGTCATACAACAATACTTCATTCAAGCAAACAAGAAGACAATCAATGCTCTTTCAGGCAATCTATACTTTGAACAAAGTTGGTAACTTGTAATTGTAGCGGTGCGATAAACGTAACGTTGTTTTAAGGTACAACCAATTGTTCTCTACTCTACAATAGTATACAGTGTATCTATGACTTAAAAATCACAACGAAATAAATTTCACAGGCTGTCATTTCATAGTTCTGACGTTCAACGTGCAAATAAAATATAAATTTTGGTAAAGTAGCAATATTGCTGTGGCGATTGTACACCAAAAATTACAGAAATCTAGAGTTACAAGATTTGAACGTCGCAAAACTGCTCAGTCGAAACCATATTCTCACCATAATGAAATAATGACGATTATGAAGTGACTGGACACGTCCCTAACTTGATGGAATTGTTGCCAACCAAATTTTGAAACGGCCAACAAACAGCGGGTAAGTCACCGTAAAGGGCAGGCGCGTTAACAGAGGTGGAGGTTATGGCCTGGAAATCCCGTGCAAGTATACGTTTGAAGGCGATTCCATCTCAATCGCATGGCTGAAGAACAAGCTAGCTAAAGAGGAATTTCAAGTAGAGCTAGAGCGAAGAATAACGGCACTGAACTGACTGAATGGTTAATTATAATAATACATGAGCTTTTGCTGCGGGTCATTTCTTTTGTGATGATAGATTTCGTCTTAAACACAATAAAATACTGCGTAATATGGCATGTGATGTTAGGTTTCAGTCCAAGGGTGGCCGCTTAAAACAGGTACCAAATACAGCGTTTGTAAAGGCGAAAAATCCGGACTTTGAAAACTCGCCGCTTAATGGAGGGTGGCCGCTTAATACAGGACCGTTATATACAGGCTCGACTGTATCAAACCTCGCTATCGTTCAGTCTAGACAACAAGACCTCAGTTTGATATTTTACTGTAATTACGTCGTTCTCCATTAAGTAGTTCCCAATTTGGTATGAGAGTATTATTGTTCAACGTCTGGTTTGTAAAAAAAATATTTCAATAATCTAAAGGGGCTCACCCTATTTTTAGAAATCCTGACAGAAACCTAAAAATTGCACAAAATTTTGTAATATATATACATATATATATATAAGAGATACTTGAAACCTGCACAGAAGTACAGGTAATCAAAATTAAGGCGAGATTGAAGGGTATTACAAATGTGACATCTTGATTTCTGTTGGACTGGGAGTAACCAAGTTTAGATTAATTTGTGAAAAAGCTTGGTCTTAAAGATTTAAAAATCTTCCATAGTTGTTGGGTAACTCATATTTCATAATCGAATTAATGTACAGCTTTAATTTTGAAGTTTGCAGCTCAGAATTTCAACATAAGACAATCGAGGCTAAAAATAGCGTAACATAACCTCCTTTAATATTAGTATTTGAAAACAGTTTGCAACTATTTGTTATTTTCTTTAGTTTTTAGGATCAGGCTGTTATAAATCAACCCCCAAAAAACAAAAAAAAAACAAAAAAAAAACCAACAAACAAAACAAAACAAAACAAAACAAAACAAAACAATCACAAAACAAAACAAAACAAAACAAAACAAAACAAAACAAAACAAAACAAAAAAAACAAAAACAAAAAAAAACAAACAAAAAACCAACAACAAAACAAAACCAAACCTTAAACTTCATCAGCAACCATGTTTACTACTAAACTTAATATACTCTAACAAGACCCACTAGCGGATTAACACAATTCTGTATTATACGAGTTTAAGACCCCGTTTACACGATGCCGGTACAATTTGAAAACGGAACAAATTCATGCCGTTTAGGCCTTGCGTTTACACGATACCGGCACAAAAATGACATGAAAACGGCACAGAATGAAGACGGGTTCCTTGACGGCATGAAATGAAAACGGAACAGTAACCGGTGTCGTGTAAACGCCCGATCTGTAACAGTTTGATGACGGTAATCCCGATATATACGACCACAATATTCGGGTCAGAGAGAGTAATTGATTCTCCACTAGTTAGACAGTCATGGCGGACGGATGTGTTTTAGATGCGTCTGTTGAAATTATGGCAAACACATTTGATCAGTCAACTTTCTATATTGACAAAGATTGTCAAGGAATAGTAAATCTAATCTATGATGAAAAATTAAAGTGGGTCAGTGATTTTGACGGTTTGAAGAATTTTATTAAAGAATCGCTCGATCTCAGAGGTAAATGGTCGTCGCCAGGAGGACGTTCAGAGACATTCAAAAGCACAAACGCCAAAATGAATATAAACCTGGTATCACAAGAAGCAAAAATATTTGGTATTCCAAGGAAATGATGGAATCTTCTTAAGGAAAAAACTTATCGAATTCTGCCAAGCCTCAGTTTCCACTCAACCGAAGTTTCCCAACAACGCACATAATGTGGTGAATCAAAACTCAATCAATCTACTGACATCTTTGACGCTGGTGATTATCTGCCAAGAACAAGGTCTATAAGCCACCCAGTAAATAGGTTGATTACCGAATCGACGATTAAGACGACTAATTGTAAAAATCGTTGTGAAGATGGTGCAACCGACGAAAATTTCAATTCAAATTCGTTAAAGAATAGTCCATCGCCTACAAATGGGTGTGGTTGTTCATGTAGCCTTTTGATAGCCGAAATCGAAGGAATGAAGCTAGACATTGTCATTCTACAAAAACGGATCGAATCAACGAGAGAACACCCAATGATAGTGATGAAATAAATCGCTTAAAGAGAAAGCTTTTGGATGTAGATAACAATAACAAATTACTTGAACGAGAAATGTCATTGATTGTTGAAGGAAGGGACAATGAAGTCGAAGATATTAAGGGAATAATTTGTTCTCTTGAAGATAAAATCACTGAAATAAATAAGGAAAAGATTATTTTACAAAACCTTTGAAAGAAAAATGCCGACAACAACAAGAAACCATACGGTCCCTTGAGAATCGTTCGATATTGGCTGAACAAGAAAAGGACTCACTTAGATTAGCCTTGACAAGTCTTATGGAAAACGAGAAACAAAAACAATCAACAGAGCAAACTTCACCATCAGAAAACGAGTCTACTGCGCAACGGCAAGTACCAAGTTGTACATCAAAGGAGGGAAAAAAGAGTAAAAACCAAGAAAGAGTGTACCTGAATGTCCACGTGTCAACGAATACCCTAAATGGACAACACGTAAGCGCCAAGAAAACTAGTCCACGGAAGAAGCCACACTGTAAATTCAAAAGAGTCGATTCGACCCTTTCAAAGGAGTCGTTTTTGTGACCCCAGGACGACACCTCCAAAGGAGTCGTTTTGACTCCTTCTGAGCCTACTCTTCCGAATAGTCATTTGTATTCCTTTGAAGGAGTCATTTTGACCATTTCAAGGGTACTTTAAAAACTCTTCAGAGGGGTTATTTTGACTCTTTTTCATTGTCAATTCTGCTTCTTTTGCACTCATTTCTACTATTTTGAATGAGTCATTTTGACCCTTATTTTCGGTAATTTCTACTCTTATTTTTGGGTCGTTATTACTCTTATATGGGGTCATTTCTACTGTGACTTTGCGTTTAATATTTCGACAATTATTCAGTCCTACATGGTCATTTATCAAACCTTGAATCCCAAAGGCAATTTCTCTATGCTATATTCGTCCAACACTTCACAGTTCAAAACGGGCTTAGGTATAGGAAATCAAATATTAGAAAAACCTAACTCGGCCGCGAAACCTGAAAGCATTAATACTGTGAATGAATTACTTTAAACGCCAACAAAATGTAAAGTTTTAAGACCAAAACAAGTCAAGATCAAATTATAATCATATAGTTAAAACAAATATAGCATGAAACGATTATAGTAGCATTTAGACGATTAGCTTCGCCATTAGAATATACAACGAATATACAATATCCAGCGAATATACAACACCAACGGCGTTTGTTAGAAGGGAATATTTTGTTGTCGTTGTTAGTATTCCTTCCTCAAAAGTCTTTACTTCGTTAGTGCTATATCTATCCGAGTAATTCGTTGAATTTCTTTCGGAAATCTCTTGTTGAACTCCATTGACATAAACGTTTCTGTTGTCGACAGCGTGACCAAGTTTATTATGAATATGATCGGATCAAGCATTGTTTGATGAATAAATTAAGTGGATCAAAATTCGCGTTTTGTGATTGGTTGAGCCTCAGGGTGGACTTCTGCGAAGACAGTGCTGTTTATATAAGCGTCACATAAGCGTCGCTTAAATAATTGCCTGATCCGTCTTTAAATAAAGTTTCAATCAATCAATCAATCTTCTCAATTCTCATTGGAAGAGAATAGTCACATGTTAATCCGTCATTATATTATACCGGCACCGTGTAAACGGAAGACTTTTTGGCCTGTATTTGCATACCGGCATTATTTTGTTCCGTTTTCAAATTGTACCGGCATCGTGTAAACGGGGTCTTAGTGATACTATAGTCAAAGTATACTCTCCTCCTGGAGTATGTGTTTTTATTTTCATCAACTCTTGTGCTTGAAGCCGCTGATCTATCGCTGACTCAGCTGCCTTCTTCTCCGCGTGGAAAAGCTACTCCCTTCAAATATGGCGTCTTTCTGGTAGAGTTATAAATACTTTTAAATGGTTATTAAATGCGGCGAAAGTCGCAAAACCCTGTTGGATTGTGTATTATATTTGAAGTGGCAATAATTGTAAATATATATGTATGTTTCTACATACTGTGTGATCTGAATTATGAAAAGAAATCGACAGCCAATTGTCAATATTTGTGGTGGATGATCTGCTCAGAAAGAGTTTGGACTTGGAGAAAAGGTGAATTTATATTATACATGTAGTCACGAACAATAGTGGTTTCCAAGCTTTTTCATTCTAGTGCCCCCTCGGGACATGTTCAAAATTGGTTTATTGAACCCCACCTTTACACCTTACATTTGTGATGACCCATTTTTTTCAGTTTCGAGGGAAAATCCGTCTTGAAAATTTTTGAATTTTAGGTCTCTTAAGTGGAATTTGCTGCGTTTTGACTAATTTTGAGGACACTTGAGCAGTAGATAAGGGTCTTAAAATCTTTAAATATATAACATATTTTGGTTTAAATCAGATCAGGGCTTGAGGGCTGTAGTGAGAGTGAGGGTGTGTGTATTTATTGGCGTGTGTGGCACCCTCACAACTTTTACAAAACTGCAATATTTGGAAAATTTACTGGTCCATTCACAACCGTGTTCCCAGGGACTTTCTAAAATTGGGAGGGTGGGGAAATGCCCGGCCCTGGCATTAGCTGGTGGACTCCGCATTTTCATGGGTTGCTTTTCTTAAACATTCCTTGGGTAACATAATAATATATGATTATAACTGGCACAAAACCATGCAGCTTCAACGGGTGTGACAACGATCCAGTGGAACCACCATAACAATGAACTTCTCCAATGGGACTGCCATTGCTCAGAATGATTTGGCATACTAAATTAAATTGCTAAATTATTACTACCAGTATTTCTGTGTGATGTGACTTAAGCCAATGCCAAGGCCTTTTCCCACCCTGCCAATTTCAAAAAGGCCCTGGCAATGCAGTGGTGGATTAACACTTAGAAGCCTGATGACGAGTCTTTAGTATTTTACTCCAATCTCGTACCCAGAGCCTGCGATCCTTTTGGTCATTACCAAGGAACGGAGGCTCTGGGAAACTCCAATGAAACTTGTCATCGGATTGGTTAGTTTTAAAACAGTACAATTTCAAATAATGTGCATGTTGCTAACTTGTTTTAGCGATTTATCGAGGTTCTGTAACACATAATTATACAAGAAAGACCCAAATACAATTGAACACATGAAATAATTAAAAACAGAAAAAATCCCGGCAATTTACAAGTTAAAACTACTCTTCTTCTCGCTTCGTCGCCAAACAAACATCCATCGTCTGACTCGTCTCGTATTTCTTCGCAGATTCGTTACAGAACTTTTAAATTATATTAGAAAATACAAGGTCGATGTAGTTTAGCCAAAATTCCAGACAGAAAGTACAATTCCTTTATTACGATATTATTACAATTCCAAATACTGCCGAGTACCAACGGCGACGCGGACATATAAAACACTCTCGTCAAATCGTACGGTTGACGATTCAGAGAAAAGCTAAGATAAACCATTTGTATCACAATGCTTTGTCAAGAGCTTTGTAAAACATACTGGACCATTCTTTATCGGTAAACAAATATTTTCCCTGGTCTTCGAACAAGCTAAAGATCGTCGATGACAGTAACAAATTATAGGGAACTGGGAACCAGAGGACTGGGAACAAAAAAAACAAATTTTGGAGTCCTTTTCATTGGGGTTTCCCAGAGCCTCCGTTCCTTGGTAATGACCAAAAGGATCGCAGGCTCTGGATACGAAGTTATTCGATGTGCAAGAGAAAGCTATGCAAATTATGAAACAATTAGCCTCGACAAGATGATACATCCAGCGAGAAAATTAGCTGTTTATCGTTCACTCGCCAATCGAAAGGTGCAGGTCAGAAATCGAAAGAAACAAAATCTGCGGAGCATGTCGAGACAGGTCAGTTTGTGAATGAAGAACTTCTCCATCGCATTAATGAATTAGAAGACAAGGTTCGTAAGGAGCGAGAACGTATGCACTTTGGACACGAACAACAAACCAGCCAAAGGGCAAGACATATGGAGTTCGAAAGAGAAATGAAGAACGATGTTGGTTATACTCCACGATGTCGCCTAAAGTCAGTGACCCGTACTATCCATGGAAATCAAGTGATATGGGGGTCGCCAAGAAAACCGCGGTTCTATACGAGATCAACATCAACGGAAATTGGAAACGATTTATGGAAGCAGTTAAAACGTGTTTCCATACCAGTTTTCTCTGAGGATAAAATAAATTACGCAAGTTGGAAAGCGGCGTTTGTGGCATGTGTAGACGAAGCACGGCGACAGTGGAGTACAAGCTTCTTCAACTACGACAGTATTTATCTGGCGAGGCGTTACAAGCAATCCAGAACTTGGGTCATTCAGCAACGACCTATCTCTCCTGTGATAGAAAGTTGTGGGTTTGAGTCCCACTTGGAAACTCAGAAATTTGACTTGAAGTACATTTACAAATCTCATATCCGAGCTAGCATATCAATTATCTATTCTTATTAATGTTGAAGTATCCCAAAAGTAGGAAGCCAAATAGCCAATTGTAAGTGTTGTGACCAGCCCTAAAATATTCTTTGCCCCCAGCCCTGGAAGGGTTAACATTTTGACGCCTGGACCTCTCCCTGTGCTGAATAAAGTCATCTGGCGTTATCCAGAATAAAATACTAACGATTCATCCTCATGCAGGCATCAAAGTGTTAAAGTGTTTAACACTTTGAGGCTGGACCTCTCCCTGTGCTGAATAAAATCGTCTGACTATCTCAGACATCTTTTCGGCATGGCAAATCTTCCTCGTCTAATAAATGCAATAGTTGATGCCTTGCCCTAGTAAAGGATGATTTCGCTCTTGCTTTACGATGTCTAAGTTCATCAAGGTCTTCCGGAACGTTATCAATTAATCCGCCGATTTCTTGGTGAAGTGGTGTGTACAATTTCTGTTTTTGTCTCTGCTGGGTTATTCTGCTATCCACAGTCTTCTTCACTAGTCATGATCAAAGGTTAAAAGCAACCATCTCCTGCTACCAAAAATGGTCTATTGACTATACGAATTGAAACTATATACGAATGCCAGCTTTAGTATAACGATTTCGATGGGAGCTGAACTTTATCAGTTCAACACAAAAAATGCACAACAACAAAACTGCTAAAATACACGCCTTATATACAAATTGAACATTATTTACAATTCAAATTAGATTGAAATAGGCTGTCTTCAGTCCAGCGCATACTTAATCGAAAATGGCGGCTGAATACTTTGTTTTCCAGTTAATATGCGGTTCCGGCACAAGCGATTTCCTTGCATTAGCGCGCGACCGCCGCGACGCAACTTTTTTTATCAAAATATCGACGTTCTGGAGCACAGTATAGCGGCTAGATAAGGCGACAAACTTTGCCGAAAATATCATTTGTGACTACACAGCAAAAAATCAATTTCTTATTTTAAGAAAAAAAATCTTAAAACAAGATATTTTTTCTTGAAATAAGAAATTTTGGATTGGGAGTATAGCAAGACTTTTTTTCTTGTTAAGAAATTTCTTAAAACAAGAAAAATTATTTTCTTGTTTTAAGAATATTATTTTCTTATTTTAAGAAAAATTTACTTATTTTAAGAATTTTTTTCTTAAAATAAGAAGTTTTAATGAGAAGAATTATTTTTTTGTAAGAAAAAGTTTCTCAAAACAAGAAAATGAAAACAAATTTTCTTGTTTTAGGAAATATTTTCTTATTTTTAAGAAATATTTTCTTGTTTTAAGAAAACTATTTCTTATTTTAAGAAAAATTTACTTATTTCAAGATTTTTTTTTCTTGAAAGAAGAAATTTTGGATTGGGAGAATAGTAAGAAATTTTTCATATAAAGAAAATATTTCTTGAAACAAGAACTTGTTTTAAGAAATATTTTCTCATTTTTAGGATTTTATATACTCTATAAATAGAAGTATAATAATATTCCTAAAAAGAATAAACATTAAAATAAATATTTAACTAGTACTAACATTGTATATAATAGAAATAAGAAAACAATATGAATTCAATTTAAAAAGCATGTATTTATTTTTTATATGTACTGTAATCTTTTATTACTATCTATAAATGAATATAATTATATAGTCATGCAGACTATAGCACTGCCAGAGCAATATCATTCGGTACTTTATTGTCTCCACAAATGATTGACTGTGTTAAGTTAATCCATGCTTCGGGTAATCAAAGTTCAATAAATAAAATAAGGCCATGTAACCAACTCAACTGCCACCTCCTTAATGTTGCTGACCTCTGTCTTGAACAAAATTATTTTGCCCACAATGACGTAAACCATGTCTTTGTCAACTACCATGATTGGGACATTTCCAGACTGTTTTAACATCCAACCATCTGGATCTTCATAATCCTTAAAAAAAATTTATTGTAATAATTGCAGTATACTGTACTCTAAAGCATAGTTTCTCCTCTGTTGCTTTAACAACAGTTACTATTTTTAACATAATTAATTCTAGAATACATGCATACTGTATATGGATCAGCAGAAACCATATGGATGCCTCAAGTTCAGACTGTTTCATAATGGCCACCTCTCTACAAACTGGGGCTTTGGAGACTTAGTCATCTAAGCAACAGCCTCCCACCACTGAGAATCTGAGATCGTGGGTTTGAGCCCTGAAAAGCCCCGAGGGTAGTGTTTTGAATAATATATATAAATTATATATATATATATATATATATATATATATATATATTAGTAATTGATGAAATTCATTCAGATTGTTCCAAGCTACACTGATGAGCTGTTGTACAGCGAAACACCGTGTCTATAGATTGAACTATATATATATACATACATACATACATACATACATACATACATAAATACAGTGGTTGGCACCCAAGCGTGTACACCGCCAATCAAAACATGTTTTATGTCAAAGTTAAATGTTTACCTAATGCAAACGTATTAGGTTTTCATTCGATACATTCGAACCAATGCATTATTGTCACATGAATGTGCCCTTAGCCAATCACGTCTCACTGGTGTTGATTTCAAAACAGTTAACTTTGGCTTAAATTTAGAACATGTTTTGATGGGCGGTGTACACGCTTAGGTGCCAGCGACTGTATATACACACACACACACATATATATATATATATATTCATTCATTGATTAGCCAGCCTAAGCAGCAATAGTGTTATCAAACAGTGTTAAATCATGCACCAACCTCAACATGGTCAGCAAAGCAAGGATACACATCCAGGAGCTCTTTGCATCTATCGGTGGCTGGAATCATTTTCAACCAATCTCTTCTAGCAGTAAATTCTTTGGTTGATATTTATAACTGCTGGGTTTGGACAACTCTTCCCCATTTCTATTTGTATGGCTTTAAAATGATGTTCCATTATACCTGCATCTTCAAGATGATCTTTATCAATACCCTCTACAGTATGAAAAAATAACAAAGATGAAAAAAATATAATAAAATGAATTAACAATAAATTAAAACAGATTAAAACAAAAATATGAATTGCCAATAATTATAATAATTAACCCTTTAACACCCAAGAGTTCCTTTAGTATTTTACTCTGGCTAAGACCACACAATTTTACTTCTCAATAGGAAACCTTCTGGGTTATAAAGGGTTTAAGAAACCATCTCCATTAACCCTTTCACACCCAGGAGTGCCTTTAGTATTTTACACTGGCTAACACCAGATGATTTACACCAGATGACTTTACTCATCAATAGGAAACCATTAAAGTATACAGTTGTTTCAGTTAAGAATGGGTTAAATTAATAAAAAAAATAACTACAAAATAAGGTGAAGGAGAAATGGTGAAAACTAGTGAAATTAGCACAAGCACCACGATGTACGCAAACAACTAAGAACTTCGTGGTCAACTGAACTCCTACAGAAAAGTGGTTTTCATATTATTATGGGACTCAAGGGGAATCAATAGTGTTAATAAATTCAAATATGGCGCACTTTTGCTCTTAAGCCTCTTTTAACCAGTAAAGTTCGTAAACAATTAACTCCTCATAAACAATTAACATAATTTTTAGATATTATTATTTACATGCACGTTAGCACAATGAAAAAGCATATAAAAAGGATAAGAAAAGCATCACGTCTCAAATCGTAGAATAGATTTGCCACGCGAAAACTGGGAACAGTGGGAAGCATATTAACAATAGCTTGCAAACAATTTTAATAGGTTGTGTGAAACATCTTACCTTCTAATATTTCTCCCAAATCTTCATCTATAACGGCAATCTTTGAAAATAAAGAACCTCTTCGTGAATCCATCATAAAATAGGCTTTTCTTCAACTCGAACAACATCAGAACGCCTCGTGACAAACTAGTACTGAATTCCGGAAAGCGAGGCTGCAATGTCGTAAAAAAGGCATCACGGGATATTCTCGCGCAATTCTCGCGCTTTTCTCGCGTAATTCTAGCGCTTTTCTTGGTACGATTTCTCTTGTCACTTTCGACATTGGAGCCACCACTTTTTCATATTTTAATAATAGTATTATCTTAATATTTTAAATCATGGTCTTAAACATTTAGCAATAAATTGTTAAGCCGGTTTTCCACTGGAGAATTTTTATTAAAGTTGTTTTTTGTCAAATATACAAACAAAATTTTTCTTATTGTGAGCCATTCTGCAATTATGCAGGAAGTCTATAACTCTAAGAAAAAAGTTTCTTATTCTCCAAATTTTTGTGCCATATTCTATTCTATATAAATGGGAAGACATTTCATATTTTAAAAAGTATTATTGTCATAAGAAAAATTTTCTTGTCATAAGAAGATTCTTGTCATAAGAAAAAATTTCTTGTCATAAGAAAAACTTTCTTGTCATAAGAAAAAATTTCTTGTCATTAGAAAAAATTTCTTGTCATAAGAAAAATATTCTTATAAAAAATCTTATCATTAGAAAGATTTCCTTGTCATAAGAAATCAGTTTAAATGTCTATTTTTTACGCAATATATATATAGTAAGAACAAAATTCTCATTGTTTTATTGTACTCCAATAGCAAAACATTTCATGGTTATTCAAAAGAATTTCTTATGATAAGACAATTTTTCTTACCATAAGAAATATTTTCTTACCATAAGAAATATTTTCTTACCATAAGAAATATTTTCTTACCATAAGAAATATTTTCTTACCATAAGACATGTTTCCTGATGACAAGAAACATTTTCTTATGTTAAGAAAATTTCTCTTGAATCAAGAAAATTTTTCTTCACTCAAGAAAATTTTTCTTGAGTCAAGAAAATTTTTCTTGAGTCAAGAAAATTTTTCTTGAATCAAGAAAATTTTTCTTGTTAAGAAAATGATTTTTTGCTGTGTATATAGGGCACTAGGCTAAACAATATGAAAAATAGGTTTGTACTCGTTTCTTAAAAGACATCCACAAAAGCTCTACGAACTAATTAGATTTTTCAGAACTTTTTGTGCAACTTTAACAGCTGTCGCGTCGTCTTTGCAACCTTCACATGCGACTTCCAACCGTGTACGCCAGAGATTTTTTAAGGGTGGTGCTCCATGTGCGGTTTTTTACGGACCGCGCTCCGCATTTTAAAATTATTCCATCACTTGCAGTTGTGCATCCAAAAATTGTTTCGTAGAATTGCGGCTTCAACTGAGATGGAGACGAAACATGTCCCACACCCAATTCATTACTTACTGGAACAAAAAGACTGGAGTTATACATATTCAATTTGCAAAATTCACGCGCGCAAAGTTATGCCCTTGGTAGAAACGACATGGTTATAGTATCGTTATTTTTAACTATTTGCGCTAAAGTTATCGATTTGAGTCGAGCAGCTACACGCAATCGACTTGAGAACTAAGCGATTGGAACGATTATATGAAAATAGAATATAGCTTTGAATTATTGTTCGGACTGTTCAGTTTTAATTTTTGGTCACTGCATAAAAATATGGAGAGGACCTTATACGAAAACCGAGCTTTGTGAATATGCAACAGAACGCCGTACTATTGTGAAGGGGACATTGGTACTCCGAACCGTAATACCGCCAAAAACTGAAATCGTAAAAAAACGCACTAGCTTCAAAAATTGAAGAAATACAAAAACTGCTTGAATGGATAAAACAAAATACCCCACCGAAGCTGAAAATTACCGAAATACAGTATGAAAAACAACACTGACACCGCAATAGCGAAACTCCCAATGTCCCCCTCTATATTATTATAGGCACTTAAAACAGTTTATACACGAGATAGATGAGATTAAGTATGTTAAACAGTTTAATCAGTTGATATACATAATTAATTTCACGTGATTGTTACTATTTTCGTACTATTTCTCAAAAAAACAACCTTTGTTTGACTGCGTGCATGCAAGCCGGGCATTTTAGTTACACTACTTGAAGTCCTTTCGCCGCGCTGGGCAAAACACTGAGGGCTCACCTTTTCCCCGGTAATATTTCTCTTCGAAATTTATTGACTACAATGCCTACGGAAAATGCTGTTGGATTAATCACTCAAGTAATTTCAGCATGTCCAACATTCAGAAATTGTTTTATTATGTTTTAAACTACAGCTCTACCATAAAATTGAATTGTCCCACGTTACCGTAAGTTAACTATTCACCTATTTTGGTACGTCTATAAAAACTTCCGTGCAACATGACACTAGTTGTAGTACAGACCTCACGCTCTGTCATTAACTAGTAAACATTGTATTTCTTTCTCGGGATGCTCTAAAAATAACAATGGTCTAAAAACCTTACTGCGGTAATGGGTAATTTAAGACGTCAGTATTGTTCCAAAGAAGGATAAAAAAGGATATTGAAAAGGGATTTCTTTTATTATATGGCACAGGTTACTTCAGTTGAAATCGTGCGCCGTGATTGGTTTCTGATGAATTGGTAACGCCTTACGATTGAAAACAACCAACAAAATCCTAAAAAAACACGACTTAAAAAACTTTTATTACCTCAAAACAATAAAAAATATCTGAAATAGATGACTACTAACATTAAAAGTAAATTTTAATATTGAGACGAAAATAAACAGCAGAACCCTAGTTCAGGATTTTGACGAAGTTAAAGGAAGCGGAGACCAGAAAATACATGATTGATTTTTGAGTAAAAGGTGCCATATAATAAACTACTTAATTACTTGGATCGTTTGGTCTTTCTGTAAAGTATCACACCTCGGCCTTGAACGTATTAACCTCGCTATCGCTCAATCTAGACAACAAGACCTCAGTTTCATGTTTTAACGCAATGACCTCGCTCTCCGTTAAGTAGTTTCTAATTTGGTATGAGAGTATTATTGTTCAACGTTTGGTTTGTAAAAATATTTCAATAATCTAAAGTGGCTCATCCGATATTTAGCAATCCTTACAAAAACCTAAAATTGTACAACAATTTTTAATACATGATTACATGTACTTCTGTGGAGGTTTCTAGTATCTCTTATATGTTTTATATAATATATATCCGTATATATATTATATAAAACATATAAGAGATACTAGAAACCTCCACAGAAGTACATGTAATCATGTAATCAAAATTAAGGCGAGATTGAAGGGTATTACAAATGTGACATCTTGATTTCTGTTGGTCTGGCAGTAACCAAGTTTAGACTAATTTGTGTAAAAACTTGGTCTTAAAGATTTAAAAACTCGTTGTTGGGTAACTCATATTTCATAATCGAATTAATGTACAGCTTTAATTTTGAAGTTTGCAGCTCAGAATTTCAACATAAGACAATCGAGGCTAAAAATAGCGTAAATAACCTCCTTTAACATTAGTATTTGAAAACAGTTTGCAACTATTTGTTATTTTCTTTTGTTTTTAGGACAAAATAGTCATAAATCAAGCTCGAATGCGTTTCTTTTCTCTCTCCAAAATAAAGACAATTTGAAGCCATTTAAAGCTCCAGTCTTCCAAAACAGTCATCGCGCAATTTACGACTATTCTAGTTATGGACCCACCTTTGGAGGAGGTCATGATTTCCACATCGCCAACAACGCTCACTCGTCAACAAGCTCTTACACAAATTTTGGTCACACATACCAACCTCCATCTGGCTACAGCTATGGCAGCAGCAACACCAAAGCTCTCTTGGCTGGCAGTTACTCCTTCACTCCATCTGAAGTAGAAGTCTTTTACTTTGGTTAAACTGTCAACGTTCTTTAAATCATCACTAAAATTAAAGTAGAACATGTATTGTGTTAATTAAACAAATAAAGTTTGTCATAAAAGCAATAAAATGTGATTAATGTTAAAAATAGTATCCGCACAATAATACATTGCATTGTATTACATTGTTGAGATGTTACGTCTAGAATAAAATCATCCCATTCAATCTTCTTTAAAGTGCACCTAACTCTTAAATTAAATGCATGTCTAAATACTGCTGAACTAATCCACTGATCTCCCCTTCCTCGTATTAAAGTACCTACCCATAAAATGTATCTGCCTGCACAACCCCCCCCCCCCCCCCCAAGTAACACCTATGAAGTAACCCCTTGGCAAGTACTTTGTGTCCACATTACAGTTTACATGTAATATACACTGCTAACTCTAACACTACCCCTCTCTAATTAATGATCTCCAAACGTGTCTTAACGAGGACGTTCGCCGTTCGAAACTATTGCCGCTGCAAGTTTCAACTCACTGAAAGTGGACAACATGAGAGATGAATTGTCAAAGTTTATTTTCTTGATTTACTGAACTACACGTTAAAATACGTCAACATTTTGCAAGTTTATAGAACAAATTCAACACTAATAACTGCAAACCTAGTGTAAGCTTGGGCCACCTGTAGATCACCTAACCCCCCACCCCCACCCCTCCCCCCAAAAAAAACAAACAAAAAAAACCAACAACAAAAAAAACCCAACAACAAAACATAACAAAACAAAACGTTAACCTCATCAGTAACCATGTTTACTACTAAACTTAATATACTCTAACATGACACTAGCGGATTTACACAATTCTGTATTATACGAGTTTTAGTGATACTATAGTCAAAGTATTCTCTCCTCCTGGAGCATGTGTTTTTAATTTGATCAACTCTTGTACGTGAAGCCGCTGACTCAGCTACCTTCTTCTCCACGTGGAAAAGCTACTCCCTTCAAAGATGTTGTCTTTCTGGTTGAAGCACTGTCCGGTGTTACTGCTGAAACTGGCGAACCGAGGCCACTTATACAAAGTTAATACATTTCTAAATTTGAACTAACTGATCATATTTGACAGTTTTTAGACTTGCTGCAAATTAAGATGAAGGTACAGGATCTGTCAATATTTTCATTTTTTGTTAAAAGCGAAAGATTAACTGGAAATGCTGATTTAGTTTGTAAGCATACATGGCCTCGGTTCGCCTGTTCGAGCAGTAATACTTTTAAATGGTTATTAAATGCGGCTTTGAAAGTCGAAAATCCCTGTTGGATTGTGTATTCTATTTGAAGTGGCAATAATCGTAAAGATATACGTATGTTTCTACACACTGTGTGTTCTGAATTATGAAAAGAAATCGACAGCCAAGTGTCAATATTTGTAGTGGATGATCTGCTCAAAAGGAGTTTGGACTTGGAGAAAAGGTGAATTTATATACATGTAGTCATGCACGAACAATAATGGTTTCCAAGCTTTTTCATTCTAGTGCCCCCTCGCGACATGTTCCAAATTGGTTTATTGACCCCCACCTTACATTTGTGATAACACATTTTTTTCCCGTTTTTAATAATTTCTGAATTTTGGGTCTCTTAAGTGGAATTTGCTACGTTTTGACTAATTTTGAGGACACTTGAGCAAAAGATAAGGGTCTTAAAATCTTTAAATATATAACATATTTTGGTTTAAATCAGATCAGGGCTTGAGGGCTGTAGTGAGAGTGAGGGTGTGTGTATTTATTGGCGTGTGTGGCACCCTCACAACCTTTACAAAACTGCAATATTTGGAAAATTTAGTGGGCCGATCTAAATTGGGAGGTGGGAAAATGCCCTGGCATCAGCTGTTGGACTCTGCATTTTCATGGGTTGATTGCTTTTCTTAAACATTCCTCGGGAAACATAATTATGCATAGTTTTGTGCAGTTATGATCAAATAGCTTCAACAGGATAGCTTCAATGGATGTGACAACGATCCCAGTGGAACCACCATAACAATGAACTTCTCCAATGCGACTGCCATTACTCAGAATGATTTTGCATACTAAATTAAATTGCTAAATTATTACACCCAGTATTTCTGGGTACTGTGAGTTAAGCCATTGCCAAGGCCTTTTCCCACTCTGCCAATTTCAATTTCTTCTTTACAAAGGATATGGCCTTCAAGGTTGTAAATGGGGAATGGGAGTACCCTCACAAACATGGGTTCAGATCTCAATTCCACAATGGTGTCTTCCAGTTCCACTAGCTTTGGTTTCATTTCAAGCATTTCTGAAACTGATTATATCCTATTTCTGGAAACTATATAGGTTCCAGAATAAAAACTATTTGTGGAAACTATAGTTATCATGCAGAACTATAGTTCGTGTGATGAACTATAGCTTTTATTCACAAACTATAGTTTTTCATCAAAACTATAGTTTATGGATGAAAATGAAAACTATAGTTTATTTTTGTAAGGGTGGGGGCAAAGAATATTTTAGGGCTGGTCACAACACTTTCAATTGGCTTGCTACTTTTGGGATTCTTCAACATTAATAAGAATAGAGAATAGATATGCTAGCTCGGATATGAGAATTGAATGTAAATGTTCTTCAAGCCAAATTTCTGAGTTTCCAAGTGGGAGTCAAACCCACAACTTTCTGATCACAGGAATTTCTACAGATGGCCTTTTCTAAACTACAAGAAAACTTTAATTTTTCCTAATTCTTGCTAGTACAAATAACTATATATGATTAAATTGTATATTTTTATAGATTATAATAGTGTTATGTGTATGTAAATAATTTGTATATTGTTGGGCCTAGATGAAAATTACTTCAATTGTAATTATAGCTACCCTGCTAAAATAAAGTGTTATTATTATTATTATTATTATTATTATTATTATTATTATTATTATTATTATTATTATTATTATTATTATTATTATTATTATTAATCCAACCCACTGGTTTAAATTTGCTGACGACGCAGCCGTCATTAGCAGTCAAGAAAATGAAAACCAAATTCTTCTTAACCATTTCACAATCTGGTGCCAATGGGCTAATATGATTATACGTGTTGATAAATGTTCAACATTTGGTATAAAAAAGGAATCAACAAAATCTGTCCAATATCTACCAAAGCTCTTCGTCAATCACAATCTTGTACCGCGTGTCGAAAATGGTAAATCTTTCAGTTACTTAGGTCGCTATTTTGATTTCAATACGTCTAATGAAGAACACAAATTAGAACTTTGCGACATGATTAACAACATGATGAACGAAACTGATATCTTACCTTTACACCCCAAAAACAAAATTATTTTGTACAATCGCTATTTACTTTCGAAGATTTCCTGGCACTTCACTGTTTCTGATATATCGAAAACCTGGGTCTGCGAACAACTAGACAATACCGCGTCAAAATATATCCGAAAATGGCTTGAACTGCCTATTTCTGGAACACTCAGCAACGTTCTGCTCCCTCATAATAAATTAGGTCTAAACATCATTCTTCCCTCAACCAAATTTATCCAATGTCAAACCGTCTCTCGATGCGCTCTAAAATCTTCACCAAATGAAGATATCAGAAATCTATGGAAGGACACGAACAACAACAAAAATGTGCAATACGACGCATACAAAAACACTAAAGATGTTTTGAAAGCCGTCAGAAAAGAGCACGAAGACAGGCTTCAAAATCACCTCATTTCACAAGGTTCTTTCTTTTCAAATATCAGTGAACATTCTACATCCACGTTCAACTCCATATGGTCTTCCGTCCAACGCAACCTCCCCAAGAACATCTTCAACTTCACCATTCGATACATCAACAACACACTCCCGACACGCAAAAAATTATTGAAATGGTGAATCTCTTCAACATCTGATTGCTTTTTCTGCTCGACATCTGAAACCTTACTCCACGTTGTCGCTGGATGCAAAAGGTACCTGGAAGAAGGTCGATTCACATGGCGTCATGACTCCGTTCTTAATTTCATTGCATACACACTTCAATCCGTACAACATTCCACTCTTTATGTTGACCTCCCTGACTTCAACAGCCCCTCAGTTCTCACGGGAGATGAGTTGCGTCCTGACCTTCTTTTAACCATTGAAAACAAATATCTTTACATCCTTGAGTTCACCGTCGGATTTGAGTCCAATCTTCACCGCAACGCCACCCGTAAGAAACACAAATATCTCGATTTAGTTAACGAAAAACAAAGAAACTATGAATAGGTTAAGTTCATAAATCTATCTCTGAGTGCACTTGGAATTTTTGGACAGTCATCGATAGATTTCATTGAAATGCTAAAAGATTTTAAATTCGACACTCCCTGTAGAAAGTATATCGTAAAGAAAATCATCAACATATCAATAAGAACCTCGTATTATGTATTTTGTCGACGTAACAAAGAATGGAATAACCCGAAACTAATGACATTCTAAGATTTTTATTCTCATGTAGCATCAGTTCAAATAGTCAGTGGTAAACTACCTGTAAAAGCGAGGTTTATCATTGTCATTTCTACGTTTAATGATCAATAAAAAAAGTTTACATTATTATTATTATAATAACATTATTATTATTACTATTATTATTATTATTATTATTATTATTATTATTATTATTATTATTATTATTATTATTATTATTATTATTATTATTATTATGGACTTCATAACCATTTAACCTGTCAGGGATCCTTTTTCTCCAATATTACTAAGCTCTCCTTTCCCCAGCTTACGAAAATATGGTGTGCGTCTCAGTCCAACCTCCCGAAAAATATTTTTAATTTTACAATACGATATATGAATAACTCTCTTCCCACGCGCAAAAACCTTGCAAGATGGGGTGTATCACCAACTTCAGATTGTTCTCTTTGTCTGGCTCCAGAAACTCTTCTTCACGTAGTGGCAGGTTGCCAGTCGTACCTGGAACGATTTACATGGAGACACGACTCTATCTTGAACTTTCTCGCAACGACCCTACAGACCGTAAGTGGTTCAAGTCTTTATGTTGATCTTCCAGGTTATAAAAGTCCATCCATAATAACTGGTGACACATACCGTCCAGACTTGCTCCTATCAACTCCAAGTGGATGCCTCTACATTGTTGAACTGACTGCTGGTTTTGAGTCAAATCTTCAAAACAACGTCGATCGTAAAAAATCCAAATATTCAGAATTAATAAGGTAACAAAGTCAAAGTGAACAATTCAGATCAGTTAAATTTGTAAACCTATCTGTTAGCTGCCTTGGTGTCTTTGCAGCAGAATGTTCTACATTCATAGAAACGCTGAATGATCTTAGTCTTGACAAGATTCACCAAAAATATTGTATTAATAGAATGACGACGATCGCAATCAGAACCACCTATTACATATTCTGTTGCCGAAACAAGGAATGGACAAATCTTGAACTGCTAACTTTTTAAAATTATTGTACTGTATATTTGTTTTATGTTGTTATATATAGTTATTCGTTATATATTGTTAGTGTTGATTCAAGTAGCCGATTGTAAATTACCTTAAATAAGCGAGATTTACAATTGTATATATTATCTAAAAAGACATTTAATAAAGTTTCGATTATTATTATTATTATTATTATTATTATTATTATTATTATTATTATTATTATTAAATTAAGCGATGCTTGTTAACCCCTACTGTGACATTTTAGGATCAGAACCTCAATTTTTCTTCTAGATATTGGCCTGGCTGTTAACTCTTCTTAAAATGCTTGCAATGATGACTGATCCTAATTACAAGATTATATATACTGACCCTAATTAAATGTTTGTATATAGTATTGAACTCAGGCTGGAAATCGTAAGTGTAAAAAACTTTCTATATCACAAGCAAGATTATATAAATGCAATATGTGTTAGAAGAGTTAAACATTCAGTGATGGGTACCGTTGATTTTACTTAGAAATGCAGACGAAATTTCTTCAATATGTCAACCAAGAAGGAACCAAGAAGTAGTTATAGTTAAATTATAGTAAAACAAACTACGAATATACTGTAGACAAAAAAAGCTGGTCACAACATACGTACCCCCTACTGTGCAATCTCCTTTAAGAGGACACTCCTCTTAAGCAGACACCTCAGCGAGGTCCCAAAGGCACGTCCTCTTAATAGGGGTTCGACTGTATAAAAAAAAGTCGAATTCAATAATTGTTTTATTATAGATATTCGGTTGAAAATGTACAGAAAATCCCTCTGAACCACAAAACGTTAAAAAAAACGCAATTCAAGGACAGTTGCTTCTTTCCCGCACTTTTCTTCCGTTTGGACAGGTTAACGTCAGTACATGCATGATAAGTCCTTTTTCCTACAGATAATTCTTCTAGAAACTACAGATAAAGCGGCTAATACGAGTAAAAGTGCAGATATCGAGATTTTTACCAACTTTCTTTCGGAAAAATGTGTACAGTAGTAAAATTGTTTATTTTGATTTTGTATTACTATTAGCTATGAATATACAAGAAACCGGGATTTTGAGGGTCTACTCGGCCCTTGCAACCCATTAGAGCAGGGCGCTTATATATACTGGGCGGTGCGACGCCAGTCAATTCGCAGATCGACGTGTGATGCGGAAGTAGACTGGCACGAGCATACTTTTGAAGAAAATTCGAGCAAAAGCAGTAATTCGATCGTGTGTCGGAAGATTATCACTATTTTTTCTTTAAGTTTTTCATGTGAGAATAAATATTACTTCTATTACTGCATCAGTATGTATTTCATGTCACAGAGAATTTATTTTGGATAATGTCCAGGGCTTTTAATGACTTTCATGGAGACTAAATTTCACCACGAGCGCATTGTATGTTGTTTTTCTATCAACGACTAGAGATTCAGGTATGTTGAAGTTTGTTATCTTACTCTTGTTTGTTAAAATTCTTGACTGAAACTCGACCCTTATCAATGCTTGAATTCTAGCGGTTTAACCTTTCAAATTTTGTAAGAAATATAAACAAGACGTGTCGTTTTGACATACGGTGATTCTCTTTAACCGTGTCATTGTATTCCTTAAGTTTCCGGACTGTTGAAACAAAATAATTGTAATTTCTTAATACGAGTTTTTGGAAGTATAGTCGGCGCATTGTGTGATAAAACGTTGCCAATACCGTGAGATTTTACTGTGACATAGGTATAAGAAGTGTCATTTTCATATTTGCTACAAATAAAACATCTGTGATTGATATTTTTTTAAATTTTGACCTTGAAGCTTGGTGTACTGTGTGGAAGCAAGAGGTCTGTTTTATCGAACATTGACCTGTGCTTATGCAAAAAATATGTCGCGTCAGGATTGTAATGTCGTAAGCAAGTTTAACAATTTTCAAAGTAAAATAAAACTAACCTTGTCTGTTGTAAAAATGTGCGATATATCTTATGGTAAAGACCCGGCGCGGACACATATTCTTCCACGCATATAAAACGAGTTAAATTCTTATTTCTTCAACTGGTCAAAGCACGGGCTTATCTTATATAATACCAGCAATTCATAAAAATTAATTGTACTTGCTCATGTGATGAAATATCTTGAGAAATTTTAACCTCGCTTTGCCGTTTCTGTTGAAAACTACCTAGGTCTGTTATCTGAAAGCAATCAACCACCTGCATTTGTTGAATATATACCAACCAATCTTCAACAGAAGATTATTAGATTTACAAACTGTAACATGTTAATTCAAGGTGCTGTATATTAAATCATTACATGAAAACTATCAAATCCTAAATCCAAGAAATGAGTACCAGTTCTAAGCATACTTGATATGATTATGCCTTATTGCTTCTTTATCACTGTTAACTGTCTATCAAGTGGATGAGTAGTTACTCAGCTCTCTGACAGACATATACCTTTTCATTTTTACAGTCTTTAGCAATGTTACTCCCAGTTGACCAAAAATGCTGCAGAATTTGCTGGAGGATAGTTTTTTGGTTGAAAACAAAGAATCTCTGGTATTGGTGGAAAAATTATTTGTTCCCATGAGTGGTTTGTTTTTGCAAAAGTTTTCTTCAGGTCAACTTCTTTTTTCTTCACCTTCAACTTCATGAAACAAGCTTGAAAGTCTTGAAATAACTCTGAGATACAATTCAGAAATTTTTATTTTAGACCAAATTTAGTGGAATCCAATACTGGTGCTAGTGCCAATGTACTATTTTTTTCTTCATTTATCGGCTTTGTGTAAAAAATAGTTGCCAGAGTTTGTAAACAGTTATTAAATTTTTAATGAAATTACTTGAACCAGTTGTACTCTCAATGTTGAATGCTTTGATACCTTATCTTCACTATTAGTGTCATCCAACTAAAATTTGAAATATTTTTTAAAGCCACTTTGCTAGTCATATTTACGTTTTTGTTTTCATTTTATTTGAATCTTACCGCTTTATAGCGATTTATACCTAGCTATAAGCAAAAAATTGTTGCTATATAAGGAAAAGATTCATGTTATCAACCATTGTAACAACCGATGACCGTTGAATATCAATTACTCGTTGCCAGGCCCCGCATCACGTCGATCGGTTTTCCCATTCCCGTTGCACCGCCAAGTATATAAGCGCCCTGGGCTAGAACAAGCGAGTTGTGAGCGCTGACTAAAGAGCCTGGGTACGAAATTGACGAAATCACTGACTTATGTATAACCGGACTGTGGGTCTCGTTCAAAAAGTGGCCGAACAAATATGGTGGAAATATAAGTCATTTCGCTCATGGTAGTCACCGCTGACCGTATTCTGCATATTATTTAATTGACTGTGGGCTCAACTGCGCCAGCAGGCCGATTAATTTAGTTAAATTAATTTAAAAGAAAACGGTCTGTGATTATAGCTGGCATAGTAAGGTTTTCATATTTCTTGTTACTCTTGTATTCCATTTGTTCCCGTTACGATGAGTAACACCCGTTTTTTAATTGAATATACTGAATATACGAGACTGTTTCAACAAGCAATCGACACGCGGACCAACTCGATGCTCAGTCGAACACACCTGTCTAATTTAACTAAGTATATAGATATTTTACTCCCGCTTTTACTGTTTTACTTGCATTGTCCTTGTGTGGAGCAACGAGTCTTGATGCTCATTACTTGCTCAGTATTTACCATTGCTCCGCGGGCTCTGCACTTGATAAGTAAAATCGTCTAGCGTTAGACAGAGTAAAATACTAAATTAAAGTCTGCTTTGTTCGAAAACAAACGATAGGGTAGGGAAAGAATTTTACCTTTCAACCTTTTCACCCGCATTGTTGTGGAACAACTTTATCTTGTTTAATACTCTAACGCCAGATAATTTTACGTGTTAAAGAGAGATCTTTCGAAAAATCGTGCAGCAAAAACGTATACGGTTGATTAACCATTTAGTCGCATTGTTGTTGGGGAAAAACTTTTTATTTTTTTGCGGTCCGGTATCCATCTGATTCGCGGGCTCTGATTGGCTTAGCGAGCGGACCGCTGCGGATTTCAAAACAAAAAACAAAGAAGTTTTACACTCTGTCATTTAAAATTGATCGATTTTTATAACTATTTCGCTTGCCACAGAACAAATATATTTAGCAGAGAGCTACGGGGATGCAAATGAGTTTTATTATGCAAATGGTTTTGATAACTGCATGTGAAAACAGCGAATTTTAAAAGAAACGCTAGGAAAACTATGACAAAGCAAAATTTACGAGCGATATTTATAAAGTTTTAAAGTATTATTGCTCAACGACGTATGAAAACAGTTTAAAACGGTAGGCAAAACATACATAAACTTGTGAACACGAAGAAGAAGGCCCAGTGTAAGATTAGCTTTGCTAAACTGGTACATTTTTGTAAATGTTTATGTAAACCTTCTCTAAATAAAGTTTATTATTATTATTATTATTATTATTATTATTAACACAGTATTTTGTATCACTAAATGAAACTATATAGAAGTATATATATATAAAAAACATACCACGAGAAGACAGAAAAGCTGAAACCTTTTACTAAACTGTCATTCTTCTGTTGTCCAACTATACTCAACAAAACTGCTACAAGTATCTAGTCAAATATTTTCCACATGCCAACATCATCGTATCATGATGTCTTTGAAAAAAGTTACAAATGGCTTACTACAAGCATTCTCGTCTTCAAACTCGAACGACCCACTTTCAATTTCCATGCAGTCAGCCGAGTATTGAAAGCGATTCCCCAAGCGAACAGCCAAAAACGAGCAAGCGACGAAGAAGAACGACGAAGAATCTTTATCAACTAAACTTTAAAAACACTAGGACTGCATTCTGACTTTCTTCGTAACTAGATCTTCAGGTTTTGGCTGTTTTTTTTATCACAAAAGAGGTTCCACGCTTCCCTGTCAGACTGCATGTCGGCAGTTGTTTACTGTCGAACGATAAACTTTGGACTTTTGAATATCACGTGAACGTCATCTCGATTACGCAATTCAATTATGTTAATTTTGCCTAATTATGTAAATTATAAATCGTACGATTAATAAAAAAATTAAATATGTTATTTACCGTTTTGGTCGGTCCGTATAGAGAAATATTTCCCTCGGTCTCAAAAACGACCATCGGCCTGCGGCCTCGGGCAGTTTTTGAGACCATACGGACCTCCCAGCCAGTAAATAACATATATATCTTTTTACTCTGTCTAACTCCAAACAATTTTACTCATGGAAGGGAAACATCTCGGAAGCAAAAGGTTAACACTTATTAACCAAGTAACGTTTTTAGGACTGTGCGAATCGAACTAGGTGAGCTCTATGTAATATTTAACGGTTCTTAACTTTAATTATCATCTTAAAAATTTTTACATAAACGCGTTAGACTGTGCATATGCGATCCAGTGCACGTATATTTCCTTTATGACAGAGAATCAGAAACAAAACAACGGAAAACGATATTTATCTTTCTCTGATTATAAATGAGTTTCTCATTACGTTTGAAATTACCGTGCTCCATCGACTTATGGAGCACGCACGGTAACCAATCAGAAACGCCGTTTTATTACATCTATGTTATAATTGTATGTATAGAGATCATAGCAGAGTGGTAGAATTATTTTAGTTTGATTTGAAAGATTGCTAGTCCTGGTTATTTCTTGACGCCACACGTTCCAAATTCTCGGAGGTCTTAT
The DNA here is from genome assembly GCA_035771165.1 of Paragorgia papillata. Taxonomy (NCBI): domain Eukaryota; kingdom Metazoa; phylum Cnidaria; class Anthozoa; order Scleralcyonacea; family Coralliidae; genus Paragorgia; species Paragorgia papillata. Next base: position 1,457,191 of record JAWNZC010000132.1, read on the forward strand.
TAAGTACGATTTACCGTACATGGATGTTCTTTACGGTCGCTATTTGAAAGCGCTGCCGTCTGTTTTATGCTGAGATCTACGTATGCAAATTGGCTCTCGGCTCTGTATAGTGTATACCCAATACGGGATAGCGACTCATTTTTTAAATAAGATAAATTGGATAAAGCGTAAGAGCGCAGTCCGTTTTTGGCAGTAAATTTAGGTCTGTACTAAAGTGGGTAGACTAGACTATGAATGATATAATATCTATAACTATATGTGTCAATAGCAAAGCAAACATTTTTTTTCAAAAAAAACAACTAGATATACCCAAGTGCGAGCCTAAGTGTGACCTATGAAATTGACTTTATTGAATTTCAAGCAGTAAACGTTTACAATGTTACAAATGTTACAATCTTATAATTGATTGAAATTCTAGGTAGTCCTGCTCAGTCTAGTCCGCATGCAAGTTATATTGGAAATAGTTAGATTTCGTCTACACCTGCAAGAATAAGCAATAAAAAGGAAACATGTTACTACAGTTATTAAAAGTTTTAAATTTGAACACCCCCATTGTGATTGCATTTGATTAGTTGAAAAATTAGTTGTTAAATGTAAGAGCACACATGTAAATAATACTACATTCTAAGTTAGTAGAAGTTCTATAAACAAATTTCTTGAAAATGTTCACGTTCCAAGGCGTCCGCCTTAATCTACCACGCGATGCAGTGACAGTTAACTGAAAGATTAACTCGCTTTAAAAATGCATGCTTAGAAAAACGGGATACAAGTGGAAATATCGACGAGGGTAGAAATTTCAGACAAAGACGGGGAAAAAATCTTGAAAATTTTGCTGTCGCGATTCTGGAATGAGGAGATTGAACAATGGGATTCTGGATTTCTAAATAACGAAGACCGTGGTCGGGGGATGAGCTAATCAGACTTGTCTGTATACAAGAAACCTAGCAGTAGTGATACCCCCACTATAGACCACAAAGGGATGCCACCTCGTTAAATATTCAACTTATTATTTATTCATTCTCAGGCTCCTTTGGGACCTCTCAACCCAAAACATCATTATTTATGCATACGTCATTATTTCACAGGCTCCTTTGGGACCCTCTAAACCCTAACATTTATCCAACCCCCAAACCCTAGCTGTTACTCAGCCCCCGTGTAATACGTCATAACCGATAGCTCTCCGACTAATCTCCGAAGTTACGTCACTATAAAAAGGCATCCCACTTTCTTCCTTATAAGTATTAGTAATTACCTTTTCATTTATACACTTTACCCCACTGTCAGTCAACACTTGTACGACACGTAGGTACAAAGAGCATGCGTACAGTAAGCTTTAACGAAATAGACGTTCTTTACAAGGAACGAGAGATAAATTGATAGAGACACTTTATATTTTGCAGAGATAACTTGAGTTAGTTCTACTTAATAACATATCATGTATAATATATTAGGGTTAGAACCTAACAGAGTAAGTCATCCTAGAATCATCGCTAACTAAACCCTCGTTTATAAAGCAAGTCAAGATATCGTAAGAAGAAGTTAGATATATTTTAGATGAGGAATCACTTCGAGAAGTCATGAAAAGAACGATTTTAAATGTCGAAATATAAAGGCAAAGCGATTTATTACTTTGAAAGCGTTGCTACGCTTTCCTTTACTAAGTGTGATATTTGCATATTTATCCTCAGTGCACGTGCAAGAGACAAAAGAGAAATTCATTAGGGGTCATTAAGGAGATTAAGCGCTTAAGAAAGTGTAGGCGAGAAGGTCATTAACAGTGTTACCATAGCAAGAAAGTGTCGCGTCCTTCATTCGTCTCAGGCTCCTTTGCGACCCCCTCTACTGTTACTCAACCCACGTGTAATACGTCTCAATCGATAGCTCTACGATTAATTCCAGAAGATCGTCATTATCAAAAGATGCTCGACCTATATAAGTAATAGGAACCAAATTTCATTTATGCACTTTACCTTACTGATCGACAGTCGGCAGTTGTGGGGCATGTTATAATATTCAAACAGAATAAGTCATCCTAGAATCATCGCTTACTAAACCCTTGTTTATAAGTGAAAAAATCTTGAGAAGATAGAATGAGGAATCACTTTAAGCCGTATATAAGAAGGACTTAAGATAGTGCGAGGAATCAATTCGAAAAGCCGTCAGTTAAGGGGTTTAAAGCGTATTAACACTGGCAAATAGCAACGTAGAGCTTGCATGTGAATATTATATTAGATATTTGGTTCGCTTTTGTGGTGTTTATACGAGAACTGTGCAAAGTTCATCAAGGTTCGCTTTGGATGATAACTCTTAGCGAGTTGTTAGTCTAAATATATTTTATTGTCGGAGTCTACTTCGGAATATTACAGAGCTTGGTTAAATAATTCGATGCTATGGTTTGGTAGTTTATAAAAAAATCAGACTCGTACGTGTAGAACACAAAGGAGAAAAGCCATTAGAAACTCATTAAATGTTACTAATGAGCAAAACACCCCGGATTTGCATATACGGTAGAATATTTAATTATTTTGGTGGGTTAAAGGAGGATAATAAGGGGCATGAGGAGGTATTAATGCGTGGGCATGTTCGGGCGTGAAGGTTATTAGCAGTGTTTCCATAGCCAAACCGCCTGGGGTAACCCCCAAACACCCAAGGGGTAACCCCCAAACACCCCTGGGATACGCAATCACCCATGCGGTACCCCCAATCACCCCTGGGTTAACCTCCAAACACCCCTGGGGTAACCTCCAAACACCCCTGGGGTAACCCCCAAACACCCCCGTTCTCCTCCTCGTCATTCTGCTCCTCCTCCTCCTCCTTCTCCTCCTCCTCTCTCTCCTCCTCCACTTTCTCCTCCTCTTCTTTCTCCTCCTCCTCCTCCTCCTCCTCTTTCTCTTCCTCCTCCTCCTCTTACTCCTCCTCCTCCTCCTCCTCTTTCTCCTCCTACTCCTCTTTCTCCTCCTCCTCCTCTTTCTCCTCCTCCTCTTTCTCCTCCTCCTCTTTCACATCGTCCTCCTCCTCCTCTTTCTCCTCTTCCTCCTCCTCCTCCTCCTCCTCCTCCTTCTCCTCCTCCTCTTTCTCCTCCTCCTCCTCTTTCTCCTCCTCCTCTTTCACATCGTCCTCCTCCTCCTCTTTCTCCTCTTCCTCCTCCTCCTCCTCCTCCTCCTCTTTCTCCTCCTCCTCCTCCTCCTCCTCCTCTTTCTCCTCCTCCTCCTCTTTCTCCTCCTCCTCTTCCTCCTTCTCCTCCTCCTCCTCCTCTTACTCCTCCTCCTCCTCTTCGGCTTTCGTCTCCGAGCAGCTCCGAGTCCCTTAAGAGGAGAAGGAAGAGGAGGAGGAGGAGGAGAAAGAGGAGGAGGAGGAGAAAGAGGAGGAGGAGGAGAAAGAGGAGGAGGAGGGGAAAGAGGAGGAGGAGGAGAAAGATGACGAGGAGGAGGAGGAGAAAGAGGAGGAGGAGGAGGAGAAAGAGAAGGAGGAGAAACAGGAGGAGTAGGAAGAGGTGAAAGAGGAGGAGGAGGAGAAAGAATAGGAGGAGGAGGAGGAGAAAGAAGAGGAGGAGGAGAAAGAAGAGGAGGAGGAGAAAGAGGAGGAGGAGAAGGAGAAGGAGGAGGAGGTGGAGGAGAAAGAGGAGGAGAAAGGAGGAGGAGGAGGAGGAGAAAGATGAGGAGGAGAACGGGGGTGTTTGGGGGTTACCCCAGGGGTGTTTGGAGGTTAACCCAGGGGTGATTGGGGTACCACATGTGTGATTGCGTATCCCAGGGGTGTTTGGGGGTTACCTCTTGGGTGTTTGGTTGTTACCCCAGGAGGTTTCGCTATGGTAACACTGCTAATAACCTTCACGCCCGAACATGCCCACGCATTAATACCTCCTCATGCCCCTTATTATCCTCCTTTAACCCACCAAAACAATAAAATATTCTACCATATATGCAAATCCGGCGTGTTTTGCTCATTAGTAACATTTAATGAGTTTCTAATGGCTTTTCTCCTTTGTGTTCTACACGTACGAGTCTGATTTTTTTATAAACCACCAAACCATAGCATCGAATTATTTAACCAAGCTCTGTAATATTCCGAAGTAGACTCCGACAATAAAATATATTTGGACTGACAACTCGCTAAGAGTTATCATCCAAAGCGAACCTTGATGAACTTTGCGCAGTTCTTAAACGTATAAACACCTCAAAAGCGAACCAAATATCTAATATAATATTCACATACAAGTTTACGTTGATATTTGCCAGTGTTAATACGCTTTAAACCCCTTAGCTCACGGCTTTTCGAATTGATTCCTCACACTATCTTAAGTTCTTCTTATATACGGCTTAAAGTGATTCCTCATTCTATCTTCTCACGACTTTTTCACTTATAAACAAGGGTTTAGTAAGCAATGATTCTAGGATGACTTATTCTGTTTGAATATTATAACATGCCCCACAATTGCTGACTGTCGATCAGTAAGGTAAAGTGCATAAATGAAATTTGGTTCCTATTACTATAAGTCGAGCATCTTTTGATAATGACGATCTACGGGAATTAGTCGGAGAGCTATCGGTTGTGACGTATTACACGGGGGGTTGAGTAACAGTAGAGGGTCCCAAAGGAGCCTGAGATGAATGAAGGACGCGACACTGTCTTGCTATGGTAACACTGTTAATGACCTTCTCCCCTAGACTTGCCTAAGCGCTTAATCTCCTTAATGACCCCTAATGAATTTCTCTTTTGTCTCTTGCACGTGCACTGAGGATAAATATGCAAATATCACACTTAGTAACGGAAAGCGCAGCAACGCTTTCAAAGTAATAAATCGCTTTGCCTTTATATTTCGACATTTAAAATCGTTCTTTTCATGACTTCTCGAAGTGATTCCTCATCTAAATATATATCTAAGTTCTTCTTACGATATCTTCACTTGCTTTATAAACGAGGGTTTAGTTAGCGATGATTCTAGGATGACTTACTCTGCTAGGTTCTAACCCTAATATATTATTCATGATATGTTATTAAGTAGAACTAACTCAAGTTATCTCTGCCAATTCAGACATTTAGATTGCTCCAAACTCTCTATACTCACACGGATGAGGTTTCAGATAAAAAATATAAAGTGTCTGTATCAATTTATCTCTCGTTCCTTGTAAAGAAAGTCTATTTCGTTAAAGCTTACTGTACGCGTGCTCTTTGTACCTACGTGTCCCACAAGTGTTGACTGACAGTGGGGTAAAGTGTATAAATGAAAAAGTAATTACTAATACTTATAAGGAAGAAAGTGGGATGCCTTTTTGTAGTGACGTAACTTCGCAAATTAGTCGGAGAGCTATCAGTTATGACGTATTACACAGGGGGTTGAGTAACAGCTAGGATTTGGGGGTTGGATAAATGGTAGGGTTTAGAGGGTCCTAAAGCAGTCTGAAATAATGACGTGTGCATAAATAATAAGTCGGTATGATGTAGTGAAACCAAGGGGGTTGAGTAACAGCTAGGGTTTGGGGGTTGGATAAAAGTTAGGGTTAGATGGTCCCAAAGGAGCCTGAGAAATAATGACGTAAGCATAAATAATGAGATTTGGGTTAGGAGGTCCCAAAGGAGCCTGAGAATGAATTAATAATAAGTTGAATATTTAATGAGGTGGCATCCCTTTGTGGTCTATAATGGGGGGTATCACTACTTATAGCAAACATTGAGCGTGATTCTGTATTTAATAAGCACTTATTAAGACCATCTGTGTGTATAAAGAGCTGTCGCGACAACCTCGTACCCAGCTCCAGCGAGTTAGGGAACGCCGAGCAAGGAGCCTAAAATACAGATAAGTATGGTTTTATTTGCAAATTCTGATAAAATTTTAACTTACAAGCTCCCTTTCCGACGCACCAAGGAGGTGAGTTTGAGGAAACATTGTCTTTACATACAAAGCCGGCTGTCTTTCCCTCTCCCCAACACTGATCTGGCACTTTGTTCATATCCAAGGCAGGATCTTTGTTGTATCCCCAACATTCACCATAAAATTCGATGTGAAAGTATTTATAATCAAATTCCTTGGCTTTTTTGAAACATCTGTTATATAAAAAAGAAAAAGAAGATAGTGAATTCCCTACAGTTTCTTGAAAAATAGAAAAACTGCAAGTTTAAAACTCCAAAGTGCTCTTGGATATTTCGTAAAAGACTGAAACTAAAGTAATCCATAAAATAAAGACATTGAATATTCTTAATAAATATAATGTTTTATCTGTTACGGTGACAACAATGATTTTCAAAATATCCGCAAATTTACATTTAATCTAATCTATTTAAAAAACGAGTTCGTCGACCCTAGGGTTTTTATTAACTGAAACATTTCGTTAATTTAGTAAATTAATAAACAGTTTTATTAAATGTTTGTAGATTCAATCCTTTTTTAATTAAGAATAATCATGTTCTTCTAGGTTTTTTTTAAACATTGTATCTGCAGATGTTTTTTTATATCTACGTCTTAGTTGTTTCTAAAAAAAATAATTTAATGCATAAAAATCGGTGGGTTACCGAACTCGTTCTTAAAATAGATTGAGTTAAATTTTAATTTTCGGTCATTTTAAAACAGCATTGTTGTCATGTCTCAAAAAGTATTGAATATTTTTTAGGTAACTTTGTGGAAAACTTGAACACGGATCAATCCGTCCGGTTTTTATTAATTTGATTAAAAACCTGCAGATTAGAATTTTAAAAATTTTTTAAAAATCAAATTGTAAGCTCTTCCGTAGAAAACTGGGCTAAAATAGCTTGATTGCGCTTTTTATGCGTATACTATACAAACCTTATTAGCCGAATAAACAAAAAAAATCGACAGTTCCATTGTTTATAGAATAAAGTATAGTCATTTACCAAAAAACATGCAATCTTTTTATGCATAATTGCGAATACAATCAAGTATTCATTCCATGTGATGGTTTTTTTTGGTTTTTTTTTATTAGATTCGCCATTATAGTGTTATAGTATATACATGCATTACAAAATAAATTCAAAATATAACGGCATGGTCACCGCAACAGCAATAAGCCAATTACCGCGGGCCCAAAACTAAACTAAATAAACTAAATAAACTAATAAATAAATATACTAACTACAAAATCAAATCTTAGATACAATTAATAACAACAAAATACTAGCTAAACTATATATGCTAATAACAACAAGAAATAGGGTACCTAAGGCTACGGGAACAGTTACATTTTAAGCAGATTGTTTTAAATGTACGAGGGTTTTCACAGTCATAAGTAGTTTCCAAAGCTGAGAAATAATAATTAAGTATATCGGATTTAAACAAAGGAAGGTTGTCCATAATGAGGTTAAGTTCATTTGCTAAAATATTCCATATTCTAATTGATCTTACAAAGAAATATTTCTGGTATGTTGATGTTTTACATTTAGGAACGACAAATTTTTTAATGTTAGCATTATTGGAGGATGATCTAGTTCGTCTGGTATTTCGGAGAAATATTGGTAAAGGGGGGGAATTTAAAGTTAGTTAGTGAGATGGTTCGTGCAAGCTTTGACTGGTCATTAATTATTGTTAAATAATAATAATAATTATTATTATTTCTTTATTATTTCATTATTTCACACCATATGTTGGTATAGGCGGTATTGTCACTCTAGAACAAGCTTTTTGAAGTAACGATGTGATCCCCTGTGTTCCAACTTTCTCAAACCCACATCTTCAGATTTTTAATCACTGTGGCAAGTGCCCCGATTACTATTGGTATGACGTGTACATTTCTGCAGTCCCAAATCTTTCGAACTTCCATTTTTAGATCATGCTATAGTTCAATCTTCTCTCTTTCTTTTTTTACCACACACGTATCAATTATTATCGTTTTTAAGCGTTTTGAATATGCTAAAATAGAGAGCTGTTTTCTTGCTCACTCGCAGATAGCTTCTTTGAGAAAATCGTTCCAGCTATCCTTCCAATTAATATCGTTTCGATAATGAGCTAATAAAGTGTTGCTAGCATCATTATAGGTTTGAAAGCATCCTTGCTTTTCAATCTTATTCGAACACCCTGAAATAAGACGAAAGATAACTTTGATTACTAATTTATGAAAAATATTTCGTGCATATTATATTATTATACATTAAAGACAATAAAAACGTTTTAGAGCAAAGTGTAATAATTATATGAATGGGTCAGAATAACATGGTTCTATTTGAAATTTTTGAAAAATTTACAAGTGCTTGTTTTTTTTTCTATATTACTATTACTTTTTAATACACAAAGAACTCTACTTGTGATATTACAGCATCCTGTGGGCGCGTCCACCCCTTGTATATTTGATAGTTTAAAAACGCTTCGCTTTTTTCACCAATGATAGAAAAAAGTTTACTCAAAGCAGTAAAAATCTTCTTATAGTTTTCTTACAGGTTTTACTTTGAAAATTATTAAAGAGCAATTGACTTTGACAAATTTGAACGAATTGTTAGCTATACGCTGAATTTGGCCGCCATATTATGCATGAAGAGCCTGCGTATAAGGTTGGAAATTACCATTTATCAACATCCGAAGTAGAATGTGATTGGCCCTTTTCGGCTTTATTGTTTTTGATTGGAATGATGGCTCCAAAAAATTGCACTGTATTCCCTTTTTCTGCACTGTACTTCCAATTTTTCTTGCACTGATCTCGGTCGATCAAAATTGAAGTAATAATTTTATGTGTGAGAAGCCCGTGGTTTTCTACATAATATAGAGAGCTTAAGCAACAGACGTTTTAGAGCCACGGACGGCGTTTAAATTCAATAGCATTTTTCATTCAAAACAATGATAATGAGCAATTTAAAATCCCAAGAGCAAAGTGAACGCCGTCGTCGTTCTGCACAAGACGTCAGTGAGAGCATTTTCACGTTCTTGAGACGACGGGAACTGCTAGAACGTTGAGGCCTGTCATCGTTGTTTTACTACAATGACTGAGACGTACTTTTAAAGTAGAAAACTGTATTTTAAGGGGGATAAATGCATTACATTACAATATAAAATAAAGGATTTGTATTTTTATATAAAGGTGAAATTTAAGCTTATGAGCTAACAGTTTAGATATGTGATTATTCATAGCCTTTGTTTTGGGTAAAAAAGTATTTTCAAATAATACGCGGTTCAGTAGTTCTCTATTATATTCCTGTTCTACCGGTCACCGCCCGTGTCTCGAAAACGCCTAATATGCTTAAGCTCTCCATTGTCTTGATACCAACCTTTATAGTTGACAATACTGTAACGTGCCAAGGCTTACCCTTTTTTGACCATCTATTTTAGCTCACCACTTGGCGTATATTTGCAACTTATTATATAGCATGCTATCGGATATGAGCTGTTGCGTAATCTGATTGGTTCCGTACTACCAGGCTATCAGCTCATATCCTGCTAGTAGAGGAAAAACAAGATGGCGGCATGTTTTTTAAACTGCCGAAATGAGTTGAAATTGACGGATTTTTATACAGAAAAACATCAACACCCTCAAACCAATGTAAAAAAAAAACACGTTGTGTAAAAATACATTAACAAATACACAATTTAGCATGTCAAATGGTAAAATTCACCTAAAAATTACGTCTTTTTTACTTAAAAAACACGACTAAATTAGCGGGTTGATATTAATTTGTTGCCAAACAAAGAAACTCACGGTTAAAGTCAAGAATACAGCACACATTTCATCATTCTCGTACCCAGGGTCTTATCTCCGCTCCCCCGCGCTGCGAAAAGACCCTGGTTGGGGCTGGTCACGTGTTTCGAGGGCAAAAATATAACTTACTGGGGGTGGGTTATTTAGAAACGTGGCTAAACTGAACACGAAAAGACAATGTTTTTATAATGGATTTATTTTATTCTGACAAGACAAGGTGTACGTTTTATAACTGTCAAGAAAGCCAGACTCAGAGTGCATGCCCAAATCGATGTTTATTTACGTCAGTTTACTCAGTGTTGTGCGATGATGTAAACTGTATGTAGAAACAGAAGTCGCCGTCCTGAACTCGAAGGCCCCTATGTCTTGATTGGCTTTTTGAAATAGTAAAATACGTGTAAATCTATCTGGTTGATTAGCGCCTTGGATTTTATTCGTCGAAGTCTACCCGAATACACCGCCAATTTTTCGTTAGTCGCTTTGTGTCCCGCAGCTTTGCCTTTGTTGTTTTTTATGTGCCAACTGTCAATGTTTTCAAGCGTTTCGTTGCGCGCGTCTGACTGTTTGCGTTTATACGAAACGGTTGCCTAAAAAACAATGACAATATTAGTAAACTTTATGAACATTTATAGAATACATGATCAAGGTGATATTTAAAGGTAATACAAATGTGCCTGAGTTGTTTAAGCCTTTAAGGAGTCTGAACGGCGAAGTAAACATATTTATTAAAATATATTGAACTCAGTTGAACGGTGGTCATGCCATAATTTGGATCTTTCGGGATTTAACGTTTATAACGAAGTATTTTCCATAATTTAGGACACATAGAACGGTATAACATTCGCGCTGCGGATTCAGTGGTAAGTTTTGGCTGTAATTCTGTCAAATACAGTGACAAGAAAAACATTGAACAAGCAACAACGTTCAGCGCGCGATATAATACTGTAAAATGTTAACAATTGTATAAAGTAAAACGCGATACTGATAGGTAGACAACTTTATAGTGAAATTGAGGCTAGCAATTAACAGTTGAGTCTTGACAACATGAGCTTGTGGCTCCTTTTATGAATTATGATGAATCGGTTATTAAATAAGGTTGGCTCAGTTTAAAAATCAGCAATATAGTTCAAGTATAAGTGCCTACTTTAATCCGCGGCTGCACGTTACGAAACGGCATGAAATTGTTGTATGCGATGTAGAAATTAAAGAAATAGTAAATGTAATGAACTAACCTCTTGGAATTTCTAAAGCACAGAATAAGCATGTAAAGCCTTGTTGACAGCTGCAAGCCCAAGGTGTTGATTTCGCGAGCGTTGGCCGTTGCAAGAGATGCAGTGGGATAATTTCCACACTTTCTTTCGAATGGAGGTTCAAACGATTGTCAACCAAAAGAATTTGTGAATTTCGCATAGTCCTGATTCAGTTGATTGTAAGGAAATTTAACCGCTTACTGTAAAATTATCAGATCGCTGATGAGTGATGACTGTAGAAATCCATTCGAAGAAATATAGAATCTCGCTGCTCGTCGGATTGAACGACGGAAGGCTTTTGTAGAAGTTCAGAATTGTAATTCAATAATACCAGATTGTTATCCATGGAGTGTTTAATTTGCGTAATGAGCTTTCCTCGATATTGTAAATATTCTTGATTCAAGGTACTGCGACAAATTTTGACAAATTTTAAAAATAACCACCCGACCCTGACAAGAAAAGTTTGTTATCTCCCATATTCTGGGAGACACGTGACCAGCGCCAACCAGGGTCTTTTCGCAGCGCGGGGGAGCGGAGATAAGACCCTGGGTACGAGGTTGACATTTCATAGGAGATCACCAGTAAAGAGACTTTTTTTATTTAGATAAGCATTTGGAGTAGTAAAAAGCATGTTCTTTTTCAAAAACAACCAATTAAGTAATTTAGTTTCACTCGGCCAAAGGGTGTTTCAGTTTCATTTTTGCATGAAATCAAAACCTTTTTCACGACAGCAACGCTAATATAAACAACTCACTCACCTTTTGACTTCATAAAGGTATCTTTTAATCTTTTTTGTTGATCTGCTTAACTCATTTTTTGCCTCTCGAGCAACATTTATGCAACATTTCAAAGCTGTTTGCCGAACAGCTCAGCGAGAAACTCTATGTGAATGCATCATTACGCATGGCGGAAATATTAGTTGCCTATGCCGGAAGTTTGTCGTTTGAAACATTTCGCTGTAATTTTGTCTCTTGTACAGTGCTTGGCTATATAATAAAACAGTTATACCATTCGCTCTCGTCGTATACGAACTAATAGCCAACGAGGCGCTTGAGCTCATATACGACTCGAGCTCATGGTATAACTGTTAAATATTTAAAGCCTATTTACGCTGCTTTACAATTTAGGATCACATATTTACGATTCAAGTTCCAAGTGGGCTTAAGAACCGTTACGGACGATAAAAGGTCGTTAAGCTTCGACGCACGTCGACATCAACTTAACTTTACATCAATATATATAATGATATTAGGTGTTACTCCGAGTGACGAACCATACCGGTCAAGTAGAGAAAACTCTACTTGGCCCGGCTGGGATTCGAACCCGCGACCTTCGGTTTATTAGTCCGACCGCTCTACCGACTGAGCTACAGGTCAAGTTGGGAGGTGGTGGTGGAATGATGGTACTTGGATTTGTCGCGAAGGTCACGGGTTCGAATCCCAGCCGGGCCAAGTAGAGTTTTCTCTACTTGACCGGTATTGTTCGTCACTCGGAGTAACACCTAATATCATTATTCTTCACCCGAGTTCACCTCAAAATGGTAAGCCCTCTTAAACTATATTATATTCGCTCTACCTTTATGGTAGTATTGAGCACTTTCCAACATTCCGTGAACAAAATCGCACGTGCTCGTTTGTATATATATATATATATATATATATATATAATATATATATATATATAATAAAGCTACTAATGGTATATGAGCTCTCTTAACAATCTGATTGGCTGCATTACTAACTGTATATCAGGTCATACACAGCGAGCAATCAAAAACAAAATGGCGGCGTAGTTCTCTTAAACTATTGCAGATGAAACTGGCTGGGTTTTTTAACGTATAGCTCAGAAAAACTTGAGCTATGAAGGGGAAACTAACATTTAACACAAAATACACAAACCAAAAGCACAATTTACAAAGTTAAGATGGTAAATCCACTTCTAAAACCGTGTTAAGAGTTTACAAAACCCGATTTGAATTGTCAGGTTGACAATAATGTTTTGTTAGGCAAATTAAAATCCACAAGAATTGAACTAACAACACATATTTATCAGTACAACCATTATTATTACTCAGCAAAGTGGGTTTTTGAAGTAATAAATCATTATGGATAAAAACTGTGTTATTCTTTGAGGTTGAGAAATATTGAAAAACAACGCGTAATTTTCGCTATTAATTATATTTTTAGCTTCTTTGTCCATTTAAAAAGTCAAAGATTCACAACCACGACAGATTAAGAAATAAATCACCCACCTTTTGACTTTTCAAAGCTGTTTTTATTCTTCATTCATTCTTCATTTTTAATCTAATTTATTGCAATAAATCAACTTGCATTAATTATCATAACATATTTTGCTATATTATAAAACAAGTATACCATTCGCTCTTGTCGTGTATGAACTCATGGTATAATTGTTAAATATATATATATAGCACATAAAAATGTGCGGTCTTAATTAACATACTGATAAAAACTTCCAACAATGTTTATCATTTTAAATATTTAAAATCATTAATAATTCATGAAAACAGAAAGAAAATCAGTACCATTTCCGTGGTTTTATATCTGATATTGAATCTTTCTGATTTACATAAATTTTAGCCCTGATTTTTTCGGCTTAGACAACGTTGTTTTTCAAAATTACTATGCCAATGAACTTAACAAATGAGTCGTTTTTGAAGCTATTCACTTACATTACGTTTATATTGGCTATCGCCTCATGACGTTATACTTTGATAAAGCACTGCTGCTCATGGTTTAAATATTACTGAAGACATATTTCCCATTTTTCCAAATATGACCTACACTTGATTTTCACATCACGATACCAATTTAATTCAATTAAGAAATTGTTGAATTTTAGTATATTGATAACGACACAACATTAGAATAATTGATTATGTGAATCTTCTACAGTAACAAAGAACTAGCTCGTTCGTAAACAGTAAACCAACATTTGAAAGAGCAGAAAATTGAAGTTTTGCATTCGGTCAGCAACGTTTCAATACTAAAGTGCAAGTTAAATTTAATAAATACGTACAAAAGTGGCGATAAAATTCACTTCTAAGGTTTCTTTTAAAGAACTTTTCTTTTCAAATTCGTGTTTCGTAGTATTACCACTGTTTTGTCTGTTTTTGTGCGAGCACGACGAGCAAGGTATTAGTCTGTTTGGCTCGCCGTTGTAAATCACATACAGTTCAGCCGCGCATATTGTATCTATTACTTAGACCACTTTGGAATTCCCTGCTGGCAGAGGGGTTTCTCTACAAGAAAGAGACCTCGGCAAACGTCCGACGCTTTGCTTGATGTAGCCGCCGTCCATGATCTTAAACGTGTCAAACCAGTTCTGATAAAAGGTTTGGTGCAACACACATTCTTATTGGCCACGCAATGACTAACGAGTTGTTTACGTGGTGGCCCTAGAGTGTAGCAATCAGTATTCCGGAGCCAGTTGGGCTTCTGTAACTCTGTTTTTATCTCTTTTGTTACTATTCAAAACATTATTTCCGTAATGAAATACGAATACTTTGTCACAGAGTCGGTATAAAGTTGTTTCGTGTTTCTGAACTTTGTTTCCAAGGTAACTTCGCGCATGCGCGACAGGAAAAGTGTAGGATTGTTTCCAGATGTCTCTTTCCTTTAGAGAGACCTCTGCCAGCAGGGAAACTTTGGAAATGATGTTATCATACGCTTTACACTTTATATAATAACGCCTTCAAAATCTGTTATAACTTAAAGTTCTGATGACTCTTATAGATATAAATAGGAACTTGACAATTTGCGAACTTTTTATCTTAAGAAAAGGGAAATAGCTATAAACGAAAGCAAACACCACTCGCAGTTCAGTCCTTGGTATCCACTTGCACAGTCACAATAATACGTCCGTCCTTTAGATGTGCACTTTCCACCATTTCGACATGGTGAGCTTTCACAAGGGTCTAATATATTTAGAAGAAATAAATAAATTAATGCTGAGATATTAATAGCTAACGTTAAGCTCCTTAAATTGTCATACAAGTTTAATTGTAAAATTTATGACGGGAAATCGGTGAAATAAAACAAAAATAGAGCAATTTCAAGCACCGTAACATATACTATTCATTTAAACCGATCAATCGCCACAACCTACACCAAAAGATTGCGACACCTATTTTTTAAATTTATTATTTTTGTAAACAGTCTTTCACAATATCACTAAGCTGAGTGTTGCCTACGCACCAGTCCTAGTGATTTGTTGGTATAAATATAGTCACCTCCGCCAAAATGGTATGTTTTTACTTTCCTTTATTTTATTATTAGTTTGTTAGGCTGTTGTTACTCTGTTAAGCCGTTTGTCTATTCGTCTGTTATATATTCTGTTCGTCTGTTGGTCAGTTACTCTGTTAGTTTCATAGTCTGTTAGCCTGCATGTTAGTCTTTCAGTTTGCTAGTCAGTTATTCTGTTAGTCAGTTGGCTTGTTAGACGGTTCAGTTTTAGTCTTTCGCCTGTTACCAGGATACATCAAAAAGCATTAAACCGTTTTAATGTAACTTTGTAGAAGTGCTGGGGTTTTTTAATAGCATGTCATGCTGTTAAGATACATGGACTAGGGAAGAATGAGGGAATATGAATGTCAAAGGTTGTTTGAGATAACAATGACTGGTTTACAAAAAAATAAATTGCAACGGCGACGCTATTTTAACATGGTATAGCTCCAGCTTTTGACATGTAAGATCGCAGATATATATTTTTACAAACTAACGGGCGCAGGGCCGCCGAGAGCCACGATGGGCCCCGGGGTAAGTCGGATCGCGTCGAAGCCTTGACCATTCTAGGCCGGGGGTCTAGGGACATGCCTTCAGAAAAGTTTGAATTTTTAGACGGCCAGGAGGCCATTTTGGGCTATTTTGAATGTAAGAATCATGTTAGCTTGTAGATTTCACTTTGGCCCGGGCCCTAGACTGTGGTAGCGGGCCCCTTGTGTGGTCCGGGCCCTCGGGCAGTTGCCCTGGCTACCCTCCCCTCTCGGCGGTCCTGAACGGGCGGCAATTGCGTCTTAATTCCCCAAGACCTCGAAAATTGCAACACAAGAAGAAAAAAGCAACACGTACACGAGCGCATTTAGTCGTTTAAACGTAAACACTATTCGTATACGTAGAGTATATAAAAATGTACACGCTTAATTTAAACTTGTAACATTACCACTTTCACTTTCGCAGTTGTTTCCTTCATAATAACTTGGACAGTTGCAATTGTACGTCTGTCCTTGTGATGTACACTGTCCATCGTTTTGACACGGTGAGCTTTCACAGGGGTCTTAAGTGAAAGAAACGAAATACAATAAGTACAAATTATGGTAATTATTTTTTGAATACATTTAGACACAAATAATATCAACTAAAAATATTTCTTTTTATTGAACGAAGTTTTTATTTGCCATCAGAATATCATTTTCAATTTGCAATGGATTTTGCAGATTTTGCAAATTTGCAGTTTAACTCGATTCGGGGAAAAACTTTCCACTTAAAGTTATTTTTATTATGTAGCAAGAACTTGTGGACCGCATTAATAACCAAACGCAAAATAGTCCGAATTCGTTTTAAGATCAACGAGCTAATACATAAAAATTCAAAAATCTTTCGCTAAGATTAATTTTCATTCTACGGTCGACCACAATAAAAGATAAAGCAGCAGATGTAATTATACTCCGTCGGCCTTACGACCGTTCAAATATTGTCCGTTTGGACGATGGAAAAGCGCAATGCACTACGTGACTTGCATATACGGTCGTGGACATTAGAGTTACATAGTTAGAAAGTTACTTACAAGATGAACGATGACATGGAGCGTGCCTTATCTGGCAGACGCAAAAATTTGGATCAATCCAAGTAAATGCCATCACAAAAGCAAATTCTTCACAGCAATCACAAATAGATTCTTTTGTGCGACCACCTTAAGAATAGGCATGCAATACATGGACGTGTCTACTGCTTTTACGTGCATTTTAATTGTTAACAAACAATGATTAACAACTCCGATATGAACAGCTTCCGGAGTTAACAATTACTAACTGAGTTAAAGGGTCTTACACCAAAATTTCTTTTTTCTTTAAATTTAAAATTAAGAGAGAATAAGGTTCATATTTATAGGTTCACATATATAGGGTATGTGAAAATGTGACCCAGAAAATACTGTGACCCACTCTTGTGTTGCTATGGTAACCGAGATAATTGTCCCCCATTGTGATAAAGAACCTTTATCTTCAAAACTGATAACTCATAAAGGAAAGGTCAAAAAAATGTTTTTAATGGTTAATTTTATCAATGAATACGTATTGAAGGAGCTGAACCTAAAGCAATGAAACGTTTATCAGTTTTTTAGAATTTGTAAAGAATAGATTTTTTTTTAAATTAAGCAAGCATGCAGTGTATTATAAAATTAAAGAGCTTTACAATACTTGTCTCTTTTAAAAGTAATTTTTTTTAATAAAAATGAACCAGAAAATTTAGAGGAATTGGTCAAAACGTAATAGAAAAATATTTTTTGAAATATTCGGTTTTTGTTGAATTTCGTGATTTGAGAAAAACAGCTTTAAAGTGTCACTAAGACGAAAAATCGTCAGTCTTTTTCTGACATAATCATAAAGTAGATTTAAAATGAGGATGAACGGCGTTTGTGGTTTGTAAATATCTCATCTCGTTCAAGAGTTATTCACGTTTTTGAAATATGCAAATTATATGGCTGATGACGTCATTTTCTCCAAACGAGCGAAATGAAAATCGTAAAATTAGGAATATCTCTAGAAATAAACCATAGAAAATTCTCAAATTTTGCATGCTTATAGTATTAAATAAAATACGTTTCACTTTGGAACTTTAGTTGTTTTCGTGGAAACTGCTGCTTCCTGGCCCCATCCAATGATAAAATTAAATTTTCTTATTTATCAGCAATCAAGTAGCGTTTACTCCAGTGAATAAATGTGACGATTAGGGCTTATGTAGGCATTGTAATTCAAACGTTTAAATATTTCTATTTTTAAACAATGAGGCAAAAATGATAACTCCCTTTTTAAGGTTAAGAGTAACCTGAGAGCATGCGCTTACCATGGCAATCACAAAAGTTCCACAGAGAAGTGTATTTTATTAGATACTATAAGCATACAAAGTTTAAGCACGTTCTATTGTTTATTTCCAGCGATATTCCTTATTTTACGATTCCATTTCGCTCGTTTGGAGTAAATGACGTCATCAGCCATAAATTTGTATATTGCCAAAACGTGAATATCTCTTGAACGAGATGAGATATTGACAAACCACAAACGCCGTTCGCCCTCATTTTAAATGTACTTTATGATAAGATAAAAAAAAACACTGACGATTTTTTCATCATAGTGACACTTTAAAGTTAATTAAGATGAAAATGTTATGTTGACGTTCGTCATGCAAGTTTTACAGCATCGGTAAAATATATTAAAATGGCGTTTAGAACATGAAAGGACTCAAAGGGAATTGTATTCCCGCGCGAGTGTTATCCGGCGGGATTGGAAGCGCTTCGTTTTGTAATGGCGCCAAGACGTAGTTATATGTCAAGGTGTCACTCCGTCGAAATAAAGTCCATTTGAATACGTTGCGGCTGATTTAAGGGACATCATGCATGTAAAGTCCGAGTAATAGTCGATCTGCCGATGACTTTTCAAAGGACTGAACAACGTCGAACAACATCGAATATTTTGGCGCTGCTGTTTATGTGGTGGAGGTCGCATAAGGAACTGACGGAGACCCGAAGTTTAGTTTAAAATTTAGACTGGCATATTATTGAGATGTGTAAGTACGTATCCAGCATAGGATGTGTTTGGCTTTTGTGTTTTGACTCCGAATTTGACATTATAAGGGTTCAGTTCCCTATGTTTAGATAATTGGGGAAGGTCCATGTCGAATTTTTACAAAGTATATCCAGAATGAAATTCGAGAGTAGTTTTCAGGGCGGTGATGGGCTCTATGTTATTGGTGTTTATATCTGTTGAATAAAACGCAAGTAGCGTAATTTTTTTATTTAGTCCATTTATTTTCTTCCTTTCTAACGTTGATGAAATATTGCTGCTAAGTAGTTAAATAAACGACTGAGCCTCAACAGGGCTGGTTTTCATACGATTTACAGTTTAACTGAACATTAACATAGTGTACCGCTCCCCCCTAATAAATATATTGATCTTGGTAGTCAATTTCATAACAGTTCATCTCACGGCGGTATAAATAATTTCCGTTTCTTCAAATATGTCGTTGTCTGAACCCGACCCAAATCTTATATCAAAATAATGCGGAGAATATTCTTGTTACGGGATGAAATCGTACTGATCGTTTCGCGAAGCCACGAGATGATAAAAAAATGTGGCCTGTTTAACTGCCACATTGCTTCTTGTCAAAACGAGACTAGAGCATGAGAAATGTCAATGATTGCCAGTTTATAACATCTATTTTGTGTTTCTTAGAAAGCGAGTTCACAGATCTTCATGTGGTTATGGAATTTCTAAGAATTGTCAATTTAGTTTCCTTTATATCTCAGCAGTGCCTTAGTTGTAAACCTGGCAACCGAACAAGGGAATAAGCATATCTGCAGATAAATGTCGACTTCATGCAGATAAAGTCAACGAAATATATACGTTTTTTAGTGTTTTGTTTTATTAATTAAATTTTTAAGACCCAAACCACCGTGAAATGCAAATTTCGTCGAAAACATGTTCTTTTGAGATTTTGACACTGAACTGTAAATATGAAAAATCAAAATTCGCTATATAGAAAGGAGTATATAAAAATGAACATATAGAGAATTGATTTAGCAGGTATTTGAAAAAGTGATAAAAATGTTTTGGGGTGGAAGACCACCTTAACAGGTAACAGAGTTAACAGCTAAAGCTACTGTTACACAATGCGATTTTTCTTGCAACTTGGTGTTACACGTAAACACATTTTCCTCGAATATGTCATCCTCACGTTGATCCGCCGTATTTTTGTTCCTCTTCTTCTTCTTCTTCTTCTTCTTCTTCTCCTCCTCCTCCTCCTCCTCCTCCTCCTCCTTCTTCTTCTTCTTCTTCTTCTTCTTCTTCTTCTTCTTCTTCTTCTTCTTCTTCTTCTTCTTCTTAGGAGCGTTTGGGTCCAGTCTCGAGTGCGCGTGGTATCTCGAAATACCTACACCAGATTGGCTAGCCTTGAAAAGAATTGTGTTGCAGGAAGGGTCTTACCCATTGCAGCAAAAAGTAGAACCCTTCCAACTTTTCCTGCAACTTGCAACACTTTTTGCAATTTTTGCAACTTGCAACATTAAGTGATTTGTTGCAAGTTGCAAGAACAATCGCATCGTGTAACAGAACCTTTACAGAGTTAACAACTAACAGAGTTAATTACTAACAGAGTTAACAGGAAACAGAGTTAACAGCTACCAGCGTTAACAGCTATCAGCGTTAACAGCTAACAGAGTTAACAGCTAACAGAGTTAACAGCTAACAGAGTTAACAGCTAACAGAGTTAACAGCTAACAGAGTTAACAGCTAACAGAGTTAACAGGAAAAAAAGTTAACAGCTAACAGAGTTAGCAGCTAACAAGCTAACATAGTTAACATCTAACATAGTTAACAGCTAACAGCTAACAGAGTTAACAGCTAACATATTTAACAGAAAAAGTGTTAACAACTAGCGGAGTTAACAGCTAACAGAGTTAAAAGTTAATAGAGTTAACAACTATAATAGAGTATAAACAAGGGGAGACAAATACCACTTGTCAGCGCACAGACACTTAATTTCACACGCTTAAATACGACTTTGTAACCTTACCAATTTCGACTTCGCAGTTCAGTCCTTTATATCCATTTGCACAGTCGCAATAGTACGTATTTAGTCCTTCTGAAATGCACTTTCCACCATTTTGACATGGTGAGCTTTTACAAGGGTCTTGCATATAGAAAAAATAATTAAAAACATAATGCAGAGATATTAATAACTGGCGTTATGTTTCTTGAATTGTCATAAGTTTAATTGTCAAAGCTATAATGGGATTCACCGACAGCCTTTACTATCTCAACTTTCTTGTGTTCCCCTAGTGTCTTCTCCACACCAGAACTAGTGATTTGGTGATAAATATAGTCAGCTACGACAGAAGCTTATATATGTTTTTACTTCCGTTTGATTTTTTGTTAGTTTGTTACTCTGATAGTCTGTTTAGTCTGTCAGTCTGTTTAACCTTTTTAATCTGTTTAGCTTAATTGTTAGAATATCTCAAATTAAAGTATTAAAGCAATTTTAATATAACTTTGTAAAAATATTAGCCATAAACCATCGACCATTGAATAAAAATGTCAAAAAATTATCTGACCTTGTGGTATGCACTGTCCATCATTTTGACATAGAGGGCCTTCGCAAGGGTCTTACATAAAAGAGAGAAAAAAATGAATGCAGAGAAGTTACCGAACGTGAATTTGCTTGTCTTTTCCTAACCTTATTCGTAAAGTTTACAATGAAAAGGCAGTAGAATAAAAGAAAAACAAGGCAGTTATAAAAACAGGAATGTTATGTTGAATTTGACACAAATTGCCACAACTAGCATATCTGAAAGGAATATATATCAGTGGCGTCGCCAGACATTTCAAGGAAGCGGGCACTCCATTTGATAGAAAAAACTAGGGGTAGCAATATCCAACTAAAGGACGTCACCACCATACTCGGAAATTTATTCATAACGTAAGTCGTTGTCTTGCATGATCACATCCCATTCTATTGGCCTTGACGAAATTTGCGAAAGCACAAACATTTTATTGAAAGCGGCGCATGGGGGAACCGTTCAGGTAAATATTTGCAGTCTAAATCGTAGACGTTTTATAGTTATTTTTAAGATAATTATTTTCATGTTGGTCTAGATCTGAGTAAAGATATCGTATAGAGTTTCTTTCATTTAGAAAAACACCACAAAAGTGAGATTGAGCTCCGACCGTTCTTAAATTTAAATTTAGCAATTCACCACCTTTTTAGTTCGCTGAGCTCTTTACACTGGGGTAGGACAGGCTGGCGCCTCAGCCTACCACGGGAATATGGACGCTCCCGCCCACCAGAGTCTGGGGTAGCACCTTCAGCAAGTGCCAATAACCCCTTAGCTGCCCCTGTCAGGGTTATGACATCGGGTAGGTGGAGCTCGTCAGCCTTGGATGGTAGTCCACCTGATTTGTGGTGAAGAGCCACATCCTTCACGATGTGTCCCTGTTTCGACAGAACACAACAGATCTAGGGGAGTAAACCCCGATATAAAATCCTGGAGTTGACAGCAGGCCTCCAGTAGTGGTGATGGCGAGTATCGATAGAGAAAATTAAGTTGAGTTGATAGAGAAAATTAAGTTGACAGCAGGCCTCCAGTAGTGGTGATGGCGAGTATCGATAGAGAAAATTACAGACAAATTTCTCTTACATCAATTATATCCAAGGTAGGAGAAAAGATTGTCCGAGAAAGAATGGTTGACTTTTGGGTAAGTCGGCAAATCTTCAACCAAAATCAATTTGCATATTTAAAAGGCAGATCTACTGTATCGCAATTACTATTGTGTTACAACGATTGGGTAAAGTCAAGAAACAATACTAAACCAACTGACGTTGTATTTCTAGACTTCTGTAAAGCATTTGACAGTGTTCCACACGAACGTCTACTTTACAAATTAAAACAGTTTGGTGTTAATGGAGCTTTATTACAATGGCTTCGAAGTTTTCTCACCAATCGGCTGCAAAGAGTTGTAGTCCGAGGATCATATTCCAATTGGTTGCAAGTAAAATCTGGAGTACCTCAGGGAACAAGTACAAAGTTCTATAAAGCTTTTTGCGGATGATACCAAAGTATACCGAGAAATAAATGATGCTGAAAACGATAAATTATCACTTCAATCTGACTTGGATCGCATGAGTAACTGGGCCAATACCTGGCAACTACGTTTCAACCCCGATAAGTGTGAAGTGATGCGGATTACACACCAACGAGACTCCTCGGAACCTGTGTACCATTTTTTTGGAAAAACACTCAAAGTGGTCAATCAATTCAAAGATCTGGGTATAATTATGACAAGAAATTTGGTATGGAGTAAACAAGTTAACACCGCTGTTAATAAAGCCAATCGCTTATTGGGCTTGGTTAAAAGAACTGTTGGCTCATCAAACAAAAAAATTTTCACCATGTTATATAAAGCGTTGGTAAGACCAACATTAGAATACGCAGCTCCATTATGGTCACCTTACCTGGTCAAAGACGTACAGGCCTTAGAGAGTATCCAAAGAAGAGCATCAAGAATAGTACTGAAACAGAAACGAGGAGAAATGCCGTACGAAGAGCGCTGTAATTTACTAAAATGGGATACATTGGAAAAAAGAAGAGAGTATTTCTCCTTGGTTGAATGCTATAAGACTGTGTTTGGTCTTAATGGAATTGTTTTCGACGATGTATTAGAATATAGACACATAACTAAGACAAGGTCTAACCATAATTATACATTGTACACTAAATTACCTAGATTGAATTGTTACAAACATTCCTTTTTTGTTAGGATAATTAATCTTTGGAATAGTTTGCCTAGTAGTGTTGTAGAAGTAAATAATTTTAAACAGTTTAAAAACCAACTTAAATCACATATGAACATGTATTAGTTATTATTTTTAGTGTTTTTTATTATCTTTTATTTATTTATTTTTTTTAAACATTTTTAATATCTAAGTAGAATAGTATCTAATTTAAATAACTTAAATTTTAATATTTAAGATTTCGATGTATTTTAGTATTAAGGATTGTAATTTTATTAATTTAGGGGATCTTTACATAGGGTTAACCTCTAGATTCTCCTGCAAGGACCTCTTGGGTACCTTGAATAAATTGATTGATTGATTGATTGATTGATTGATTGATAGACTGGTATATCGGCTTCTTCCACACTGATCGATGGCAGATGATAACTGACTTAGTCGACCACAATGGCATGGATCAAATGATCTAATAAGTTGAACACTGCGATGATATTCAGGAGTTGCTACCATCTATCATTAACCAGCAACAGAAAGATTGAAATGACTAGTACTTCAAACACAAATTCATACCGCATCGCTCGTCGCGCGGGTCAACAAGGAGCGCGTTCTTCAGTGGAGTACCAGGCTGAGCTCGAAAATAATACTACTGGTGACAGATTCAAGGAAAAGCTTCTGAAATGCAAAAGAATGTTTAGATTATCGACCTTGAATGTCGAACTCTGAACTCCATATGGAAAATGAGAGAAATCATCGCCTTAGCAGAAGAGTACGACATTGACATAATCTGCCTACAGGAGCATCGGATTTTCCATGGAGACATTAACATCCGTCATGAAAATATGGGAAAGGGGTGGATGCTGGTAACAGGTTCTGCAGAAAAGGCTGAAAACAATTCAAACATCAGAGGTGTTGGCTTACTTCTAAATCCAAATTCATACAAAGCACTAAACACCATCGAAAGTATAAATCCTCGAATAATTGTCGCTTCATTTAATGGAAATCCGTGCACAACAGTGATTTCCTGCCATTCTCCAACTAACGTAGCTAACGAAGATGATGTGATAGAGTTCTACCAAAACCTCACAGAGCTGACAAACGCAATTCCCAAACATAATGTCAAGATGATAGGGGGAGACATGAATGCAAAGATCGGCCAAGATGATGTAAAGGGATCCGCTTTTCACGATTCTACAAATCGAAATGGAGAATACCTTCTAGACTTTCAAAAGGAATGCGACATGATAGATTTGAGTGTACGATACACGAAGAGGAAAGGTAAACTGTGGACATTTACATACCAAAATGGTATAAGGGCACAATTAGATCACATTCTTATTAACAGCAAATGGAAAAACAGTGCGAGGAATTGTGAAGCTTACAACACTTTCTGTTCCCTCAATTCTGACCACCGAATCATGACAGCAAAAGTCAAGCTGAGCTTAAGGGTTACCAAGAACTTAAGTAAGAACAGGATACGTTATGACTGGGGAAAATTAATCAGTGATACAGAAGTGAGAACCAACTACACAGTTGATGTCAAGAATCGCTTTGAAACATTAGGAAGTTTAGGTGATGTCAAGAACGCTAATTCCATCTACAACAACATTGTGAATGCACATGAGGTTGCTGCTGAAGCCAACATTCCAAAAATTGAAAGAAAGGTCAACCGCATTCCATGGGAAAACGAGGAGATTATTGCAAGAAGGAAAGAATTGAAGGAAGCATATACTGCAAAGACAAAAATGCTTACAAGAGCCAAAAAAGCAGCACTAGACCAAGCAAAACAGAAACTTGATGAAGCTTACAAACAAGAACTTGAAGCATACATCCAAGCCAAAACTAACATCATACAGAATGCGGCAGAAAACCATCAGTCTTCTCTTGCATGGGCAACTCTGAATGAGATAACTGGGAGAAAGAAAACTGATAGAGGAAAACTGAAAGCCAAAACTCCACAAGAGAGAATTAAGAAATGGAAAGATCACTTCTCCAACCTACTTGGTCAGTCCCCAAAAGTGACAGAACAACCAATACTGATGGTTGTCGAAGACACCTTACCAATAAACACAAGTGACTTCTCCAATGGAGAGCTACTGGACTGTATAAAGTCATTTGCAAATGGTAAAACACCTGGTCTTGACAACATACCAGTGGAAGTATGGAAAACAGGAGCACTAACAGACCCATTACTGGAGGTATGTAACAGAACACTGCACCAAGACAAGGCAGATATCTGGTTAAAAGGCGGTCTGGTACCATTACCAAAAAAGGGAGATCTTGCGTATGCTAAACAATACAGAGGAATCAATTTATCTGTCATTGCAGCTAAAATTTACAACAAAATGCTACTCTTAAGAATAAGACCTCATATTGAACCCCTGCTAAGAATCAATCAGAATGGTTTCCGACCTGAAAGATCTACACTATCGAAAATTCTTACAATTCGACGATTAATTGAAGGTATCAAAGATCAGAATCTAGAGGCTGTCATAACATTCGTGGACTTTAGCAAAGCATTTGACTCAATCCATCGAGGCAAGCTAATGCAGATTCTAAAAGCATACGGCGTCCCGGGACACTATTGTAGATGCAATCAGCATCCTCTACAAAGACACCGTAGCACAAGTTTTGTCACCTGATGGTGACACAGAATTCTTTAAAATTCTTGCAGGAGTACTACAAGGTGACACTCTCGCACCTTCCTGTTCATAGTAGTCTAGGACTACGTGCTGAGAATTGCAACATCGAATGCTGAAGAAACTGGCTTTGTGATAACTCCGCGAAGGAGCAGACGTCATCCTGCTACCATTCTGACTGACACAGACTATGCTGATGATATTGCCCTCACTTCTAATACCATCAAAGAAGCTCAACTTCTTCTTCAACAAGTTGAGGAGGCTGCAAAACAAATCGGACTGCAGGTCAACGATGATAAAACAGAGTTTATGGTATTCAATCAACCAGAGGAAGCCATTATATCATCGAAAGGGAAAACCTTGAAATATGTTGAAGACTTTAAGTATCTAGGATCATGGATAGAAAGCTTGAAAAAAGACCTGGAAGTAAGGATTGGGTTAGCATGGTCAGCTATGAACAAGATGTCAGCAATATGGGAGTCTACACTACCTAACGACCTTAAAATACAGTTCTTCAGGGCAGCTGTAGAGAGCATCCTGATATATGGAGCGGAGTGTTGGACACTTACAAAAGCAATGGAAAACAGGTTAAACGGAACGTACACCAAATTGTTGAGAAGGGTGAAAGGAATTTCCTGGAAACAGCATCTTACAAACAATGTACTGTATGGAGGAATACCACTGTTAACGGAAACTATCAAGCAACGCAGACTGAAATTTATTGGGCACTGCTGGAGAAGAAAAGACGAAGTGGTACATCAGTTGTTATTATGGGAACCAACACATGGCAAAAGAAAAAGAGGAAGACCCTGTCGATCGTATGTACAGCAACTGCTTGAAGACGCAAGACTTGAAAGAAACGATGTTGGTGAGGTGATGCAGGATAGGGAGGTGTGGGGGAGACTAGTCAAGGAAATCCGACTGCGGTCGCCACGCTAAGCTAAGCTAAGCTCTTTGCAAAATACTTACCCTGGTCCCAAAGGTCCTACGCCCCCCCCCCCCCCCCCCCCGCCCCCCCGAAATGCTGAAAGCGGCGAGAGAACCTCTGGTCGAACTGGCCGTTTCTTTGATCGCTCCGAGCCAATGAAGTCGCTAGGGTCAGATCTTGACCCCATTTTCTGATTGGCTAATAAATCTGTTAGGGGGGTTTTGATTAAAAAAAATAATTACACAACGCAACTACAAGTCTAAGGTGGAGGCGTGAAGAAATAGTAATGCATCTTGTAAGGCGTTTGTATAGCATCGTTATGTTAAAATCTCCGGAGCAAAATTGCAAAACAAAGCCGTAAAGGACAAGAACTAACAAATAACGTTGCTGGTGCACATTTCCGGGTCGTACCTTGGTACACCGAGTTTGCAGTGCGTGCGTGAGAGGTATAAATATTATTTCAGTGCGTTGACTAAACTATTATTTCTCTTACTCAAGAAATATTTCTACGTTGCCATACGGATTGGGCGATCGAGTATTAAAATCTGAAAATTAATCTGGCGCCGAACTATAATTTATATATACCGAGAACGTCGTTCAGCAAGCTTTTCAATATTCTCTAGTGGGTTCGCCGTGACATCCAAGTATGACGGTTTTTTTAAATTTGAATACAGTTGTTACATTAATCAACTTGTTATATCATTCTGTGATTGTAATTTATAAATCCTATCGCTAATTTTATTACGAATATAATGACGGCGTCGTATATAATGCCAATAGCAAGGCGCCATGCATTTGTATTAACCACCAACGAATTGATAGCTGTTTATTTTTTTTAACTCCTATTTTAACCTCATCCAGTCGTCTCATGCATGCTAAAGAATAAAAATCCGTTGTTTATGAACACTCTAAAGAAGAGAAGGTGAACTAACACTGAACAATTAAAGAATATTTGGCGCGTACGTCACAAGCAAATTATTCACACGCATTGATTCAAAAGAAAACAACGTAAACACGCTTTATTTGTGTCAATTTCTTTTACTTTCCCTGTATAATGTGGCTGCGGCGTATTTTCTCTCGTGTCATTACATGAAAAAGTTCAAAACGTCTAGTTATATCTTAACCCCCCAAAGCCCCGAAACACAACTCTAGAATAATACATATTTATTTATTTGTGAACGGGTGACATTTTTGCGTTGCAGTTGTACACATATAAAATTCGGTCTCGTTTTCGCAATTTTTCTGAATAGCAGCGGTATAGAAACTAAAGCGCCATGGGGGGAAAAATCTGCCCTATGGATAAGAATTTTCCTGTTATTGTAGCTTGCAAGTGATTTTGAAACGATCAAACGAATAAATAATTTGATCACTGAAGCGGTCGGGCGAGTCATTCAACGCAACTAATAAGTTGTATTGTCTTGTCTCGTGGGCTGTTGGTTTTTTTTCTTGCTCGACTGGTAAAACGGCCAAATTTCTAGACTTTTATAGTTTATTTATCCTAGCCTGCGCCTCAAACGTCCTTAATAAATAAAAATTTCTATTAGTGGTGCAAAACGTTTTAACCCCCCGGTCAAGTTAATTAGATTACTGCAACATGAAAGTGAGATTAGTAGCGTCTTCGACCAGATGTTCTCTCGCCGCTTTCAGCATTTCAGGGGGAGCGGGCCGCGTAGGACCTCTGGGACCAGGGTACAAAATACTGCTTATACGCAGTACTTTACATTCTAATTCTGTTCATATGCGTTTTACTTCGCATAATGTAGTCATTAAACCTCCTTAAAGACCAAAGAGATGTCACAACTTCTATAAGCGCCAAGTATTCCAAACCCATTATTCACAGATAAAACACAATTCCACATTGAACTAAACGGAAAATGTTTCACCCATGCAGTCACTTTGAAACGAGTCTCACAAAGAGTCAAAATAGACCTTCGTAAAAAGGAGTAGACCCAAAAAAAAGTTCAAAAAATTCTTCCCGAAACGTCGTCTTTCCGACTGAAAATTATTCTATATTTTAAAGCAGTCAAAACTACTCTTCAATTGACATGAGTGTATATCCTTTGTCACTGCCTAATAATAGTAACATAATAATCAATTTTTATCTATTTATCACATAATGATCTTTACCTGAGTTATATTTCTTCGTCATTATTCCTGCTTCTTCATCAAATTTAAAGGCGAAAATAGGTACTTTACCATGCTCCGGCTTCACACTCATGGCTAATGCTATAACAGTCGAGAAATTCACAAGGTCTGATAAACCTAATATTATCTCAAGTAAATATATACAGTTTATATATATATATATATATATATATATATATATATATACAGCTAAAAGACTTACCCAAGGAGGAGGTAGAAACAAAGTAAAGAAATAGAATGAATGCAAAATTATTCATTGTCCAAGATCTTCAAATCACTTTTTGGTTGCTTAGTGGTCACTGGACTATAATAGATTTAGTTAATATGTCTTGGCTCTTTATACTGTTGCTAATCTCGCAACTTAGCCAGCTGCTTCGCCTCAAGCAATCACCATTTCCCAGCATGAAATATTTTATATATGCAGAACATTTATTAAATCATAGAGTACAAGATACAAAAGAATTGCTAGATATTGTCAAACACGAAACTAATAGGTTTATATATTAAAGTACCTATCTCACAGAGGGTATTTCACATATTCGTAATCTTTAGGTTCTTCTGAGCGAAAAAAATTGTAAAATGTCCTCAAAGAATGTGGGTACTCTTACCAGGACTGACGTCAAAAAAGAAATAAGTTTTTAGACAGAAACAGTTAGAATTACACCTTTTTCTCGTTATTTCTTGTAATTACGCAATAACAATTAAGTGCAAAAAATAGTGCGTATTGTTGTAAACACTCGTTTTTAAAAAACTTCATTGCTATTTCGACGTCACTTCCTGTAGTAGTTACTACATATGAGAGCGTTTTTTAATAGGTTTATCAAGATTACATTTTGGAACGCCAGGATAGATTGTAATTTGGGTTAGAAGAACACCAGGCTGCTAGTTAAAAATCATTGAAATAAATAAAATAGTTTTATTGTAAGTTAAAAAACAATAGTTTTAGAGTGCGTTGACGCTTTCACCGCCAAAGTCAAATTTTGTTATTTTTCTCTAGCTCTCGGCAGTCGATTTTACTCGTCAAAGAGAGAAGTGAAAGAGTTAAGATTATTCTATTATTGAAAATTGTATTTCCTGAAACAAAGTATTGCACTTTCTAGTTTTTATATCGCTATAGAAAATTTATCGATTAATCGTTTCCGGGTATTCATCTACTTGATCGAGAAAATGCCACTAAGTGCGCTGGCATGTATTGATTCTAAATCAGCTTTTGATTGCGGTTAATAGTAAAGAATAAGGTAGCCAGTTTGGCGACAGCGTTATTATCAAATGGTGTAATGAACCACGCAAAACATCCAGAAAATGCATATTTTGCTTGGGTTTGATAAAAATATGAGTAGTAATATAAATTTTATCTTTAATATTTGTAAGAACATGGTGCAGGTATTTGTTTTAACAAATGTTAATATGATGACATTTATTAACCGAATGCGATCGAGATGTTTTTTGATCCGTGTGGTCATGGACGTGCACTTAGTTAATTACTGTTTCTAAAGACGTTCTGGAGAAAGTTTGTGTATTAGCCTACGCAAGTTTGGCCAAACACCTCATCACTATGCTTAATAATATTTTGGGAAATATGTCTATGATCAACGGTCATCGACGGTTTCAAACTGGGTTACTATGTCCCTACAGTTGAGCGAATGAGCAGCGATCTGTATCTGATTTACAAGGCGAGCTGCAAGCGAGCTGTAGTAAATCAGATACAGATTGCTGCTCATGCTTTGTCTATGACTTATTAAATGGACGCATCTAAATAGCCATGTTTTCCAAATATTGTTCAAGTTGGAGTGATTTTACCTATGTAAATTGAGGAAAACGTTTATGTAAATCAGGACGAATCTGCATGGGATTTACAGATATTGATTAAATATTGATTTCTTTTGAATTTTCTTCAAGAATTTTTAATGAATTTGACAAGCGAAGATAAAGGCTCGCGCAGAGTGGTTTAAATCAATTTTATTGATTTAGGGGCTGTTTACATGAGCCGGGCTAGCCCGGTTAACTGGGCTCACGCGATTGATTAGGATCTCACTGTGGATTTGAAACTCGCGTAAACTAAATGTACAAAGAAGAATTGGTTTAGTTTAGATGTAAACGAAACCTAACGTTGATTAAAATATATTTTTGTGGCCGAGGAAAGAATTTCGTGACACGAGTCCGCTCGGCCGGCTCATGTAAACAGCCCATTTAGATGTGCTTGTGGTTTTCTAGAAATTAATCGAAGTCGCCAGTGAGCATTCAAATTATAGGCTTTTATATCAGAATATGCATTTTCCTAATGTGGTGTGTTATTAATTATATCATATAAAACATTCCTTACTGTTAACCATCTACCTTTGTTTTAATTTTCAACATAATTTCTAAACTCAAAACAGAAATCTCAACGAGCAACTCTCCGAACTATATACTAATATATTATAGCCATTAGGCTAATGCTATACAGGACTGAGTGGACGGCAAAGAGCAAGATACGACAATGAGTATCGATTCGTGCGTGCTACATGTACATCAAAGACATATCAATTAACTGTTTCCTTTGCGCAGTGGTGCTTCACATTTTATCACCAGACGATTCTATATTCACCTCTGATGGATGTTGTGAACGGGAATGAGTAAATTTAGTTTAAAGATCAATGTCACCAGCCAGTTGAAAATTAGAAATGTTGAGTGAAAATTGAAATGTTATATTAAATCAAATTCAAATAAATAATACATCAGAAAATGTATATCAACAATACTAAAATAACCAATGATATCGTAAATTAAACACTTTCATGTGTGTTGCTAGTACACACCATGAGGTGTGCCACCATTACTATACACCCATGCAATAAAAGGGTGTTGCAACCACACACAAACACGTCAGCCTTGCCAACCTTTCTCAGTTCACGGGAAAATAATAACTGGTGTAAAGGTGTTCGACGAAACATGCTTTAGAGGATATGATTCGAAACGACATACTTGCACGATAACACGTAAACACGACGAGTTTATGTGGTGAAAGCGCGGCGGGGAACAAGTTTGACGCAGTAACTAATATAAGCGTATAAGATGATGTTTAAATAATTTAAACCGCTTCCTTCATGAACCAACACAAACAAGAAACGTTAGTAAATGAATACATACAAGTATTATTTAGACTAAGAATCGTTAATTAATATTCAACACATGGCCACTCCTTCACTGTCATTATAATTCATCTCAAGTCGTCGATAAAATGAAAGTCAAAAATATCGAACCAAAATATAATTCATCTCAAATATATAATAGCACGCGGCCATGAACTGAACTGACTAGCGCTCTAAAGCATACTTGTCTCGATTTGTAGATTATTATCATCTTCACGTGCCCCAAAATCTAAACGACGACAATGAATCTGAATGAACGAATCCGTGACATACTATTAGTTATTAGAAGTGACGTTATTTGTCATAAAAATGGTTTAATCGGTAAATTAATTGTGCGGGTATGAAAATTATCAGAACAAATTGAAAATGTGCTAAACTGTCGAGATTAGTTTATAATAAGTTTTTAATAAGTTTTAAACTTATCTCTTGACATGATTAGCAAGGGTTTCGACAGATATACACAATACACTATTATAGTATACAAATTGTAAATAGCCATGGCTCTTGCTGTGGCAAAGTTGTCAGTGCAATTCCACCAAGTTGTCTTATGTTATGACAAAATGACAAATATAGAGATAAAAAAACTGTACAACTGTACACGTGCACCATTGAG
Source organism: Paragorgia papillata (assembly GCA_035771165.1). Taxonomy (NCBI): domain Eukaryota; kingdom Metazoa; phylum Cnidaria; class Anthozoa; order Scleralcyonacea; family Coralliidae; genus Paragorgia; species Paragorgia papillata. Next base: position 1,490,050 of record JAWNZC010000132.1, read on the forward strand.
TCCATCAGATTATTTTGTAGAATTTGTATGAGTAAAATATGTTCTAACCCGACATAGTGTTGAATCGACCCCTAGAACAACAGTCCGTATAAAATGGCACGACCCCACAAGCATATAACATCCTTAAATTACTTTAATATCGTGTTGAAATATTAAAAAGCTATCAAGTTAAATCGAATCAAATGGTTCAGCAAGAGAAATTACTTACATGGAATGATATCATTCTCAAAAGCATTCATGTATATTATTGTCTCGTTGCAATAAGAACTTTTGGTCGAGTTCTACTCGAAGATGCATAAATATTTCCATATAATAAATACTTAATAAATACATTGATAAATACTTCCATAAGCAAATAAAGACATGATGTATCGTTCTTACCGTGAATTTTCCTTCGAGGCCGTATTAAAACTGCTTGAATTGCACCTTCCAAAATTGCGCAGATACAGATTGCGCAACACGCGAACATCCAAACATTCATACATTACATCCAAACTGAAATCAAGATATCGAATATACATAGCTCGGTAAATTGACTGGGCACGAGTAAGGACATAGGCACCCCAAACGAACGTCAAGAATAGTGTGATGCCTCGCTGACTCTCGCCAGCAATCATTTTAGTCTGTTTAGATGCGAGGTTGTAATCCACTAGGAATTCACAGAAATTTCTCATAAGCATTTCAAATTTCAATCTGATCGAAAGATAAGCGATCCAACTTGTTTTTTGAATAAAAATGAATTATAAGTTTTAGATACCAAAGTGTGGCAGGACAGTTCTTAACTCAAGCGTTGGACTGCACTTTAATCGCGTCGGAAGTAGACAAAAAGACAAAAGCAGTCTTCATTGGGCTGATTCCTTGGGTAGAGAAGAAACAATTATAGACACAGACTTCGTCACAACAGCATTGAATGTTCTTTTCTGAGGATTTGAGTTCCTAATCCTTGCCGAAAACGTCCCGCCTTGCTTCCCATGTGAACAGCCTTTTTTATGTAGATACCCGTTTTTCTTGCTGGTTTTAATATTCTAGAATAAGGATGAATCATTTGAACATATCTTGAATTTTCCTAAGCTTTCACCTTTGCTGCAACGTTACCATACGAATTAAGACATTCCTATAACTACATTCAGGAAGCTTTGTTTATGAAATTTACTACACTCCTATACTCAATGATAGTAACATAATGAAATGTGTAATACAGAGACTAAAGAAAATAACCTTGCCACGCTTTTACTAAAACCGATTGTCGAACTTTAGTTTTTCACAAACGAGTTCCGGTTACAGGACCTATAGCCAATTCAAAAATGTTATCCTAACTTCGTACTTCTGACGCTGATTACAACTCTAAATCTAACCTTAAAGAAGGCCGTTAAATGTCCACCGAAAATGCGCGTAATAATGACAAACTGTGGGTCTTCTACCCGAGGAAGCAATTTTTTTTCTCACATTTCATCTCCCCTGGGGTTGTGCCATAGATTTGTTGGCATTTCTAACTTAAAGCTTTAGAAATAACTCGATTCAGTGGGAAATTCCGAAAGTGTAAGAAGCAGTTTGCATAGTTATATAGTTCTCAGTCGCGGAATGCAAAGCCTCATGGCGCACACATACGATCGTAGGCACACGTAGTTTGTCGATTTTTATCGGCTGGTCAACTGATAAAAAGCGGTATTTACCATATACGTGTGCCAGTTACATGTAAAAGCTCAAATATTTAGCAACTGGAGTCACCAGTTTTACGCTCATCAAAATAAAATAAGTTCAGGAAGAATAATGAGTGATCAGCGGCATAATGCGATATTTTGACCAATTTAATCGGACAATATCAAACCAGTTTGATATTTTACGGCAAAAATCGGCAGAATAAAATCGCTCAGTATTGACACCGCACACGTAGCGATTTTGATCGTAAGCCCTAAATTTAGTCGGCCAATACACTGAGATCGACATACTAAAATCGTAGCGTGTGCGACAGGCTAAAAGTGGCAGTACGACCGAAAATCGCGAACGATTTTTGCGGCTTAATTATTCTTATTCGTAGAAGGTATATACCACTATAAGAGCAAAAGCAACTTTAAGGTTGATTTGAATAAAAGCGCGTATAATTTGGAATAAAATCACTCCGCCATTGCATAGTTTCCAGGTATTCATCTACGTGATCGAGAAAAATCCTGCACTCATAATGCCACTATAAGTGTGCTTGCATGTATTGAAAATTAAAACAAATATAGATTCTAAATCAGTTTTTGATTGCGGTTAATAGTAAAGAATAAGGTAGCCATGGCGTTTGGCGACAGCGTTATTTTCAAATGGTATAATTAACCACGCAAAGCATCCAGAAAATGCATATTTTGCTTGGGTTTGCTAAAAATATGAGTAGCAAGCAAAGACTCTATTATTAACACTAGATTATTTAATATAATTTGTATAACCTTTAAAGAACAGAAGTCGATATGCTGTATAGATAAATTTAATTTGAATTTTATCTTTAATAGTTGTAAGAACTTGGCGCAGGTATTTGTTTTAACAAATGTTATTATAATGAATTTATTAACCGAATGCGAGATGCTTTTTGATCCGTGTGGTCACGAACGTGCACGCAGTAAATTACAGTTTCTAAAGACGTTCTGGAGAAAATTTGTGCATTAGCCTACGCAAGTTTGGCCAAACACCTCATCACTACGCTTAATAATATTTTGTGAAAATAGGTCTTTAATCAACCGTTTTAAACTGGGTTACTATGTTCCTACTGTTGAGCATGGTATTGGTTATGCGACAAAAAAGGCTCGGCCAGAGTAGTTTTAATCGATTTTATCGCTTGTGCTTCTCTCGAAACTCATCGAAGTCGCCAGTGAGCATTCACATCATAGGCTTTTATACCAGAATATGCATTTTCCTAATGTGTTGTATTATTAATTATGTCATATAAAAAATTCTTTTCTGTTAACCATCTACCTTTGTTTTAATTTTTCAACATAATTTCTAAACTCAATACAGAAATGTGAACGAGCAACTCTCCAAACTTTGTAGTAATACATTTTAGCCATTGGGCCAATATTATACAGGATTGAGTGGACGGCAAAGAACAGGATACGACAATGAGTATCGATTCGTGCGTGCTACATGAAAGACATACCAATTAACTGTTTCCTGTCCGCAGTGGTGCTTCACATTTTATGTATCTATATTCACCTCTGAGGAATGCTGTGAACGGGAGTGAGTATAAATTTAGTTTAAAGATCAATGTCGCCAGCCAGTTGAAAATTATAAATGTTGAGTGAAAATTGAAATTTTATATTAAATAAAATTCAAATAAATAATACATTATCAGAAAATGTATATAAACAATACTAATATAACCAATCATATGGTAAATTTTAACACTGACTTTCATGTGCGTTGCTTACACCAAATAAGCGGTGTTGCAACCACACACAATATTAATCTCTCTAAAAGTACACACAGTGAATGTGTTCTTTTACAACATATACATTTTTCCCAACATTTTGTCAGTTCGCTAAAAATAATGACTGGTGCAAAGTTGTTCGACGAAACATGCTTTATTAGAAGATGATTCGAAAAGGCATGCTTGCACGATAACACAACGAGTTTATGTGGTTAAAGCGCTTCCGGGGAACAAGTTTGACGCAGGAACTAATATAAGCGTAGAAGAAGATGTCTAAATAAAACAAGAAACGTTATTAAATGAATACATGCAAGTGTTATTTAGACTAAGTATCGTTAATTAATATTCAACACACGACCACTCCTTCACTGTCATTATAATTAATCTCAAGTCGTCGAGAAGATGAAAGTCAACAATAGCGAATCAAAATATAATTCATCTCAAATATATAATAGCAAGCGGCCACGAATTGAACTGACTAGCTCTCTAAGTCATACTTGTCTCGATTTGTAGCTATTATCGTCTTCATGTGCCCCAAAAGCTAAACGACGACAATGAATTTGAATGAACGAATCCCGTGACATATATACGATTAGTTATTAGAAGTGACGTTATTTGTCCAAAAAATACTCTTTCTCGGAAAATTGTGCGGGTATGAAAATTATCAGAACAAATTGAAAATTTTCGAAACTGTCGAGATTAATTTATTGATAGCGAAATACTGATATTTTACTCTAAATTTAAGCCTGGTTTTTATATGTCGCATTTCATCACCGATACAGTTTGCGATGAATTGCGACGAAATAGGCTTATGACAACCGGCAATGGGGGCAAACCCCGATCATGGGAGATCATCGCGAGAACAAAAAAAAATTGTTTCCCTCGATGATTCCTGAATCCTGACTGTCGCCGATGAATTAAGACAAGCAAATAAAATTAAAACCAAAATCCGATTAAATAAGACAAATCAGGACCCAGTCTCTAGAAGTAAACGAAGCACTTCAAACACGCATGAAATTACGCTGATTCTTCGGTTCTTCCCTTGTCTCGAATATTTTTCGCACTCAGAAACTCCTCTTTGTATATTTCCTGCGCCACAGGAGCATTTACTTTTTCAGCAACAGCGCTACGACGAGTAAAAGCTTCATATATCTGTTGTTTATAGGGTCGCACATTTTGAAAAAAAAAAATTATTTCCCCCCCTGATCGGCGACCGTCGGCGATTGGATCATCATGGACAATCCCCAATCGTGGCAAATGTTAGCATAAGCCCAAAGTAAGCCGTAAATTTAGTCGGTCAATACAGGCGACAGACCAAAATCGTAGCGTGTGCGACAGGCTTCAGCGACTGATCAGGGACCAATCATGACGCTTTTCAATTTGTTTACCAATTTTATTAAATAACATATTTGGAATTTGAACCGTGTTATACGAAAATGTGTTTCAAATGTTATCTGCGATGATCGATCGGCGAGATATGCTGAAAATAAGATTTAACTACTTGTAGATAAACGCCGTTGTCCTCGGTTATCTACAAGCGAGACAAAGAAATTTCCGTTAGGAAATTTAAACGTCGCCTACGCCAACGCTGACCTTCAATGCCAAAGTCTACACCAAATGAGCAGAGTGTACAGTAGAAACATAATATTGCGCTTATGTTTATGCAAACTATACTTAAAGATATCAGAGTTCTTCGTGAGCGCAGTTAAATCAAACATTTCCAACTCTAGGCTAATCTGACTGTCGTCATCTCGAACTCGGTTACGTAGTTGTTAAATATTGACTGTAGTGTTCGTTGTTCGTAAAGCGAGCAGGCGACAAAGAAGGAACTAATCTCGAAGTCTGTTCGGGAATTGTCACCCATGTCGACGTTTTAGGAGATCTAGTTATATATATATATATATATGAATAATGTTCAATGGAGGCCATGAAGTGATATAGATGATGATGAGTAGTGAATAGTGTAACTTTCTACTGCACTTGTAGCCTAAGGGCAACAACTGACACAAACAATCCAGAAAAAAAAGGTTATATATAAGCCTGGAAATGTTGAGAAGAAAGTCAAGGGCAAAAAACAACAAGACAAATAGGCATGAAGCAAACGAGCAATAAATTATTTCGCGATATATTATACTGCACTACTATAGATTATTTATCATACATGTACTTCAGTCAATCACTTTAATTTTAGTATCGAAATTTAGTATCTAATTTTAGAAATTCAACACTGGTTCAGCACTCTGCAGTACACTCTACAAACTATGTCAGAACAAATCTTACCTCAGTCAGATCACCCCGTCAGACCATATTTTGTAAGCCACATAGTCCTAGCTTTTGACACTCGAGTAGAGAGTTACTCCTTCTGGACATTCGCTGCTGACGTTACTGTTCGTCGCATTAATACATTAATCAGTGTGTCGTGTTGCAAATTTTATCCTGATGCAAGTCATCTTTTAGGCGCATGTTGTTGCTGTAGCACTGCCATTTTGATTTGCAATTTCCTTTTACAAGATTAAACACCACACACGCGTACTTTTAATTTTAACGAAAACCGCGATGAAATTATCTTTTAATTCGACACAAACACTGTCAAAATGCACCAGGATTTGATCACAATTTTGAGACACATCTTTAAAAAATACGCATAAATTAACTACTAAACTACCTGTTATTATAATTTTTCGGATACTTTAACTTTTTTACCAATATTAGCCTAACTAGTACCAAAACGCAACAAGTAATTGTGTCGATAAACTTCAAAATCTCCATCCACCGCAAAGTTTACCCTATGTATTGCTCTATTATATGTATCATGCGAAATTCAGCCATTTATTACAATACTCGGAAGTTTCTGCAAAACGTCACCATAATTATGCATTGAAAATGAAAACAAAGGTAGATTTTATAGATCAGTTGCTTAACAGCAAAGAATAAGATAGCCGTTTTGGCGTCAGCATCTTACTAAAATACTATACATTAAGCAAATGCATATTCTGAACGGAGGGGGGAGGGCAAAAATATGAGTAGCAATTTAAGAAAACAATAATTAAACTCTTCTGGCATCTTCGATGAATCTCCAAAAAAGCACACGAAGGCATCTAAATCGATCAAATTTATCTAACCAGTCTGGCAAGCCCTTATTAGTTCGATAACCTGCAGTATATCGTGCTCAACTGTAGTGAAATAGTGACGCGCAGTTTGAAAAGTTTAATCAAATGCCCATTTTTCCAAAATATTAATGAGTATAATATGAGGGATTTCTTTGGCGACGCTTGCGGATGCTAATACAGAAACTTTACAAAAAGATTAAGCAAATCTAAACCCTTGTTTCGAGATCGATAAATTGCAAATATTCTACAGATAAATCCCATTTATAATACCACTACGCTGCTATGCATTGAAAATAGAAACAAAGGTAGGTTTTATAGATCAGCTGCAGGTTAACAGTAAAGAATAAGATAGTCGTTCTGGGTCAGCATCTCTTTAAAATGGTATAATTATTAACACAATACATTCAGAAAATGCATATTTTTCCAGCGCAGGTAGGGGGGAAGGGTACCAGTGGCAATTTAGACTATACGTTTACACGGTACGTTGCTGCCTGTTTACACGAACCCGTGCACTGTCCGGCACTCTTTTTTGAAATGTTTAAACGGTACCGGACGAATTGTAGACTAATCTCGTATCCAGACTCATTTGCGAGTTTTTGCTATCGTGCGCATAAGCAGAAATCGCCTTTTGCCGAGGGGTCTATACTTCATATTATTAATTCCTCTCATATCCAATCTTCTACAATACTATCCGTGCAAAAACTAGACCGGTTACGGTGTTTACTCTGTACCGGACGAATTCGGAACCGTGCAGGTTAAAAACTAGACCTGAATTTTTCAGGTCTCGAATTCGTCCGGTTAACCGTCTTCGAATTCGTCCTGTTTCGTGGGTCCCGTGTAAACGGAAGGCAGAATCGCTAATTGACACTGTTTCTGTATTGTTATTCCGGATAATTTAAAGAACATCGATGTACGTTTTCTCCCTTTTTTTCCATAGCGCACAGTTCTGGACTTGGTGACTTTGGCGGTGAAATATTTAAATAATATTTATCTAGCACGCAATATAATTTTGATTCTATTTTTAACTTATAACTGCTTTAATTGGCAAAACTAAAACAATATCTGTATATCATAATAATGAACAATCTAGAACACTCAGCAATTAAGAACTAATGATGAACGTTTATACAGGGTAAGTTATTTTTCTTCTCCCAAATTGTGGGTGAATTTAATAATTTTCATTAAAATGTCAAGAAATTCACTCTGTGATTGCAAACTAACGCACTTCGTTGGTTCGTGGTGTAAAAGCAATCTGGGGGATAGTATCTTTCAAAATCTGTTGACTACATCTATTTTAAGAACATTTACATAACACAATTGACCTTCCAACTATCTCGCGGTGACGTTTTTATCTTTGACTGGAAAATTTCAGCAAACATGCTTTCAACAGTACACTCCAACTGCTTCAAGGGTTTAGTAATTTGACAACTCGACCTTGCATGTACCATGTATAGAAATAATTTTTAGTGTCAAAATACGACAAAGGTTGTAAACAGGGCAAGATCACATTGCTTTTATGTTTAACTATGTTTAACCGGCAGTAGTTTATAATCAAAGCAATATAGATTACACCGCGTGTTTTGTTCAAATTAATAGACTCAGAGGACAAATCAGCATTTGCCAGACTTATTTAAAATCGCAAATCTTGCAATGCTCTACAAGTAGTGTGTCTGAACGTAATCGACTACACCCAAGCCTGACTGTGTATGAATACGCGAGATATATACGGAGATTGGCATTTTAATAAAAACCCAATAGTTGCGTGTTTGACAATTCTTTTGTATCTTGTACTCTATGATTTGTTGAATGTTCTGCATATATACCATATTTCATGCTGCTAAATCGGGATTGCTTGAGGCAAAGCAGATGGAAAAGGCGTGTCTAATCAACAAACACCAACAGTATGAAAAGCCAAGACATATTAATGAATTGTATTATAGTGCAGCGACCATTCAGCAACCAAAAAGTGATTTGAAGATCGTGTGCAATGAATACTTTTGCATTCATTCTATTTCTTTACTTTGTTTCTACCTCCTTCTTTGGTAAGTCTTTCAGCTGTATATGTATATTTACTTGACGTTATATAAAGTTTATCAGACCTTGTGAATTTCTCGACTGTTATAGCATTAGCCATGAGTATGAGGCCGGAGCATGGTGAAGTACCTAATTTCGCCTTTAAATTTGACGAAGAAGCAGGCATAATGAGGAAGAGACAGATCTCAGGTAAAGTTGATTGTATGATATGAAAAATTTCATTGTTATGTTACTACTATTAGACAATAGCAAAATTTATACGATCATGCCATTGGAAAGAATCGTTTTGTCTCATTTAAAAGATAGAGTACTTTTTAGTCGCAAAGACGACGTCTTCGGAAGAGTTTTTTTGAACTCGTTTTAAAGTGATAGAGTGGCCAACAAGATTGGCCTATGAGGAAGTTTAATGATCATCAACAGCATAGAGAAGTAAAGTTCTGCGTGTGCAGTGTTTCGGAAAGAGGAAAGTAAAAAGGTAGTGAACTGCCTAAATTTGTTTTAATAACGACATGCTGAGGTTTAGGACAAAGCTCTTTACCAGACTCAAATGGCATTTTTGTGTCACCATTTCAAATTAAAGAAACCGTATACAATATCTTTATTCAGATCTAGATTAACACGGGAATAATTAACCCCAAAAACATCTGGTAAAGAGTCGAACTACTGCAAATGTTCGTCTAACCTGTTGCTCAAATAAACGTTTTACACAGATGGTATACTGAGTTTACATGAATGAAAAATGGGTTGAAAACGGCCGCGAAAAGACCGCAAATAAAAACGTTGTGTTAGCACGATAACGGATCGAAGTTGTTGGAGAAAATGTAGCTTTCACGGAGCAATTTAAAATGATTTAAAAAAGATGCGAGATGAAAACTGAACTATTTTATTACATAAACTGCTTTTAACCTTATTTTATTTCAATATCTGAGACGTTTAAATTTGAGGATTATGTCAACGCTTGTTAACATGTCAAGAAATTTTAACATCGTGTAAACGAAATAATATACTCTGTCGGTATTTTTTGTCTCCGTGTCACAACAAATAACCATTAGACATAGTCAGCGTATACGTTATAAGGCATTGTGTCCATTGTTACCGATAGACTTGCTACAAGTCTCTCTTTTTCGATACATGCGCGCGCCCCCACGCGGGACCCAGGCATGGGAGAAAACGAGAGACTTGTAAACCTCTCTCTTCCCCCCAGAGGCTTCGCGTGGATCCCTAAGGGGGAAACCGCTGGGTGGGAGGAATGCGGGCGGAAGGGGAAGGAAGAGAGATACCTCTCGAAAAAGTGCTAGATTGGTCGAAAAAGTGCTAGATCTTAAATTTCTCGGAGGCCTTTTGAACAACTGAACTTTTAAAACAGTTATTTACCATTGGCGGAATTAAATCTGTGTGAATTAAATCGTGTTCTATGATGTCTAGTTTGTTTGGGGCGGGGGGGGGGTTTGATTTCGATAAAAAAGAGTTAATTACCGAGGAGGTAACTAACTTTAGCTTAGTTACCGACTTCGAGGTAATTAACTGATTTAGTTTATTCATGATACAAATGATATTTGTCGTTATTTACCAAAAAAATAGTATTCTAGACGTAGTTTTAAAGCGATATAGGAGGTCATTTAATATGCAAGGTCAATAACCTATATACTAACCGCGGCACATGACCCCACATCAAAGATAATTTATGCATCAATAAACTGAAAGGCAGTTATAGATCGCTTACTCATTTTCTTAAAACAATCCGTACACTTCAGTAGACGGAACTAATAGCGTTGAATTATTCAGATTCAAGAGGGCACAATTTTCGATACATAATTCATTTAGATCGAACGAAAAATATTTTAAAATGTCTTCGACGTATTAAATAAGTCGGAAACCCGCTAATATTATATTTCGAACTGTAATACGAAACCTGCACAACCTATGGCTTCCCACTGATCTACGTGACCAAATTTCTTCACAGGTACTATGATATCCGCCATTTGCCAACCCTGCCAATCCGTACTTATATGTTACCTCCCCCGGTTAGCCGCAATGAATTTGGGTGTGACTTCTGGCAGAGGCTTCCCGCGTCTTCATCACGCGGTTTCTGCCTTAGAGATCCACAGAAAGCCTCTTCGGAGGAGAGAGTGCAAACCTTGCGGAAGCGGGGGCGTTACTGGTCACTTTTCTAACCGGAGGAGTGTTGGAGGTGCGGCCATGAAAAACATGTCCCATAATAAAAAAAAAACCCATCATGCATGTAATCACGGGTCTGTGTTTGAAAAATATCAATTCTGTCACAGGCCGGGTTCCAACCGACGACGTTATAATATGCCGAAATATATAAATTACACTGAAATATAGTAAGGATTGAGTACTGCCGAAATTATTGAACGTAGTTTCTAACGTTTCCAGCGAAGGCCCTTCGTCAGAGAGAAACTTGAAGATTGTAAACAAACAACTAGCTAGCGACCCCCAAGAAAAGGTTTTCTTTCAATTACCCCAAGCCTGGGATGTGCTAATTTCTAAAAGCATCCACAGGTAATGTACCATTGTTCTGTGTCTGATTCTCTGTGCACTAGGGAAGTTGGAAGAGTGTTCAAAATTCTCGGCTGTCGCCTCTACTAACTCTTATGCGCTTCTTTCGTGCTCTACCAACTTCCAGCGCGCATCTATAACTCGACACGCCGGGCACGAATGGGCCAAAAATCGCCGGGGTTCAACAGTTGACGTTACTATTGGCCAATGGAAGCGCGCACCAAAAACAGAAAAAGATGGCTGCTTCTTTTTCGCGAAAAGAGCGTGCAAGGTATCTATGATTTCAGAGAGGTTTGGCTAGCAAATGCAGATTAAATTGCTCAGTAAAACCTCTACAGTGTAGCTTCAAACTCTATGTTTTGTTTTGTTTTATGCATTCTTTATATACTTTGATGTGAAGTTTGGTGAAAAATTTCTCAAGTCAAACGATGAAACAACTGCATTGACTTTGTGCTTGTATAGCTTTTATCTCAGTATAGTCTAACTAAGAGGTCTAACTAAGAGTATAAGTTTCGATTAAAGTGTTAGAAATATGAACAACAGTATGGGATAAAATGATACCAGGCAGTTTGACTTTAAAATTTGTGTTTGCGGAAAAGCTATCCAGCTTGCAGCGCGAAATAGCCAAGGAAAAACAGTTTTTTTTCAAATAAACTCTTAAACAGTGCATACATTTAGTAACTTAATATTTACAACATTATACTGTCAGTTTTTGATAAAAACATTGGGTCATATTAAAAAGAAATGTTCATCAACAATGGCTATACACATCTAACACTAGTATTTGTAATAATAAAACCATGCATGTAACCAGTTCATGCAGGAAATTTCTGTCCCGGTTAACCTCGCTCATGAATGAGATGCCAGCTAACTCAATAGGCCGGCCCAAATTTAAGGAAGGAAATTCAGTATTGTAATAGAGGGGTCTGTCAATTTAGCCATACTGCTATAAACATGGGCTTAGAAGCAACTAAAACATGAAGTAATAGTGGCCTGGGCCTATGTCAACATGTCCAATGTATAGGTATCTGAAGCCAGACTCATATTGATACTGTATATGTACATGTAGCCGGGCTCGTATTAATACTGTCCATGTAACGAGACTCATATTGAACTGTATATGTATATGTACATGTACATGTAGCCGGGCTGGTATTAATAATGTCCATATAGCCAGGCTCATATTGATACTGTACATGTTATTAATGGGGCTAAGAATCAACAAATCATTAATAGTGTGGCTCTGCAGCCAAGTCCATGTACATGTAGTTAGTAAGCCAGGAATTATTATCAACCAGAACCAGAAAAGTAGATTGTGACAGGTTGATCGATGCTACAGATAGCTAATAATTTCGACTGTTTACATACCTTACATTATTAAATTTCTCTACCTCTCTTATCTTTGTAAGGCACTGACTGGCACATTATTTGCCATATATATTTGTCGACCATACTAATCACCGCCATTTAGACAAATTAGAAACTTTGAAATGTCAAATAATGTGAATATTCCCTTCGCTTCTTAATGTATTTTATGTCCATGCATAAGTCCAAACGCACGTCGTTGGCCTGATATGCCTCGGAGAAATTCCCAAATAATCGAAAATCTAAGCTTAAACTTCCAAAACCAAAAAGAACAGATTTGAGACCAAACTTCCAGGCATCAGTTGAACGAGGAATTCCACCCAAGGATAATACTGTTAAAATAAATGAAACAAGCCTCAAAATTTCCTTTTTTTGAGCAGCATGCTATTCTTCGAAAATCTATAAAGTTTGACGCTTCCTACAAAGAAATCATTTGAAGAAAACATAGCATGTTTGGTATCGCAATGAAGTTTTAGACAAGCTCTGTTCATTTCTGACACTCAATTTTTCTCCGAGTAAATACGATCGTCATCCAAGGGCTTCAAATTCGACGACTCGGGCGAGATCGGTATTCGTCACCAGACTCGAACATTTGCCGCTCGTTCAACATGGCGGAATGCGCACGATTTACGCCTTCGATTTTGGCTCCTTTTATGCCCGGCGTGCGATGGAGCAGGCATAACCATGAACTATTTCTTAAATACTGATTGAAAAATGCCCCAATAAACAAGGTGAATAACAATTGACGAGCAACAGTATTGATAAAGTAATTTTTAAACGACAAAACCTCACGAGCTAGACAAAATACAAGAAACAAACGCCACATGAAATAATGCATGATCGAAGATCTGTCTTCAGGCTTTCTACTTGGTTGGCATGTTATTATCTCCGCCAGGAGGTTATGTTTTACCCCTTTCTATCTTTCTGTTTGTTTGTTTGTTTGTTTGTTTGTTTGTTTGTTTGTTTGTTTGTTTGTTTGTTTGTTTGTTTGTTTGTTTGTTTGTTTGTTCGTTTGTTCGTTTGTTCGTTTGTTCGTTTGTTCGTTTGTTCGTTTGTTCGTCTGTTCGTCTGTTCGTCTGTTCGTCTGTTCGTCTGTTCGTCTGTTCGTCTGTTTGTCAATTTGTCTGTTTGTCTGTTTGTCTGTTTGTCTGTTTGAATGTTGGTTTGTCTGTTTGTCTGTTTGTCTGTTTGTTTGTCTGTTTTCTGTTTGTTCGTTTGTTCGTTCGTTCGTTCGTTCGTTCGTTCGTTCGTTCGTTCGTTCGCTCGCTCGCTCGCTCGCTCGTTCGTTCGTTCGTTCGTTCGTTCGTTCGTTCGTTGTTTGTTTGTTTGTTTGTTTGTTTGTTTGTTTGTTTGTTTGTTTGTTTGTTTGTTTGTTTGTTTGTTTGTTTGTTTGTTTGTTTGTTTGTTTGTTTGTTTGTTTGTTTGTTTGTTTGTTTGTTTGTTTGTTTGTTTGTTTGTTTGTTTGTTTGTTTGTTTGTTTGTTGGTTTGACTGTCTGTCGCCAGGATATCTCAAAAAGTATTGCACCACTTTTCATTTTCACTTTTGCAGAATGGTTGACCATAGACCAACAACCAATCCATTAAATGTTGGTTGAATTAAGTCAAAATTTGGATGAGAAATTAATAAAGATCTGACAGCAAGATTCTCCGTGTAGAAGAAATTCTTTAAAATTGTAAATAATAATAAAATTTGACGAAAACCATCTCGGCGGAGACTCGGACAATCTGCCATGTATCGAACAAACATTCCATAATTTTACCTAAATTTGGCGGTGTTTTAAGGGCAAACAGGAGTAAATGTTATGCAAAATAACCTGAAATCTGTATAGCTGTCTTAAAATCGATCTTAATGATGTATTATGGTCTTATGTTGTTGTACAAATCTGTTTTAATTTGTAAATTTCCAAAATATGTGAAAACCACCTTGTTGAATTTGTGAAATGTTTCTTTTCATTCTATTAATACAAAGTTTTTGGTAAAAATTTTTTTTTCAAAATAATTGCCATTTTGTTATAATGACGTTTTTAATAATAGGTTGTCTGAGAAGACCCGACAACCTAAAATTTGAATAGTAGAGGTGGAAACGACTCAAATTATATATATATATATATATATATATATATTGTGGTATTTTTTTTGTATTATTATGCCATGTTAATTCACAAATTGCCAAGACCACCAGTGGTTTTTGAACCGGACAAGATCTAGAATGTACGTACTTTACAGTTTATAATCACTTAAAACGAAGTTGTTCTTCCCAGCATTTAAGATTTATGCAAATATAGTCCTAATTGTTTATTATTGATTTTCGCAGCCTAAAGTATGAGTTCTTTTTTATTTGCAAAATAGTATTCGAGATTACCAAAGTTGACAAAATATGTGTTTGATTTTTAACAAATGGCCTTTGGCTCTGTTATTTTTATACTAGATGAATATTAAATCTCAAACTTTTAAATTCTCATATTTTTAGTCTGTGTGCACAGCCCAAATATACAGAGTGTATATTCAGGTTGTACACAGGCTACATTTTTTGAGGCACCCAACTAATTGGAGAAACTATGCCATATAGTTCTGCACATTTACAATTTTTTTTCTTTATACAGCCAATACTTGTCCTTCATCTCCATGCCTCAATGGTGGCACCTTCCAAAACGATAATCCACCATTCACATGCTCATGTCCTACAGGATATAAAGGCGATCGTTGTGGGAAAGCAATCGGTACTGTACTTTAATTAATAAAATATTGTTATTCTTACTACTAAGACCCTTATATATATATATATATATATATATATATATATATATATATATATATATATATATATATATATATATATATATATATATAGTTCAATCTACAGACACGGTGTTTCGCTGTACAACAGCTCATCAGTGTAGCTTGGAACAATCTGAATGAATTTCATCAATTACTTATACACATGCGATTGTCGGTGACAACTGCATGTGGGACAGCATCGGTGAAGTACATTCAGATAGCGTGAAGTGCGCATGGGCCTATATATATATAGTTCAATCTACAGACACGGTGTTTCGCTGTACAACAGCTAATCTGTGCAGCTCGGGACAATCTGAATGAATTTCAACATTTACTTATACACATGCGATCGTCGGTAACAACCGCATGTGGGACAGCATCGGTGAAATACATTCAGATAGCCTGAAGTGCGCATGGGCCCAGAGTGCTCAAACTTCCACACAATATATGTGTATGTCTATATGTATATGTATTTCCCACACTTTAAAAAAGGTCTTGGGAACGCGGTTGCTCACATGTGGGAAAAATAAAATGACGGCCAGTTTTGCTTAGTCTACTGAAGCACGAGATTTTGTTGATAAACAAGGCTGTTGTAGTAGGATAACTAGATACATTTTTGCTTATTTACTATTTAACAAATAGATTCCATTTTGCCGTTGTCTGTTCAGTTATAGATGCACAGATGACGTCACAACTTGGTAAGAACAAAAAAGTGGCCCACGAGACGCAGTCGAGTGGGTCACTGATGTTCTTACCACGTTGTGACGTCCTCTGTGCATCTATAACTGAACAGACAACAAAAAAATGGAATCTATTTGTTTTATACAATAACAATTTAAAAGGTCTTTGTCGAAACTCGTGCCGGATTTTGGGGCATGAAGAAGGAAAAAGGCAAGTCAGCTGACGTGATCTGACGTGACCATGTGTCTGTCCTCTAATAGATCATGGCCAACAACCAATGAAAACACGCATAGCAACTAGGGTATTGTATAAATTGAAATATATATCTTTGGTTTTTTTTTAATTAAAAAATGTATTACATTTTCTGTGTGTGTGAACTATATTAAATAGATTACATATTACAGGGGGTAAAGAACAAAAAAGTACGACATGAGTTGAAATGTGACTTTGCTTATTATAACTCTGCATGGCAAACATTAATTTTGCTGCAATCATCGCACTCGTTTTCTTAAACCTGGGGACTGGTACATTAGTAGATTGTAAATAACTTTCCATCGTAATTTCCGATAAGTTAATTACAAAACAAAGAAGTTGAAAGAGCTTAATTGATGCTAGGTTCTTTCAATTTATTTAATTTTTTTCTTTTCTATTCTCTATATAAGACCCTTGTGAAAGCTCACCGTGTCAAAATTGTGGACAGTGCACATCACAAGGACAGACGTACAATTGCATGTGTCCAAGTTGTTATGAAGGAAAGAACTGCGAAAGTGAACGTGGCAAGATTACAAGTTTTCATTGAGCGTTTGTGTGTGTATACCATTGAACACTAAGTAAATTGGAATGCTAACTCCATAAGTCAGGCCCTATGAATGGATGAAGCCAAAAATCTTTAAATGTTAGGTTTTCTGGGTTTTGAGCTGAAATACTTACGCTGAACGTTGGGCTGTATATGAAACTGAAGCTATTGAAAAATGCTATTTTGTATATAAACTTCACGACTTTTGCTAAAAGGGAAAAAATTAAAAAATATGAAAACAACGGCCATTTTGTTTGCCGAACGTTACAAAATGGCAGTTGTTTTTATATATTTTAATTATTTCCCTTTTAGCTAAAGTCTTGACGTTTCTACACCAATAGCATTTTTCAATACCTTCAGTTTCATATATGGAGCAACATTCAGCGTTAAGTATTTCAGCTCCAAACTCAGAAAAACTACAACAAGTTTCTTAGTGTTATTTCCCAGCGAAATATGGTCGAACATTTACTACATTTTAAAAAGTTTAAAATAACGAGGAAACTTATACTTTACATCAAATTGAAGCCAATCCTATTTCTAAAAACATACGTATAAAACAATGTATTTCAATCTGTTGTTTTGGAGTAATTTGTTTTCGTCCCAAAGAAAATATATAGCAGGATGAAAATAAAGTAACTTGAAGCACGGGAGCTACCTGCAAAGTTACTGGCACTGGCTTCAAAATACCCCCCCTGAGTTATCGTTCCAGTCTTCTTATAGTTCAATGGTGTATACACTGTACATACAAATGGTGTTTGTGTTTAGAAATGTCTAAATTCGCGCGTGCGCACGTGTTGCATTCTTTTTCTTCTTGTGTTGCAATTTTTGAGCCAGGAGAATTAAGGCGCAATTGCCGTCCGTTAGTTTGTAAAAAAGGATAATTACGATCTTCTCAAAACTTTGTTTGAGCTATACTATGTATAGGTTAGTTACCGAACCCGAGGTAAATAACTTACGTAGTTACCGAGGTTGAGGGCCAATATATATCAGCCCGGGGCCATTAAGTTGATTTATGCGTGGTTGGGAGTAATTATTATAAATAAACATACGCGGTACATCAAAGAAAACCGAGGGGATCATGAACTAGAATAAGATTGCGTTGCCGTCGCAATTTAATTTCTTTTTCGTAGACCGTTATTGTCTTAATAAAGATAGTTGTCTTTGTTATCTCAAACGATCTTTGACATTCCTATTCCTTTATTCTTTCTATATTTTAACTGCAAGCCTGGATTATGTATGCCATGCACCAACAACCCCAACAAAAATCATTAGGTTAAATGCGATGACTCAAAGAGGCCCGTTCACTTCTTTCGCGGTTTTTCCAAAAGATGTCGTCAAATTTCTTTTTCCAAATTTGCCGTCAAGCATTAGTGAGTCTCAAGATTTTAGCAATCTTCTAGATGACCCAACGACAACAAAAATAGGTAGACGAGGCGTACATGAGGATACTCATGATTGCGCTATAAACAGATGACTGAACAATGTAAATTGCATATCACAAATACACTAATGTACTAAAGACTTACTATTGTAAAGTAAACATATGATGCGGATTGTAAGACGAGTTTGGAAAGGCCTACAAGAAGCTGAGTACTTTGAGCTGAGTGCGTTTGGGGGTATAATGACTTTAAAGATCAAATTCGATAGACTGAAATTTTTGCATAAATCTACACACAAATCACTTCGAATTAACACTGCCATTTTATGGAGAAAACTGCAGCTTGTAAACTGCAAAGGTTCTAAGCCTTGTTTAAATTTTAGGCACATTCAAGCAAGCTGAAATTTCCAATTCCATTTTCCACATAGCTGCAAAAAATAATTTCTCTGACTGGCACACTTTAGCATTTTATCCAAATAATTTTATAAAGCGGAATGAAGTGCATGCTTGTTTAACCTAATAAGGGACACACACTGAACTGATTAGAATATCATGTTAAATTACGTGTATCTATTATTATCCAACAAAAAATATTCAGATATGTTTTTCCCCTACTAGCATAGCCTGAATCAGGCTATGAATCCACAAAAATATTGGGCGTACTATAGCCTGCGCGCCGGTTCTCTTTTGGGGGGTTGGGGAGACTTCGTTCCAAAACAATTCGTCACTATCCTAATTTATCAACCTGAATATGATTGCGGTTCGTACAACCCTTGATATAAACGGTCAAAGATATTAAGAATATTTACCTGATGGCATAATATCTTTTTACACAAATGCATTTAATAATTACAAATTACCAGTAGTCTACCACCACCAGCCCCAAGCTACAAAGCTATACGTCATCAATCATCGTCTCGTCCATTCAGTAAGTTGCGTTCCAATTTGGAACGCTACTACTAAAAAAACTATAGATCGTTTTCATCTGACGTCACGGCGGCCATATTGGTGTACCGAAACAATGAAATGGCGACCATATTGTTGTACAATCTTTATCCTATGGGAATTTAGGTCTATTCTTATTCAAAAATTTCGTATTGTTTCACCACCCCAACGGTGCCACCGATCACGCGAGTGAAAACGATCCATACTACGTGTGTAGGCTCTCCTTCTCCTCTCCCCAACCTCCAAAGGAGAGCCGGCTCGCAGGCTAGGCGTACTAGAAAAATACATCCGCCTATAATTCATCAACTTTTGCTGAGGATGAATCAGATCGTATATTTGGAGGAGACCAATGGCTATGCCAGCCCAAGTTAAAATTACTCGTGTAATAGAACCATTTCTTGAGTCAATGTCTATTTCCATGTTTTTAAACTAAACCGCTAATATGAAACCGAGAACACATGGGTGGATGGGGGTAGGAATAACTCAATTTGAACAATAAGGTAACTCTTGGGATAGAGTTAATAATAAAGACTTAATAACTTAGTGCGAGGTTTGTACGGGAAAGTATTTCCCTGAGGTTTTCGTACAGACCGAACGACGAAGGAGAGAAGTTTGTGCGGTAAAACCAAAGCCAAATACTTTCCGGTACAGTTCGAGCAAACGAGGTTAATAAGAAATTTATTATATGGCTATTGCTTCATTTTATTTTAAAGTTTCGAGCATTGTTTTCGTTTTCGGAGTAGATGTTTACCTTACCTGGTGTTAACCTTTTCATGTCGCTTCTTGGCCTTCTTGTTCACACCAGTTCGACCTTTATTTGTTGTGTTTTTAGATAAATGGCATTAAAGAAAACCAGCAGTAATGTTGCAACACATTTTATTGTTCAGAATATTTGAATAAAGATATCCAGTTCTCTTTTATTTGTATTCAAATCAATTCAAATTAACTCAGAAATTTTCCCGCCAAAACATACAGGACCGAGAAAAAAGCGTATTGACTCGCGGTCAATATCATAATATCCCGACATTTACTGGAGCACAATGGCCCCTTCTACCTTTTAGGAAAAACCCGCAATGCATTCTGGTAGTTGGGTATTACTTCACTTCCAGGTGAAATGGCAACCTCGTACCCAGGCTCTTTTCAACACGCAGCGCGAAGAAAAGACCCTGGTATATCATGGTCACGTGACTACCAAAATCTGGTTGTGACAAATTTTGTTTGGACAGTGGAGGGGTAGAGAAGATTTAAAGCTTCTTGCCGAAAGATTTACCGTTTGAGAAAATACTTCGCTCTTGGATTCAAGGATTGAGCGCTAAGTGCATGGGCACGATATGACTATGAGTACTTTCGAAAAACAAAAGTCTCATAAACAAACGAGTCTCTCGTAAGTTAGCCGTTTTTTTATGAACATATTCGAAAATCCTAACCATAACGTGCCCACTTAACGCTGAACCCTTGAGTCCAAGAGCGAAGTCTTTCTCAAACGGTAAATCTTTCGGCAAGAAGAATTAAATCTTCTCTACCCCACCCTGTCCAAACAAAATTTGTCACAACCAGATTTTAGTAGACACGTGACCATGATATACCCCCACTAGCAATGCTTTGGTTCTGTTTTGGCCCGAAAACTTAGCTAGCTTGTCCAGTGAGCAAAAATTCAGGTTTTTACAAGACCTGCAACTCAAAAGTGCTTTCGCGAGTTTTGCAGCCGTTGTTTTGCTTATTTTCTTTGTGTCCTTATTCGTTTCCTCCCAAGTGATTTAGTAAGTTCTAGAATTATGCACTTGTCAAAGTTTAGCCCTAGGGTAGGGGGGGACCATCAAACCAAGGGGAATTTGACATTTTTTAAAAATTTATGTCAAATTCCTTGCCCACGGGCAAACATTTGTGTCAAATAAAGAAAACAAAACTTTGGGGGGTCAACCCACAGGGATATTGACTTTGTGGGGAAAAAATCATCAAATTTCCCTGCAGTAGAATAGCCTTCTTGGTTAAAATACCCCTCTCTGGGAAACTTCAAGTGCTAAAATGTAATATTAAGATAATTTTACGTGCCAAAAATCCCGTTCCTGGAGCTTGTCAAGAAAGTCGAATTTTCCTGTTTCGGGATTCGATCTGTCAATATTCTGTGGGGTTGCCTGCCCCCTCCCCCCCCCCCCTACCACACTGGGGCTTAACATTGATTGTGCATAACAATTTAACAACAGCATAGTAAAGCATTCAGTACAAAATATATGTATGTGGTAGTGTTCCGGAAGCTGGACGTTTTTAATATTAACAAACAAATAAATGATAAACTAGAAAAACCAAACTAATTGCTCTTGTGATCGATCAAGAACGTTTACCGTAAGCCTATTTCAAACGTTCGGTTGCACTACTGAAGAGGGCAGTTTCCAATCCATCTCTTGAATCTCTTCTGAAACCTTCTTAAAAATTAAATATCAGTCAACAAATACCATTAAACTGATATTGTCAAAGAAACTGAGCACAATTTCAACCTGGGCGATAATAGAACATAAAAATACAATAAAAACAGCTCATATTTACCTATCAGATTTATGCAGCTAATGCAGTAGATTATTAGAGTAATATAATTTTTTAACTTAAAATTCCATTTGTAGTGTTTGCCGTAACTTGTTAAACACTTGATAGTTGAATAGTCTGTAAATGAAATAATTATAAATATATATTCGTACTGTATATACATATTAGGAATATATTTAATATATTTATAATATTAAAATAGTTAAATTAGTAAGAATATAATGTATTAAAGGATGAGTGTCCAGCTAATGCCTTGCGCGCTCACAGTGCACCTTCGCGGCCATTTTTCGGGCCACGAAATTCAACAAATGAAGTAATCCCTCGATATCTGAGCAATCCTTGCAGTAAATTACTCAATTTATGTTTTTCGTGAGAGCAAAAATGATTTAGTAAGTAGTTATTGTCATATTTTTGATAATATTTGATTACACTCAGAGGGCCGTGGAGTTGTATTTCGCGAATACTTGTCTCGAAATACAACTCCACGGCCCTCTGAGTGTAATCAAATATTATCAAAAATATGACGAGGGATTGCTTCACTTGTTGAATTTCGTGGCCCGAAAAATAGCCGCGAGGGTGCACTGTGAGCGCGCAAGGCATTAGCTGGACACTCATCCTTTAATAAGAAGGATGAACCTTGCACTTCGAAGGAAGCAAACAAACTGTGCCAAGGTGCGACAAAGTGATCAACAAGACTTGAAATTTTTCCACCATTTATCTATGAGCTGTTGCAAAATCATCTGGGAACTGAGCCAAAATTAGCCAGTGACAACTCTACTGGTGCTGTCAAAACAGAATCAAATAGCTGAAGAAATCGTCTATGCTAACTATGTGTAAGGCAGGCAAAGGAGAAATGTAAACACGTTCTAACATTGCTATTCCTAGCCTAGTTTATCATTTATTTGTTTGTTAATATTAAAAACGTCCAGCTCCCTGAGATTTACTATGCTGTACATTGTCCAACTGTTATGCACCTATCAATGTTAATCCCCAGGGGGGGGGGGGGGTGGGGGGGCAGGCAACCCACAGGATATTGACAGATCGACATATCCCGAGACAGGAAAATTTGACTTTCTTGACAAGCTCGAGGGACGGGATTTTTGACACGTAAAATGATCTTAATATTATATTTTAGCACTTGATATTTCCCAGGGAGGGGTATTTTGACAAACAAGGCTATTCTACTGCATGGAAATTTGATGATTTTTGCCCACAAAGTCAATATTCCTGTGGGTTGACCCCCTCACCCACCCTGGGGCTTAGCATTGATAGGTGCATTATAGATACAACTTGACACAAATGTTTACCCGTGGGTAAGGAATTTGACGTAAATTTTCAAAAAATGTGAAATCCCCCTGGGTTTGATCGTCCCCCCTACCCAAGGGCTAAACTTTGACAAGTGCATAATTCTAGAACTTACTAAATTACTTGGGAGGAGGCGAATCAAGACACAAAGAAAAATAAACAAAACAACGGCTGCAAAACTCGCAGCTCTTGTAAAAACCAGAACTTTTGCTCACTGGACAAGCTTAGTTTTCGGGCAAATACAGAACCAAAACATTGCTAGTGGAGGTATTATCGATCGTCTGATCGGAAGCATGGCCAAACTTTGTCAGTGTCAAGTGTCAACAAGCGAAAAAAGGCATTCAGAGACGCGAACAATCGCAAAATCTACACGATCTGTACAGATTAACTACAAACAAATATCCACATAGCAAAATATTTTATTGATAGCCACTTGAGAAGCTTACTCACCTCCAAATGCTCGCACAGACCTTTCTTTATGAATGTTTTTGTTGTAAATGAATGTAGTAAATACCCCCCAAGTTATGCTGCGATAAGTAAAGTTTACTCTCGAAAGCTAAAAGCGGTTAATACCAATCAATTATTCTTCCTAGTAAAAGTGCTCCTCGCGGCAGCCATTTCACCTGGAAGTGAAGTGATACCCAACTACCAGAATGCATTGCGGGTTTTTCCTAAAAGGTAAAAGGGCCATTCGGTTTACCTTCATTGACGTGCGTACATACGAAAAAGGAATCTGATGAACTCTGATGGTCTTACGCCTTAACCATGTGACTTGTGACGTGTGATTATATTGACGAAACATGGTTAGACAGATACGCCCTGGATACAACCGAGCTAGGTCATGACATAGCGGATCTAGTTTAGGAACTATATCCGCAAAACCCTAATTAACCCGAGTCTGAAATTTTACTGACAATGTCTTCTAGTTTTTTTGAAAAACATATTTGACGACATATTTTGCAAATGCCGGGAAAGGACTGGACGGCTCCCTTTGAGTCATTTCTTTTAACCTCGATTGTCCATAACGTGCACAAATTTCTTGTTTTTTGCTTATTAATACTTAAATAACACGGTTGAGTGATTGGACCTAAACGCTGCTATTGGGCGATTGCATTATAACAAAAATAATATGCTGAGTTTCGATCTCTCAATAAACTGAACCTTAACTCTAACCAGACCAGCGTTAGTTGGAGTCTAATTATGACTCTAACACTTTGACTAAACCTGAAAAAAGAAAGTAACTGCAAAAAAGAAGAAAACTTGATGTTCAAAAACGCTGAAAAGTGTCAGGCAGTTATATAAGTGTCATTTGCGGCATGCAGTTATCGATAATAATTTGTACGTATACATGTAGTGCATGTGGTACATTTGCGAGCTTGGTGTAACTGACATTTAGTTTTTCATCTGAGCCTGAATGGCACAATGGTCAGAGCGTCTAACCGGTCATTAGCAGGTTGCAGCTTCGAACGCTGTTTGGGGCTCAGAAATCTTTTCTGAGTAATTGAGCTTGACGAATATCTGCCAAACGTCAATTATTCTCAACGGTTCATATAGACCTTATTGAAAATTTGAGGTCATTCAGAGACTGCGTATATACCTCTTCTAGCGGGTGATAGGCAAAAGACTACCAGACTAAGAAACTAACAGACTGAACAGACTGAACAGATGAACAAACGAACAGACTAACTGCTTAACAGCCTTACCGCCCAACAGACTAACAGACTAACAAAAAAACAAACAAAACGGAAGTAAAGACATAAACGTTTGGTCGAGGTGACTATATTTATACTACAAAATCACTAAATCTGTTATTATGGGGAGACTAGGGGAACACAAGAAGATTGGGTGGAAAAGACTGTCCATGTTGGCCGAAACACTTTTTACCAAAGGAAAATTAAATAAGTGTCGCAATCTTTTGGTGTAAGTTGCGGCTATTGGTCGGTCAAATTGAACAGAACATCACTGTGTTTGGAATAGCTCTATTTTTTGACAATTATTAAGTTTATGAAAATTCAAGGAGCTCAACGTTAGTGATTTTATATCTCAGCATTAATTTGTTATTTTTCTTTCTTTACATGCAAGACCCCTGCGAAGTCAAAATTAGCGTGAGCTACAAAGTCTTAATTAAACGTGCGAATGTGTCTGTGCGCTGAAAACTGCTGTTTACTTTTGGAATGTTTAGCGCAAGCGTGTTTTACCCCCTCGTGACCACACCCGCTTTTTTCAAAATTTTTCTTTTTTACCTTAGCATATTTAAATTACACTTTGGAAGAGTAGTTCTATGCTGTATCACTGGAATTTTTTTTAAAAAGTCAAGTTTTAAGTATAACATACTCATAACTTTACTCTCCCTATTTAGACCTTTAAATTTTGTTAAATTCTTTTCTCGAAAATGCAGAATATGCCATTTCAGAGCTATCTGAATTCCGAAATTTTGTGAGAGAGAAACGCGCAGACACCTTTTAAATAATGTTTTCACACTGATTTGGAAACGTCAAATCGTGACCAGAAGGTCTGTCGTACTACAACTACAGCACGAGATCGAGTTTGTTGGCAGAGCCCACTTTCCCCCGAAGCCTGCGTAGGTCGGAAGGAGTCTCTGACTCGCAGGGTAAGTGACCGGCAACAAACTAACAAACTATATATCAGATTAACAAATTAACAAACTAACAAACTAACGAACTAACGAACTATCGAACTATCGAACCAACCAACCAACCAACCAACCAACCAACGAACGAACGAACGAACGAACGAACGAACGAACGAACGAACGAACCAACCAAGGAACGAACCAACGAACGTACCAACGAACGAGCGAACGAACGAACGAACGAACGAACGAACGAACGAACCAACCAACCAACGAATCAATCATCCAATCAATCAATCAATCAATCAATCAATCAATCAATCAATCAATCAATCAATCAATCAATCAATCAATCAATCAATCAATCAATCAATCAATCAATCAATCAATCAATCAATCAATCAATCAATCAATCAATCAATCAATCAACAAACCAACCGACCAACCAAGCAAGGAAGCAACCAACAAACCAACCATTCAACCAACCAATCAACCAATCAACCAATCAACCAATCAACCAATCAACCAATCAACCAATCAACCAATCAACCAATCAACCAATCAACCAATCAACCAATCAACCAATCAACCAACCAAGCAAGGAAGCAACCAACCAACCAACCAAGCAATCAACCAAGCAAGGAAGCAACCAACCAAGCAATCAACCAAGCAACCAACGAATAGAACCAACTAACGAGCTAACGAACTAACGGACTAACGGACTATTTGACTAACGGACTAACAGACTGAACAATCTAATTACAGACTAATTACAGTCTATCAGGTGAACAGACGAAGGGACGGATGGCCTAACGGTCTAACAGCCCAAAAGCCTAACAGACTAGGGGGGGGGGGGGGGGGGCGCACCCACTTTTTTCAAAAAATTTCATATTTAGTTTAGCATCATTAAATTACACTTTGGAATATATCTCTATGCTGTATCACTGGAATTTTTGTTAAAAAGTCAACTTTTAAGTATAACATAATCATCACTTTACTCTCCCTATTTAGACCTTTAAATTTTGTTAAATTCTTATCTCGAAAATGCAGAAAATGCCATTTCAGAGCTATCAGAATTCCGAAATTTGGTGAGAGAAACGCGCAGACACCTTTTAAATGTTTTCATACTGATTTGGAAACGTCAAATCGTGACCACCCCCCCCCCCCCTCCCCCGATAGATGAGATTTCTTTAATGCGGCCGGCTGAGTAGAGAAACATAACCTTCTGGCGGAGGTGACAATATTTATACCAGAAAATTACCAATTTTCCTTTAAAAATTTGATAATTAAGCGTATGATAATTCAAGGAGCTTAACGTCAGTTCTTAAAATCTTTGCATTATTTTCCCTTCTTTCTTCTATACATATAAGACCCTTGTAAAAGCTCGCCGTGTCAAAATGGTGGAGAGTGCTCATCAGAAGGAAATACGTACTATTGCGACTGTGCAAGTGGATTTAAAGGACTGAACTGCAAATTTGAATTTGGTAAGGTTACAAAGTTGTTATTAAGCGTGTGTATGTGTGTGCCTGTGCGCTGAATCTGACAACAAGATTTACCATGTAGAAGAAATGAATGACAAAATGGTTCATCGTGCCATTATCTTTGATAATGCAAACATTTACCTGAATGTTTAGCTGAATTAACAAATAGCAATTGGACTTAACATTGGTTACTGGCTAATATTTCTACAAAGTTATATCAAAATCGCTTCAATTCTTTTTGAGATATCCTGGTGACAGGCAAAAGACTAACAGACTTAGAAACTGACAGACTGAACAGATGAACAAACAAACAGACTAACGGCTTAACAGCCTAACCGCCCAGCAGACTAACAGACGTACAAAAAAACAAACAAAACAGAAGTAAAGACATAAACTTTTGGGCGAGGTGACTATATTTATACCACAAAATCACTAAATCTGGTATTAAGGGAAACTAGGGGAACACAAGAAGATTGGGTGGTAAAGACTGTCCATAATGGCAGAAATACTTTTTACAAAAGGAAAATTAAATAAGCGTCGCAATTTTTTGGTGCAAGTTGCGGCGATTGGTCGGTCAAATTGAACAGAACATCACTGTGTTTGCAATAGCTCCATTTTTTATTAAATATATGAAAATTCAAAGAGCTCAACGTTAGTGATTTTATATCTCAGCATTAATTTGTTATTATTCTTTCTTTACATGCAAGACCCCTGCGAAGTCAAAATTGGTCACCTACAAAATCTTAATTAAGCGTGCGAATGTGTCTGTGCGCTGAAAACTGGTGTTTGCTTTTGGAATGTTTAGCGCAAGCGTGCTTTACCCCCACGTGACCACACCCACTTTTTAAAAAAAATTTCTTTTTTACTTTAGCACATTTAAAATACACTTTGGAAGAGTAGTTATACGCTATATCACAGGAATTTATTTTTAAAAAGTCATGTTTTAAGTATAAAATAATCATCACTTTATTCTCCCTATTTAGACCTTTAAATTTTGTTAAATTCTTATCTCGAAAATGCAGCAAATGCCATTTCAGAGCTGTCAGAATTCCGAAATTTGGTGAGAGGAAAACGCACAGACACCTTTTAAATAATGTTTTCACACTGATTTGGAAACTTCAAATCGTGACCCCCCCCCGATAGATGAGATTTCTTTAATGCGGCCGGCTGAGTAGAGAAACATAACCTTCTGGCGGAGGTGACAATATTTATACCAGAAAATTACCAATTTTCCTTTAAAAATTTGATAATTAAGCGTATGACAATTCAAGGAGCTTAGCGTCAGTTCTTAAAATCTTTGCATTATTTTCCCTTCTTTCTTCTATACATATAAGACCCTTGTAAAAGCTCGCCGTGTCAAAATGGTGGAAATTGCACATCAGAAGGAAATACGTACTATTGCGACTGTGCAAGTGGATTTAAAGGACTGAACTGCAAATTGGAATTTGGTAAGGTTACAAAGTTGTTATAAAGCGTGTGTATCTGTGTGCCTGTGCGCTGAATCTGACAACAAGATTTACCATGTAGAAGAAATGAATGACAAAATGGTTGATCGTGCCATTATCTTTGATAATGCAAACATTTAACTGAATATTTAGCTGAATTAACAAATAGCAATTGGACTTAACATTGGTTACTGGCTAGTACTTCAACAAATTTATATCAAAATCGCTTCAAAACTTTTTGAGATATCCTGGTGACAAGCAAAAGACTAACATACTATGAAACTAACGGACTGAACAGACTGAACAGACTGAACAGATGAACAAACTAATAGACTAACTGGTTAACAGCCTAACCGCTCAACAGACTAACAGACTAACAAAAAAAACAAAAAAAACGGAAGTAAGGACATAAACTTTTGGCCAAGGTGACTATATTTATACTACAAAATCACTAAATCTGGTATTAAGGGGGGACTAGGGGAACCCAAGAAGATTGGGTGGTGAAGACTGTCCATAATGGCTGAAACACTTTTTACAAAAGGAATATTAAATAACTGTCGCACTTTTTTGGTGTAAGTTGCGGCGAATGGTCGGTCAAATTGAAGAGAACATCACTGTGTTTGCAATAGCTCCATTTTTTATTAAGTTTATGAAAATTCAAAGAGCTCAACGTTAGTGATTTTATATCTCAGCATTAATTTGTTATTATTCTTTCTTTACATGCAAGACCCCTGCGAAGTCAAAATTGGTCACCTACAAAATCTTAATTAAGCGTGCGAATGTGTCTGTGCGCTGAAAACTGGTGTTTGCTTTTGGAATGTTTAGCGCAAGCGTGTTTTACCCCTCGTGACCACGCCCACTTTTTTTCAAAATTTTCTTTTTTCTTTAGTTTATTTAAATAACACTTTGGAAGAGTAGTTCTATGCTGTATTATTATATAAAAAGTCACGCTTTAAGTATAAAATAATCATCACCTTACTCTCCCTATTTAGACCTTTAAATTTCGTTAAATTCTTATCTCGAAAATGCAGAAAATGCCATTTCAGAGCTATCAGAATTCCGAAATTTGGTGAGAGAGAAACGCGCAGACACCTTTTAATTATGTTTTCACACTGATTTGGAAACGTCAAATCGTGAACCCCCCCCCCCTCCCCATAGGTGAGATCTCTTTAATGCGGCCGGCTGAGTATAGAAACATAACCTTCTGGCGGAGGTGACAATATTTATACCAGAAAATTACCAATTTTCCTTTAAAAATTTGATAATTAAGCGTATGACAATTCAAGGAGTTTAACGTCAGTTATTAAAATCTTTGCATTATTTTCCCTTCTTTCTTCTATACATATAAGACCCTTGTAAAAGCTCGCCGTGTCAAAATGGTGGAAATTGCACATCAGAAGGAAATACGTACTATTGCGACTGTGCAAGTGGATTTAAAGGACTGAACTGCAAATTGGAATTTGGTAAGGTTACAAAGTTGTTATTAAGCGTGTGTATCTGTGTGCCTGTGCGCTGAATCTGACAACAAGATTTACCATGTAGAAGAAATGAATGACAAAATGGTTGATCGTGCCATTATCTTTGATAATGCAAACATTTAACTGAATATTTAGCTGACTTAACATTGGTTACTGGCTAATACTTCTACAAAGTTATATCAAAATCGCTTCAATACTTTTTGAGATATCCTGGTGACAGGCAAAAGACTAACAGACTAAGAAACTACCAGACTGAACAGACTGAACAGATGAACAAACGAACAGACTAACTGCTTAACAGCCTAACCGCTCAACAGACTAACACACCAACAAGAAAAAAAAAAAAAGTAAGGACATAAACTTTTGGCCGAGGTGACTATATTTATACTACAAAATCACTAAATCTGGTATTAAGGGGAGACTAGGGGAACACAACAAGATTGGGTGGTAAAGACTGTCCATAATGGCCGAAACGCTTTTTACAAAAGGAATATTAAATAAGTGTCGCAATTTTTTGGTGTAAGTTGTGGCGATTGGTCGGTCAAATTGAACAGAACATCACTGTGTTTGCAATAGCTCCATTTTTTATTAAGTTTATGAAAATTCAAAGAGCTCAACGTTAGTGATTTTATATCTCAGCATTAATTTGTTATTATGCTTTCTTTATGTGCAAGACCCTTGCGAAGTCAGAATTGGTGAGCTACAAAATCTTAATTAAGCGTGCGAATGTGTCTGTGAGCTGAAAACTGGTGTTTGCTTTTGGAATGTTTAGCGCAAGCGTGTTTTTCCCCCACGTGACCACACCCACTTTTTTTCAACATTTTTCTTTTTTCTTTAGTTTATTTAAATTACACTTTGGAAGAGTAGTTCTATGCTGTATTATTATATAAAATTAACGTTTTAAGTATAAAATAATCATCACTTTACTCTCCCTATTTAGACCTTTAAATTTCGTTAAATTCTTATCTCGAAAATGCAGAAAATGCCATTTCAGAACTATCAGAATTCCGAAATTTGGTGAGAGAGAAACGCGCAGACACCTTTTAATTATGTTTTCACACTGATTTGGAAACGTCAAATCGTGACCCCCCCCCCCTCCCCATAGGTGAGATTTCTTTAATGCGGCCGGCTGAGTAGAGAAACATAACCTTCTGGCGGAGGTGACAATATTTATACCAGAAAATTACCAATTTTCTTTTATAAATTTGATAATTAAGCGTATGACAATTCAAGGAGCTTAACGTCAGTTATTAAAATCTTTGCATTATTTTCCCATCTTTCTTCTATACATATAAGACCCTTGTAAAAGCTCGCCGTGTCAAAATGGTGGAAATTGCACATCAGAAGGAAATACGTACAATTGCAACTGTGCAAGTGGATTTAAAGGACTGAACTGCAACTTGGAATTTGGTAAGGTTACAAAGTTGTTATTAAGCGTGTGTACACTCTATACAAAATATTTAGGGAAATTTCACCAGAAACTGGTGAAAATTTCACCAGGCTCCCGGGGCCCACTGCAAACACAACCACAATCCTGGTGAAGATTACCAGGAAACATTGGTGAATATTCCTTAACCAATTCCTGGTTACACTCACCAATCTGTCCTGGTTAATTTGGTTCGTTATCTCGTGATTACTTCTCCATGTTCCTGGTTAATTTGACCACTATTGTGGTAAAGATCATAGCGTATGTAACCATATTCGTGGTTACATTCACGGGGTATGTCACCATATTCCTGGTTAATTTGACAACTATTATGTTAAACGTTACAGGGTTTGTCACCTCATTCCAGATTATAGAATCGAGTACCTTCTATGTCTGATTTGACCATCATCATGTTCTCACACCTTTTACTAGTTATGATTTGACCATCATTCACGGTTAATGAGTGTATATACATAATATACTAATTCATATCCACATTCTAATGTATACAAGTTTACTCGACAGATAAACAAAGCAAATGTTTAACGATGCCCAACGAACATTTATTAATTTCGAGTTACACGTAGTAATTACTACATATATTGAGATATTTATCAAAGGCTCTCACTCCATCGCATATGATTAATGCACCAAATAACTGAATGCAGTTAACAAGAAAAACATTTATGTTAATACTGTTTCGCATCACAGATTTTCTTCCTTTAAAATTTAAAAATTCTCGTCATCTCCCTTTAATAATTGTATATTAATATAGCAAGATTGAAGGTCATAGACCGTAACTTCAATACGTAGTAACATTTCAGTGGAACAATCAACAATTAAAATTTAAAAAGGAACTAGGTTGCTAAGTTACTCTCTTCAAAACTTGGCGTAATAATTCGATTTGATGATAGCCTACATGTAGGCGTTCTGTGGGTTCCGTACTTCTGTTAAATGGGCTAAAACATGATGGGAATTTATATCGCAAATCTGACTCGCTACGGCAAGAATAACCCTCAATCTTTCTTTGTTGGAAAGTAATAATCTTTTGATTGCTATTCAGGCGAGAAAACGTTGTTGTAGTTAAACTTGGCATGGCAATTGCGGCTAGCTGTTAAATAGCATTAGCCTGTGCCCCAGACCACATACTATACGTGTATGGTTTGTGCAACAAGCTCGAAAAAGCTGTTCAATTACGTCAGGTTTTGTCTACCTCTTGTAGTGAAAAAAAGAAACAAAGCAACACGAATTCTCTCCACAACCAGCTCAATTTTCGACAAACTGCAAGATTCCTTCACGAAATTGAGCGAGTTTACTAACAAGGAGCTTGACGTCCTGTCAAGAACGGCTAAATGGACAGTAAAATTCTGAGTTAAAATTTGGAGCCACTCCCACTTTTTTAACGACCAGAGTTTTAAAAATTAATCATTCGTTTTTTTATGATAAGCTGTTTACTCATCCTTTTTCCAAACACTGATACGACCCTGATGCTAATTGGTGTATAGTGGTCATAAACTTATTACCAAATTTCAAACCCTCCAGCACATTTCCCACGGTGAAAACACGCGTCGCTATGTACGGACGTTTGATGTCTAGATAAAAAGTCAAGCATTTTTTAGTTAAATTACTCGATTTCGAGAGGAAATCCTGAAGATTGTCAAAAATCGAGCTAGTTGTGGAAACAATACTTAATAGGGGAAAATAGTGACGTCACGGGACAGTTTCTTTCTGCCTGGTAAGTCTGAGTCTCCTTTATATAACTCCTGTTCTAGTAACCTGGAACACAGTTATGTTGTGAATTTTTTCTGTACGCATGGCAATGACAGATGGGGATGTTTTTTGGTGACCACCAGCATCTTCCAATCCAAACACTACTTTCTGGAAATACTCCCAAGTGGTCTGACACTGCCATGGGTAAGTTGTGTCCAATATGTAAAACATTTTAAAGCAGACATCGATAGCCTTTAATAAACACGTCTGCTCCAGGGCCTTCCTGTCTACAATTACGAAGCACTGTAATGGTTCTCAGGGCCAGAGCTATGGGGGGGGGGGGGGGGGGGGGGGGGGGGTTTGGGGGGTGTGACAACCCCCAAGAATTGCTTTATTTGTTCTATAGTCGGAAGACAAGAGATTGCAGTCGGCACCCGCCAGCTGTCAGTCTCGGCGAATACTAGCACTGACGAGTGACGATTATGAGGCAGTCGGCAAAATTGAGCGTACCACCCACCTGCAGAATTTTCTGAGGACGGCCCTGATGGTTCTGCTAATGTTCCCAAGATTAGTACGTACAGTTGGGTATTTGTAACCTCCTCTAAATATTTCGGCATGTTTGTGCCAATCTAGAAAGGTAATAAATGTAACAGTTTTTTAAGATTTATCAAAGTATTATAATTATATAAAAACACACCAACCACGTGTATTACTGAACTGAAAAATGTGTTATTTGTATAAACATCTTTTACCGCGTAGGCTTAGAGGGTTTTAAGGATGACCTGATCGTCCTGAAGCAGGCAGACACACAAACAGGTGTTTGAATTATCCAAATACTGGCTACTAATAGTATACTGTATAGCTCCAATTGTGAGTTGGAGGATATAAGGTTTACTGGATTACAAACATAATCAATTGTCACACTATCACTGGCCAGCAATTCCTTGCATCTTCTTCTCAACAAAGTGCTCATGAGTGTAGCAGGGCCTCTTTTACCTATATAACGGGGGTGGGGGTGGCACTGGGCCAAGGCCTCCCATGAGCCTCCCCACGAATTGATTTTGCCCCCCACAGTAAAAGTTCCTTTTTGCAAGTCAGTTGAATAATTTCAGTTGTTACAAAGGTATAGATAATTCTTTATTAGTTAAATAGTTTTTATTTTGATAAGATGTATGTGGTGACGAAAAATCTTTTTATAGTTCCTCACAACATTTTCCATATTATATTTGAAAGTGAATATGCTGATGAGTTCTGACACAAAGCAAAACATTGGGCACCATCGAAGCTAAAAATGCCCCACCATGGGGCCAAAGGTGCATGGCAAATGCCCCACCCTGGAGGTAAATTAAAATATACTTCCCAAGTAATTTACTGGTTGATGCTTGTAGAATGTATTTTGTAACGATTTTGTAAAAGGCCCATGTACACGCAATGATTTTTCTTCATGACTATCATATCCTAAAGAATCCCTTTGACTCACGATCGCAAGTGAGAAATTTTGCACATAGAAACAACTGCATATTTCATCATAACAATAAGATCATGCCTTATATTATTGTTTTGTACTATAAACAATACTATATATTTTATGCTCAAAACCAAAAATTTCACAAATCAAATTTATTGCTCTTTAACAGATTTTACTCAGTAGATTGATCACCAGACAAGGGTAGATGACCACTACATATAAATATATATAATATTTATACAATAACAAGAAAGAAGCATGCATCTGAGAAACTGTGCTGTTTTAGTTATTCTCCCAGAATTCTTTTCGCCTGTGACAAATGCCCTACCCTAATGCCTGGGGGTACACAAATACCCGGTCCCCGGGGAGATATGGACACTACAAATGCCCCACTCCCAACAACAAAAAAGCTTGGAAATGCCCGGCACTGTCCCAGGGGGGGCAACGCTGGATTTGACTGGTGCATAAAACATCAAAACACATGCAAGAGTAAAATATTAAAACACCAGAGTTAAACGTTAAAACACCAGAGTTAAACTTTAAAACACCAGAGTTAAACATTAAAATACCAGAGTTAACGTTAAACATTAAAACATAAAAGTAAAACATTGAAACACAGGAATAAAACATTAAAACACCAAAGTTAAACATTAAAACACCAGAGTTAAACATTAAAACAACTTTAAAACACCAGAGTTAAACTTTAAAACACCAGAGTAAAACATTGAAACACAAGAATAAAACATTAAAATACCAGAGTTAAACTTTAAAACACAAGAATTAAACATTAAAATACCAGAGTTAAACATTAAAACACCAGAGTTAAACATTAAAACACCAGAATAAAACATTAAAACACCAGAGTTAAACATTAAAACACCAGAATAAAACATTAAAACACCAGAGTTAAACATTAAAACACCAGAGTTAAACATTAAAACACCAGAGTTAAACATTAAAACACCAGAGTAAAACGTTGAAACACAAGAATAAAACATTAAAACCCCAGAATAAAACATTAAAACACCAGAATAAAACATTAAAACACCAGAATAAAACATTAAAACACCAGAGTTAAACATTAAAACACCAGAGTTAAACATTAAAACACCAGAGTTCAACATTAAAACACCAGAGTAAAACATTGAAACACAAGAATAAAACATTAAAACACCAGAATAAAACATTAAAACACCAGAGTTAAACATTAAAACACCAAGAGTAAAACATTAAAACACAGGAATAAAACATTAAAACACCGAGAGTAAAACATTAAAACACCAGAATAAAACATTAAATCACAAGAATAAAACATTAAAACACCGAGAGTAAAACATTAAAACACCAGAGTTAAACATTAAAACACAAGAATAAAACATTAAAACCCCAGAATAAAACATTAAAACACAAGAATAAAACATTAAAACACCGAGAGTAAAACATTAAAACACAAGAATAAAACATTAAAACACAAGAGTAAAACATTAAAACACAATAATAAAATATTAAAACACCAGAGTTAAACATTAAAATACCAGATCGAGTTGAACATTAAAACACCAGAGTTGGACATTAAAACACAAGGTTGAACATTAAAACGGAAGAGTAAACTTTTTAAACACAGTTTAAAACGTTAAAACATCAAAATAAAGAGTCAACACATCAACAAAAGGTGTAAAACATTAAAATAAAAAGTTAAAAACTGCTTTGTCGTCGTTTCCCGCCCAAACATAAAATCAAGTTTTTGTAAAATTTACCTTCAAATACGTCTTTTAGAGTGGCCAACTGCCATTCCTCAAATACCTTTGAAAAATGGCTTCTAAAGCAGACTTTCTTTACAATGGCGGGGAAAAAGTGAGCTGTGACCGTGAGTAGATCGGAACAGCTGATCGGGTGACAACCAATCACAAGCAAGATGATATTTCTTCACCAGATTTGTGTTGTAGCGATTTTGCAGCGATTATGCAGTTAAGATTTGTTAAATCTTAACCAGGATGTTTGTTACAAACAAATATTTTTATAAATTCACCAGGATATTTTCACCAGATATTTTTTAGAGTGTATCTGTGTGCCTGTGCGCTGAATCTGACAACAAGATTTACCATGTAGAAGAAATCAATGACAAAATGGTTGATCGTGCCATTATCTTTGATAATGCAAACATTTAACTGAATATTTAGCTGAATTAACAAATAGCAATTGGACTTAACATTGCTTACTGGCTATAATACTTCAACAAATTTATATCAAAATCGCTTCAATACTTTTTGAGATATCCTGGTGACAGGCAAAAGACTAACAGACTAAGAAACTAACAGACTGAACAGACGAACAAACGAACAGACTTAACCAGCCTTAACAGCTTAACAGCCTAACCGCCCGACAGACTAACAGACTAACAAAAAAATCAAAAAACGGAAATAAAAACATAAACTTTTGGCCGACGTGACTATATTTATACTACAAAATCACTAGATCTGGTATTAAGGGGAGACTAGGGGAACACAAGAAGATTGGCTGGTAAAGACTGTCAATGATGGCCGAAACACTTTTTGCAAAAGGAAAAATAAATAAGTGTCGCAAACTTTTGGTGTAAGTTGCGGCGATTGGTCGGTCAAATTGAACAGAACATCACTGTGTTTGCAATAGCTCCATTTTTTTACAGAACAACAAAAGAAAAAGAACAATCTGATTGGCTAAGGACTATGCGTTATTAAAGTACACATGCACAGCTGACGTAACGAAGTCGCAAAAAAATTTTGTTTTATAAACGTTTGATCAAATTAAACGTTTGAAGATGCAACTTGGTACAAAATAAAGTGCATTTCAACTGTCTGAGGATTACACAAATCACTCAGTGATGAGAGACACGGCCATCAAGTCGTTGTCCGACGACACAGACATATTAATATTATCGACATAAATACGGTCATGCTGTCTCATGCAATACCTTCGTCTCCGGCGCACAACGCTATCTACTCCACAGCTTCACAAATTTTCTGATACAATTTCCATTCCTCTTCATGGAAATACTGTTCAGCCATACAAATCCAGGAGATATCGGCCATTGTCAACAAGATTTCCAAACACAGAACATAATTTCGCTGGTTAGTACGCGTGCTTCTCGGCCTTCTCTAACGATAAATGCTTTCCCATCTGAATTTGCAGCATAAAAAGCGTCCAAATATACATGGGACAGCAAGATCCCGTCGAGAAGAACTAATCTGTTTGTTCAGTGATAAATATTTTGGCTAGAAATGCCCACAAAGACACGAAGTTTGAATAAACTTTCAATTTGTCAGGATCATGACTTGCATAATTATACGTGACGTAATTTCTTATTAAAACAATAAAATTTGATGTATAAAACAAATAGATGACATTTTTCCGTGCGTGTGTATTGTAATAACGCACAGAAGACGTCACCGCGTGTAAAGAACAACAGTCACATCACTCGACTGCGTCTCGTGGCGTACTTTTTTTGTTCTTTACACGCTGTGACGTCATCTGTGCGTTATTACAGTACACACGCACGAAAAAATGTCATCTATTTGTTAAATTTTACAGTTTTTCCATTATAAATTTGACAATTATTAAGTTTATGAAAATTCAAGGAGCTCAACGTTAGCGTTTTTGTATCTCAGTATTAATTTGTTATTATTTTTTCTTTATATGCAAGACCCCTGCGAAGTCAAAATTGGCGAGCTACAAAGTCTTAATTAAGCGTACGAATGTGTCTGTGCGGTGAAAAGTGGTGTTTGCTTTTGGAATGTTTAGCGCAAGCTTGTTTCATCCCCACGTGACCATAAGGTCTGTCGTACTGTAATTGGTTGGTTATCGTTTGTGGCCAAAACATTCTGCCCTCAAATGCCATAACTGATCAATCACAATAAGGCAGAGATCAGGGTGACATGGGGGTGACACACGCCCATTGTCAAAGTCCTATTTATATCTGTAAGTGTCATTAGCAATTAATATTACTGATATTGATCAGGGTTGTGATATAAAGTGTAAAGGATGTGATAAACTTTCTACAAAGTTACATTAAAATCGGTTCAATACTTCCTGAGATATCCCAGTGACAGGCGAAAGACTGACAGACTGAATAGACGAACAGACTAATAGACTAAGAGTCTAATAGACTAACACCGACTAACAAAGATATCCCAGTGACAGGCGAAAGACTGACAGACTGAATAGACGAACAGACTAATAGAGTAAGAGTCTAATAGACTAACACCGACTAACACACGAACAAAGAAACAGACGGACAGACTAACAACCTAACAAACTAACAATTAAGCAAGCGAAAGTAAAAACATAACCTTCTGGCCGATGTAACAATATTTATACCACAAAATCACTAGATCTGATGAGGAGGGGACACTAGGGGAACACAAACAAATTGGAATAGTAAAGACTGTTAATGATGGCAAAGACTGTCTACAAGAGGAAAATTAAATAAGTGTGGCAATGTTTGGTGTAGGTTGTGGCGTTTGGTGGTTCAAATTGAACAGAATATTACGTTTCCTGGAATTGCTCTATTTTTGTTATATTTAGCCGGTTTTCTATTAAGTATATTTGACAATTAAGCTGATGAGAATTCAAGTAGTTTAACGTTAGTTAATATCTATGCATTTTTGTTTTTATTTGTTCTTTATATATTAGACCCTTGTGAGAGCTCGCCGTGTCAAAATGGTGGAAATTGCATATCAGAAGGAAATACGTACATTTGCAACTGTACAAGTGGCTATAGTGGACTGAACTGCAGGGCCGATATTGGTAAGGTTACATAAGTTTTATGAATCGTGTGTATATGTGTCTGCATGTGCGTTGGCAAGTGGTGTTCGCTTTTAGAAATGTTTAGTGCAAGCCCCTTTCTCAAGATAAAAGTTACAAAATTGTCAAGGTCCTATTCATATCTGTAAGAGTCATACGAAATTTAAATTATATATAGATAAGTTTTGTGGAGACACCACGCAACTTGAAAGCAGCGGTAAAGCAAACATTTGCAAACGCTACTTGTAGAAAGAAAGATTTTTAATATACAGTATGTTTTAAACCACGTAGACGAATGCGCAACCAAACCTTGTCATGCAAATGCAACTTGTAACAACACCATGGGATCTTTCTCTTGTGCTTGTAATCCTGGATTTTCTGGCGATGGATTGAACTGTGCTACAGGTACGAATACATGCCGAAAAATCACATATTTTATATGAATAACTATGAACAACTGCGTGTAGTCCAAATGAAAACAAATTGAGAAGAACGTTAATTACTCTAAAATTGTTGTAAGATATATATATATATATATATATATATATATATATATATATATATATATATATTATAATATTTTTTGAAACATTTTAAAAACGGCTGTATATTCATCAAGAATAGAAAAAACTGTAAGTTATTAGACATTTGCTCATGTATGGTGATTACATTTCTCTGGCTAAGTACGTCTTGCCTTACTTGCTATTCAGATGGGTCTATCATCTTAGAAAACAACCCTGAATTTGTTGAAAAAATTGAGCAGTGGCTTCCTGTCAACACTACGTGGCATCTTTGTTACCGTGCTTCCAGAGATGGTTGGCTAGCGTCCACATTTCACTCAGGATGTGACAATAAGGGAGCTACAGTAACCATTGTTCGGGTGGGACAATACATCTTTGGAGGTTATAATGATCTCTCGTGGACAGGTAAGAGTAACACTGTTTTGGTTATGTATTTTTGAATGAAAAGTGTTCACTTTCTTTAAAATTTAATGCAGCTTGATAAAAACGTTTCCTCAGAAATGTTACAGTGCTGTGAAAAAATAAAAAAAGATTTCTCAAGGTCTAGCTTCGGAAAATTTGTAACACAACAAACTTAATATTTAGTTTGTTAGGACAGGCATTTTAACAATTAATAAAAACGGGGAAAGAGTTTTTGGCGTAGTGTCTCTAAAACTTATTTTGTGCGTATTGAAGCATGTTTCGGACATGTTTACTCTGCATGGTTTCCAAGTTTCTCGTTTTCAACGTTCGGCGGGCCTTGACTCATGAGAGAGAGGCCTTGGCAAAAATGTTTTTGGCCACAAAACTGTATTGACGCCACGCCAAATTGAACTCCCCACTATACAGCGTAACCCACGAGATCTCCCTTCTAGCGCCGTCTAAAGTTATAGTACAATCGCACTTTCGACTGTCAATTATCCCCAACTGTAAAGTTGATTACATTTTACTCGAAGGTAAACCAGTACCATCGCTTGTAGCAACTTAAAGAAACTTTTGTAATGAAACTTAAGTATGAACATAAAGAAAATTACTCGTTTTCTGCTCTTAAAAAGCAGCCTTGTCTTGAACCTTCATAAGAGCAATTTCGTTTCCACAGCCAAGGCTCTCTGAGAACGGGAATGTATTTTCCGCTAGTCCTCTCTCGATTGTTTCTATTCTGTGACGTTATATATCAAAATAAGTTGTCGAGAAAAAAGAGGACTGGGCACTAGTCTGATGTTTTCCTGTGCCGTAAACCTCAAACTGGAACAACCCAACGTCAATATGTACACCTTTTGGTGGTTTGCAATCTATCCCTTGAGACTTAACCCCTTAATCCCTTGAGAAAATAAAGACACGGCAATCATGTTGGAGGAAAACATACTCCAAATACAATGCTACTAATGAGATTCTTTTGTTCAAGTTCCTCCAACATGGCCGACATGACGTCAAGTGCAAACCAAGAATCAAAATGGACTCAATCCCGCCATTTACCCATTTTATCGCACTTTATTCTCACTGAATTAGATCTTGAAGGATGTATCGTGAGACCAATAAAAAATCAGGCGCGAATCTACTGCCCTCGAGATGTTTGCAATAAAGTATTGTAAAATGAGTAAAATCGCAGGATTTTTAAATGGTCTATAGATCAGAAAATTATATTTTTTCGATATTTTGCAATTTGATATGTAAATATGTAAATAAGCTAATATTCAAGACCACCTTAACAAAGTTATTGACTTTTTACCAAAAGGAATTTTAAGCAACTTAGGCTCCATTTACACTATTACAGTACGACAAGTCTTCCTTTCAAAAATCCCTACGTTTCTTTGTTGTGGTTACACTGTTCAAGTGGTTTGCTGTAGCGTAGCTACTACGCTTAGCACTTCAGATGCAAATCATTATGCTGCGGTAAATAGGAGAAATACG
Source organism: Paragorgia papillata (assembly GCA_035771165.1). NCBI lineage: Eukaryota > Metazoa > Cnidaria > Anthozoa > Scleralcyonacea > Coralliidae > Paragorgia > Paragorgia papillata. The sequence goes on from JAWNZC010000132.1 coordinate 1,531,698, forward strand.
CGTTGTTCGTTATAATGTAAGCAGACGTAAATTTTGCTACGGTAAGCCTACCTTTTCTGGAGCGGTTATCCTACCGTAATAGTGTAAACGCGACCTTAAACTTAGAGTCACGCGACGTCAGTCTTCTTTAAAATAGCACTTATTGATTTATAACAAAGGTAAACACGGTGGTGTTTAATAAATGTTTGTTTAGTTGTCAAAATGTACATTTTATCTACTCAAATGACGAATCTCTTTCAAAATCATCTTTTTACACTGAAACAACAAGAAACAAGAAACTTTAACATGTACACTGAAACATGTACACTTTTTAGCATTGTTCATGTCAAGTTCCAGTTTATGTTTTCCCTTATCTAAGTGCATTCTATTTTTGGCCGCCATGTTGGATGACAAATTTGTGTCCTTGCCTTAAAGCGCATTTTGAAAATCATTCCCCCCGCTCCCCCCCATCCAATATTGATAAAAATTTGCACTGAACATACTTTGCATTTCATTTTCTAACCAACATTGAACGGGGGGAGTGGGAGGTGGGCGATGTTTTTTGTACATAATATTAGGAATTGATGCGCTTATAAACTTCGTTTTAGTTATACCCGACTCTCCGAGTTAATTTTGGCCAGGATTGTAGCTTAACTCACTTCGCTTGCTTGGGTGATAGGCCTACTATAAAAACCTCGCTGCAATATGGCACTAGTACGGCCTCACGCTCTGTCAAAAACTAGTAAACATTGTATTTCTTTCTCAGGACGCTCCAATGATCACAATGATCTAAAAACTTTACATAGATAGGTAAAAAAGGATATTAAAGAAGCATAGAAAGTTTTATGATATGGCTCAGATTACTTCAGGTTAAATCGCGCGCTGTGAATTGTGAATTGGTAAAGCCTTACGATTGAAAACAAGCAACAAAATCCTAAACAAACACAACTTTAAAAACTTTTATTACCTCAAAACAATTAAAATATCTGAAATAGATGACTACAAATATTCTAAAAGTAAATTTTAATATTGAGACGAAAATAAACAGAGGAACCCTAACAGCAGAACCCTAGTTCTGCATTTTCGGACGAAGTTAAAGGAAGCGTTGACCAGGAAGTATAGTACATGATTGATTTTTGAGTAAAAAGTGCCATATAATAAACTACTTAATAACCGACCTTTTGGTCTTTACTGTAGAGTACAGTCGAACTTGTATATAACGGCCACACTTGGAACTTTAGAAACTGACCGCTTAATACAGGATCACTAAAAATACTCTCCGCGCGTGGTCAAATGTCATTATTAATAGCATGTCATACAACAATACTTCATTCAAGCAAACAAGAAGACAATCAATGCTCTTTCTGGCAATCTATACTTTGAACAAAGTTGGTAACTTGTAATTGTAGCGGTGCGATAAACGTAACGTTGTTTTAAGGTACAACCAATTGTTCTCTACTCTACAATAGTATACAGTGTATCTATGACTTAAAAATCACAACGAAGTAAATTTCACAGGCTGTCATTTCATAGTTCTGACGTTCAACGTGCAAAAAAAATAGAAATTTTGGTAAAGTAGCAATATTGCTGTGGCGATTGTACACCAAAAATTACAGAAATCTAGAGTTACAAGATTTGAACGTCGCAAAACTGCTCAGTCGAAACCATATTCTCACCATAATGAAATAATGACGATTATGAAGTGACTTGACACGTCCCTAACTTGATGGAATTGTTGGCAACCAAATTTTGAAACGGCCAACAAACAGCGGGAAAGTCACCGTAAAGAGCAGGCGCGTTAACAGAGGCGGAGGTTATGGCCTGGAAATCCCGTGCAAGTATACGTTTGAAGGCGATTCCATCTCAATCGCATGGCTGAAGAACAAGCTAGCTAAAGAGGAATTTCAAGTAGAGCTAGAGCGAAGAATAACGGCACTGAACTGACTGAACGGTTAATTATAATAATAAATGAGCTTTTGCTGCGAGTCATTTCTTTTGTGATGATAGATTTCGTCTTAAACACAATAAAATACTGCGTAATATGGCATGTGATGTTAGGTTTCAGTCCAAGGGTGGCCGCTTAAAACAGGTACCAAATACAGCGTTTGCAAGGGCGAAAAATCCGGACTTTGAAAACTTGCCGCTTAATCGAGGGTGGCCGCTTAATACAGGGCCGTTATATACAGGCTCGACTGTATCAAACCTCGCTATCGTTCAGTCTAGACAACAAGACCTCAGTTTGATATTTTACTGTAATTACCTCGTTCTCCATTAAGTAGTTCCCAATTTGGTATGAGAGTATTATTGTTCAACGTCTGGTTTGTAAAAAAAATATTTCAATAATCTAAAGGGTCTCACCCTATTTTTAGAAATCCTTACAGAAACCTAAAATTGCACAAAATTTTGTAATATATATATATATATAAGAGATACTTGAAACCTACACAGAAGTACAGTATTGAAAACAGTTTGCAACTATTTGTTATTTTCTTTAGTTTTTAGGATCAGGCTATTATAAATCAACCCCCAAAAAAACAAAAACAAAAAAACCCAAAAAAAACCCAACAAACAAAACAAAACAAAACAAAACAAAACAAAACAAAACAAAACAAAACAAAACAAAACAAAAAAACAGAAACAAACAAAAAACCAACAACAAAACAAAACGAAACCTTACACTTCATCAGCAACCATGTTTTCTACTAAACTTAATATACTCTAACAAGACCCACTAGCTGATTAACACAATTCTGTATTATACGAGTTTAAGAACCCGTTTTCACGATGCCGGTACAATTTGAAAACGGAACAAAATCATGCCGTTTAGGCCTTGCGTTTACACGATACCGGCACTAAAATGACATGAAAACGGCACAGAATGAAGACGGGTCCCTTGACGGCATGAAATGAAAACGGAACAGTAACCGGTATCGTGTAAACGCCCGTTCTGTAACAGTTTGATGACGGTAATCACGATATATACGACCACAGTATTTGGGTCAGAGAGAGTAATTGATTCTCCACTAGTTAGACAGTCATGGCGGACGGATGTGTTTTAGATGGGTCTGTTGAAATTGTGCCAAACACATTTGATCAGTCAACTTTCTATATTGACAAAGATTGTCAAGGAATAGTAAATCTAATCTATGATGAAAAATTGAAGTGGGTCAGTGATTTTGACGGTTTGAAGAATTTTATTAAAGAATCGCTCGATCTCAGAGGTAAATGGTCGTCGCCAGGAGGACGTACGTTCAAAGACATTCAAAAGCACAAACGCCAAAATGAATATAAACCTAGTATCACAAGAAGCAAAACTCTTTGGTATTCCAAGGTAATGATGGAATCTTCTTAAGGAAAAAACTTATCGAATTCTGCCAAGCCTCAGTTTCCACTCAACCGAAGTTTCCCGACAACGCACATAATGTGGTGAATCAAAACTCAACCAATCTACTGACATCTTTGACGCTGGTGATTATCTGCCAAGAACAAGGTCTATAAGCCACCCAGTAAATAGGTTGATTACCGAATCGACGATTAAGACGACTAATTGTAAAAATCGTTGTGAAGATGGTGCAACCGACGAAAATTTCAATTCAAATTCGTTAAAGAATAGTCCATCGCCTACAAATGGTTGTGGTTGTTCATGTAGCCTTTTGATAACCGAAATCGAAGGAATAAAGCTCGACATTGTCATTCTACAAAAACGGATCGAATCAACGAGAGAGCACCCATCAATTGGCCATGTATCGAATGATAGTGATGAAATAAATCGCTTAAAGAGAAAGCTTTTGGATGTAGATAACAACAACTAATTACTTGAACGAGAAATGTCATTGATTGTTGAAGGAAGGGACAATGAAGTCGAAGATCTTAAGGGAATAATTTGTTGAAATAAATAAGGAAAAAGATTCTTTTACAAAACCTTTGAAAGAAAAATGCCGACAACAACAAGAAACTTATGGTCCCTTGAGAATCGTTCGATATTGGCTGAACAAGAAAAGGACTCGCTTAGATTAGCCTTGACAATTCTTATGGAAAGCGAGAAACAAAAACAATCAACAGAGCAAACTTCACCATCAGAAAACGAGTCTACTGCGCAAGGGCAAGTACCAAGTTGTACATCAAAGGAGGGGAAAAAGAGTAAAAACCAAGAAAGAGTGAATTCAACGAATACCCTAAATGGCCAACACGTAAGCGCCAAGAAAACTAGTCCACGGAAGAAGCCAGTTACAGTAATAGCTGGTAATTCCATTGTACAACATGTTCATGGATGGGAACTATCAAACAAGGATAAAGTTGTGGTGAAATGTTTCTCTGGTGCAACATCTGAAGACATGGAAGATTTCTTGAAACCGATTCTGCGAAAGGAACCTGAAAATCTTATTCTACATGTCGGTACTAATGATTTGAAATCTATGGAACCTGCCCAATTGACTGAATTCGTTCGTTCTCTGGCTCAGCAAGTAGAAGATAATTCGCCAGGCACTAGTCTTTCCATTTCTGCCATCCTCCCAAGAAAGGACATTCAGCAAAGTGCAATATCTCATATAAATAGTTCACTTAAATCAGTTTGCCATGAATTCCAGTGTAATTTCATTGAGCACAGTAATATCATAAGGGAACAACACTTAAACAGGGGTGGACTTCATCTTAATAAGTCTGGCAATATTATTTTAGCTAATAATTTTAAATCTTTTATAAATAAGGAATAGGAAATTACTCTGCCGTGCGAATCTACTAATTTTTCTGATGATGAAAATGTTTCTTTTCTTCCTGCTAAACGCGGTTTTAGATTAGCTATCGCTTAAATATTACTAGTTTAACTAAGCATGTCGACGAGTTAAGAGTTCTGCTTGCCAGTAATTCTTTGGATATCCTTGCTATTAATGAATCTAAGCTTGACGATTCCGTAAACGATAACGACGTCCATATCTCTGGATATGAGATAGTTCGTTGAGATAGAAATAGGAATGGCGTAGGTGTTTGTTTTTATGTCAAAATTTCAATAAACTTTCGCGTACGTATTGATTTGAATATGCATAATCTAGAAAACTTATGTCTTGAAATTCGAAAACCGCGATCCAAACCGTTGGTTGTCGTTACTTGGTATATGCCACCTGGTTCCTCTGTTGATTTGTTTTGAGCGTTTGAAGACCTTCTTGGACGTTTAGATGCTGAGAATATGGAATTTTATTTGATGGGAGACTTTAACTGTAATGTGGCCTCTGCCAGTTATGACAATAATACTTGCTTACTGTCTGAAATAGTTGATATCTATATGGGCTTCCACAGCTTATAAAAGAGCCCACTTGTGTTACAGAAACTACTTCCACATTAATTGATTTAATTTACACCAACTGTCCAGATAGGGTAGTCTGTTCTGGAGTTTCTCATATCGGTATCAGCGATCACAGTCTTATCTATGCCTTTCGAAAATTATCCATAGACACTATATTTAAATGACATAGTATTATTGAATATAGCGATTTAAAAAAATTTAATAGGGAACATTTTCGCCATGATATTGCATGTCAAGACTGGAATTGTATACATTTGGATGATCCAAACGATTTATGGGTTGACTAGGAAACGAAATTTTTGGCAATAGCTAATAAACATGCTCCAATTAAAACTAAACGCATTCGTTCAACCAAGTCACCTTGGATCACGTCTGATCTTAAGAAACGCATGCACATTCGTGATATAGCTAAATTGAGAGCAACCCGTTCTAATGACCCACGGGATTGGGTGGAATACAAAAGATTGCGTAATTTTGTAAACAAGGAAATTAAGTGAGCCAAAGAATTATATTATAAGAATAACTTTAATCAATACAATGGTAACTCACGTAAAACTTGGCAGATTATAAACGAACTTACTTATCGCAATTCAAACAAAACATCTGTTGAAGAAATAAAGGTCAACGATATCTCTATTAATAAACTTAATGAGATGTCTGATGCTTTTAACGATCATTTTTCTACAATTGGTCCTAAATTAGCTAACGAGAAACCTCTATGTGATTATGTCATAAATGCAGATAAGAGTTTCTTTTTTTTAATCCGACAAATAACAATATTGTTTTTTCCCGCTTAAAGAAACTATCCAAAACTAAAGCAACAGGTCTAGATAAAATTTCAGCTATGCTTATTCGTGAATGTGCTGATCTTATTTCTAGCCCTGTTCGTAATATCTTTAACAAGTCTCTAAACTCTGGTGTGTTTCCAAATGGTTGGAAATGTGCTAGAGTCATCCCTTTATTCAAACAAGGTGAGAGGAATAATTTAAATAACTATCGCCCAATTTCTGTTATTTCTATAGTTGCCAAGGTTTTCGAGAGAATAGTATATGACCAGCTTCATGTTTATTTATTAAAGGAAAATATCCTTTCAAAACATCAATCAGGTTTTCGTACTATTCACTCGACAGCGACGGCACTATTGGAGGTTACCGATAGCTGGGCATATAATATCGACCGTGGTCACATTAATGCTGTAGTATTTCTAGATTTGAAAAAAGCTTTTGACACGGTCGATCATGAAATACTATTATCCAAAATGAGTGTCTATGGAATTCAAAATGTAGCATATAATTGGTTTAAGTCATATTTAGACAATCGCACACAAAAATGCATGATTATCTCTAAAGTTGTTTTCTCAAATGTGGCGTACCCCAAGGGACAATTTTAGGTCCCTTACTATTTCTCTTATATATTAATGATTTGCCAAATTGTTTATCATCTAGTGTATCCCAATAATGTATGCGGATGATACGCATATAACATAGACAGGCAATGATATTAATACCATTCAATCTTGTCTAAACGTAGATTTAAATAATATCAGCAAATGGATTATTGTTAATAAGCTTACACTAAATACGACAAAGACTCATAATATATAATATAAATAAGTTTTGTGGAAACACCAACATAAAATATTTCTTTGCTAATTGGTTCTAGGCAAAAATTGAATACTTTGGCTGAGCCTCCTCATTTACTCATTAATGATACTCCTGTAAAACAAGTATTTACCACCAAGACCCTTGGAGTAGTAGTTGATAACAATCTCATGTGGCACGATCAGATCAATAAATTATCGAAAAAGATTGCCTCTGGTATTGGAGCTATTAAACGAATAAGAGCTTTTGTCCCCCTGGACACATTGCACCTTGTCTATAATGCTTTAGTACAATCTCATTTTGACTATTGCAATGTTGTTAATGGGATTCTGTGGCAAAACTGTATCTGCTAAACTTCAAAAGCTCCAAAATCGAGCAGCTCGAGTGATGACTTTTTCCAGCTATGATGCTAATGCTGATCATTTAATTGATCAATTAGGCTGGTCAAACCTGCAAAGACAGCGACAAATTGCTAATCCACGTTTCTCTGGAAACAAACCAGCTTAATCCCATTACGAATTAACGCAAAATGCTGTCATCATTTCATGAATTTAATTACTTCGCGCTGCTACGCAGCAGGACCAATGAACAAAATAGCTAATTATAAGTCGTTATATATTAAAAATGAAGTAATGTGATGCTATATTGTATTTTAGTAGTTTAATAAATACTGAATTAAATACAGGGCAATCTGATGCGCCGACAGAATATTTGGTTTTGGCCTCATGCCCTCATACAGTGCGCGAGCTAATTTATTTTCTCAAATTATATGCAGCTTTTACTGCTTTTAAACACAAACTCGGAAAAACCCGTCTTGAAACAAACCTGTCTCGTAAAAATCCGTCTTGAATAATAGCAATATAAGGTCACACACGGAAAGTCGAAAGATTGGCATTGGCATCTTCAAAGTCTACCACCAGAAAATATATATAAACATCTTTCTGACGCAAGACTGAAGAGTTCCGCCAAAATATCTATACATTAGTCAGCTTGTTCACTTATTCCCAAGGGAAGTGCTGTCTGTAAGGCCCGGGGAATCGGGAGATAATTTATTGAATAAAGTTTCGAAAATAAAGCTTGGGTTTACTTCAGTTGTAATATATACACGGGGTATATAAACGTATATATATATATATATATATATATATATATATATATATGTACAGGTTATCACACGAGGGTCGAGGTGATATCAGTTTTATCGCTTGAGGGACGATATTGTCATTGTCACCAGTGAGCGCAGCGAACGAGGGACAATTATGATATCGTCCTGAAAGCGATAAAATTGATATCACCGAGTCACGAATGTGATAACCTGTTTATCACATACTTGTGCCTTTATCAGTGTCTGAATTGGCACAATTATAGAATGCCGATCAAACAACAATATAAAGTACTGTATTAAAAAATAAAAACATTTTAATAGTCAGGCCCTCAGTATCATGTACCTCTTTAAGGAACTTCTTAAAGACTCGCGTAGGTCACTTGACGTTTTTCTTCTCAGCTATGAACCGGCATCTACGTTCAGTGACTCGAACCTCGAGTCCGCCATGTTTGACTCACAGCGCGGGACATCGGGAGATATGGCGGGACAGATACGGAACAGCGGGACATATCGTTTTTATCGCCCGCTGTTATCACCCTGATAAAGGCACAAGTATGTGATAAATATATATATATATATATATAAAGCGACTTAAATAAAAGATGAGGCATCTTTCTGACACAAGAGCTTCCACTGAAATCAGTCTAAATAATCAGCCCATGAACTGAAATAAATTTATAGTATACTTCATACAGCAGCGGTAAAGAAAAGAAAATTATCGATTATTTAGCTTTCTTTTAGCTTCAACTGATTAAGAAAAAATGACACATCTTCAAAATCTGCCAGCAAAAGATGACGCATCTTTCTGACACAAGAGCTTCCACTAAAATCAGTCTAAATAATCAGCCTATGAACTGAAATAAATTTATAGTATACTCTATACAGCAGCGATAAAGAAAAGAAAATGATCGATTTTTTAGCTTTCGTTCAGCTTCAACTAATTAAGAAAAGATGACAACATTTTCAAAATCTGCCAGCAAAAGATGACGCATCTTTCTGACACAAGAGCTTCCACTGAAATCAGCCTTAATAATCAGCCTATAAACCGAAGTAAATTTATAGTATGACTCTATACAGCAGCGGCTTAAGATAAATAAAATAAAGTGACCGATTATTTAGCTTTCGTTCAGCTTCAACTGATTAAGAAAACTAGAGAAGATAACAACATCTTCATAATCTGCCATTCTGCCTACATCTTTCCGACACAAGAGCTAGCTTCTTAATAATATCACAGCGCTAATATTTTCCTTATACCAGAGTAGCGCGGTAGGCGCGCATTTGGTCTGCCGGCGAAAGATGACTACATTCTGGCACAAGAGCTTCCGTCCATTGAAAGTATTCTAAATAATATCACAAGCTTATATCTTCCCAATGCCTATAATCTCTCTATACTGAATACATTGATCGTGGCTATAAATTAATTTCATAATATTTCCCATAAAACCGTGCTCATTACATATTTTATCTACTACATACTTTATCTGCTTGAATACTTCACCGTTGGCGTTCAGCAATTCTCTGTTGAGCCTTGAGGTCACACATGCAGCATCAGAATTCCCGAAATAATGATGAGTATTCTTCAGTCTTCCATCCTCGTTTCTTACTATCATAAAGCTTGAATCAATATGTCATTTGGTAAGAAACGTGATTATCGTCACTGTCTCGAAGATCGGTCTCTTTGAATAACGATTTAATGCGATCGTTAAATTAAATTTAAGTATATGTGTATCGAAACTTAGCGAAGAAATACGGAAATATGATGAACTAAACCTCACATTGATCGTCGGACGGTGACCATTCTTTCTTCGCGCAAATCATACTTCGCGCGCCAAAATGTGTTATGCTGTACTTCCCTTATAAAAATTCCACATGTCATGTTCCAAAATCACATGGGAACCACATATGATGACATGTGGTTCACATGTGGTTCACATGTGATTTTGGAACATGACATGTGGAATTTTTGTAAGGGTTAGGTGCTTCATAAGTGATGACAACTAACTTAGTTAGTTTAATATATCGTCGGTTATATATAAAGAATACGTGTTAATAGGAGTACAATTACCCGCAAGCTTGACCAACCTCGTGATAAAGCTATTATCCTGTCACCACTGGGAATAGTGGTGATTACCTCACACCGTAATGCTATGGTAACCCATCACCTAACTCTTAATCCTTTCACACATGGTGCGGTTCCTCATACTTAAGTTCTAAAGTTGTTTATCGTGATTTCTCATATTCTTTCAGATATTCCACTAATAAACTTGCTTATGTTACCTTGGGTAACGTAATAATATATGATTATAACTGGCACAAAACTATGCAGCTTCAACGGGTGTGACAACGATCCAGTGGAACCACCATTACAATGAACTTCTCCAATGGGACTGCCATTGCTCAGAATGATTTTGCATACTAAATTAAAATGCTAAATTATTACAACCAGTATTTCTGGGTTATGTGACTTAAGCCAAGGCCAATTTCAAAAAGGCCCTGGGAATGCAGTGGTAGATTAACACTTAGAAGCCTGACGACGAGTCTTTAGTATTTTATTCCAATCTCGTACGCAGAGCCTGCGATCCTTTTGGTCATTACCAAGGAACGGAGGCTCTGGGAAACTCCAATGAAACTTGTCATCGGATTGGTTAGTTTAAAACAGTAAAATTTCAAATAATGTGCACGTTGCTAACTTGTTTTAGCGATTTATCAGCGTTCTGCAACACATAATTATACAAGACAGACCCAAATACAATTGAACACATGAAATAATTAAAAACAGAAAAAATCCCGGCTATTTACAAGTTAAAACTATTCTTCTTCTCGCTTCGTCGCCAAACAAACATCCATCGTCTGACTCGTCTCGTATTTCTTCGCAGATTCGTCTCAGAACTTTAAAATTATATTAGAGAATACAAGGTCGATGTAGTTTAGCCAAAATTCCTGGCAGAAAGTACAATTCCTTTATTACAATATTATTACAATTCCAAATACTGCCGAGTCCCGACGGCGACGCGGACATATAAAACACTCTCGTCAAATCGTCCGGTTGACGATTCAGAAAAAAGCTAAGATAGACCGTTTGTATCACAACGCTTTGTCAAGAGCTTTGTAAAACATACTGCACCATTCTTTATCGGTAAACAAATATTTTCCCTGGTCTTCGAACAAGCTAAAGATCGTCGATGACAGTAACAAATTATAGGGAACTGGGAACCAGAGGACTGGGAACAAAAAAACAAATTTTGGGGTCTTTTTCATTGGAGTTTCCCAGAGCCTCCGTTCCTTGGTAATGACCAAAAGGATCGCAGGCTCTGGGTACGAATTTATTCGATGTGCATGCAAGAGAAAGCTATGCAAATTATGAAACAATTAGCAGACGAATACATTCGAAGAGAAGATAGAAGTAACCGAAAGAAAATCGGCCAGGAAATCGAGAAACTTGAGACAGAGTTCGATAATCGACAAGATGATGCATCCAGTGAGAAAATTAGCTGTTTATCGTACACTCGCCAATCGAAAGGTGCAGGTCAGAAATCGAAAGAAACAAAATCTGTGAAGCATGTCGAGACAGGTCAGTTTGTGAATGAAGAACTTCTCCATCGCATTAATGAATTAGAAGACAAGGTTCGCAAGGAGCGAGAACGTATGGAATTTGGACACGAACAACAAACCAGCCAAAGGGCAAGACATATGGAGTTCGAAAGAGAAATGAAGAACGATGTTGGTTATACTCCACGATGTCGCCTAAAGTCAGTGACCCGTACTATCCATGGAAATCAAGTGATATGGGGGTCGCCAAGAAAACCGCGGTTCTATACGAGATCAACGACAACGGAAATTGGAAACGATTTATGGAAGCAGTTAAAACGTGTTTCCATACCCGTTTTCTCTGGGGATAAAAGAAATTACGCAAGTTGGAAAGCGGCGTTTGTAGCATGTGTAGACGAAGTACCGGCGACACCGGAATACAAGCTTCTTCAACTACGACAGTATTTATCTGGCGAGGCGTTACAAGCAATCCAGAACTTGGGTCATTCAGCAACGGCCTATCACTTCTGTGATCAGAAAGTTGTGGGTTTGAGTCCCACTTGGAAACTCAGAAATTTGGCTTGAAGTACATTTACATTCAATTCTCATATCCGACCTAGCATATCTATTCTCTATTCTTATTAATGTTGAAGTATCCCAAAAGTAGCAAGCCAATTGAAAGTGTTGTGACCGGCCTAGACTTTCTCAAAGTCCTTTCCAAACATTTTTGAAATTTCGCGACGCAACTTTTTTATCAAAATGTCGACGTTCTGGAGCACAGTATAGCGGCTAGATAAGTCGACAAACTTTGGCGAAAATATAATTTGTGACTATATAGGGCACTAGGCTAAACAATATGAAAAATAGGTTTGTATTCGTTTCTTAAAAGACATCCACAAAAGCTCTACGAACTAATTAGATTTTTCAGAACTTTTTGTGCAACTTTAACAGCTGTCGCGTCGTCTTTGCAACCTTCACATGCGATTTTCAACCGTGCACGTCAGAGATTTTTACGGGTGGTGCTCCATGTGCGATTTTTTACGGACCGCGCTCCACATTTTAAAATTATTCCATCACTTGCAGTTGTGCATCCAAAAATTGTTCGTAGAGTTGCGGCTTCAACTGAGATGGAGACGAAACATGTCTCACACCCAATTCATTACTTACTGGAACAAAAAAGACTGGAGTTATACCTATTCAATTTGCAAAATTCACGCGCGCAAAGTTATGCCCTTGGTAGAAACGATATAGTTATAGTATCATTTTAACTATTTGCGCTAAAGTTGTCGATTTGAGTCGAGCTACACGCAATCGACTTGAGAACTAAGCGATTGGAACGATTATAAAAAAATAGAATATAGCTTTGAATCATTGTTCGGACTGTTCAGTTTTAATTTTAGGTCACTGCATAAAAATATGGAGACGACCTTATACGAAAACCGAGCTTTGTTAATAAGCAGCAGAACGGTGCACTATTGTGAAGGGGACATTGGTACTCCGAACCGTAATACCGCCAAAAATAAATCGTAAAAAACCGCAGTAGCTTCAAAAATTGAAGAAATACCAAAACTTTTTGAATGGATAAAACAAAATACCCAACCGAAGCGGCAAAATTGCCGAAATACAGTATAAAAACCAGCATTGATACCGCAATAGCGAAAATCCCAATGTCCCCCTCTATATCATAGGCACTTAAAACAGTTTATACACGAGATAGATGAGACTAAGTATGTCAAACAGTTAAATCAGTTGATAGACATAATTAATTTCACGTGATTGTTACTATTTTCGTAATATTTCTCAAAAAAACCCACCTTGTTTGACTGCGTGCATGCAAGCCAGGCATTTTAGTTACACTACTTGAAGTCCTTTTGCCGCGCTGGTCAAAACACTGAGGGCTCACCTTTTTTCAGTAATATTTCTCTTCGAAATTTATTGACTACAATGCCTACGGAAAATGCTGTTGGGTTAATCACTCAAGTAATTTCAGCTTGTCCAACATCCAGAAATTGATTGATTATGTTTTAAACTACAGCTCTACCATAAAATTGAATTGTCCCACGTTGCCGTAAGTATTCACCTATTTTGGTACGTCTATAAAAACTTCCGTGCAACATGACACTAGTTGTAGTACAGACCTCACGCTCTGTCATTAACTAGTAAACATTGTATTTCTTTCTCGGGATGCTCCAAAGAACTGCGGTAATGGGTCATTTAAGACGTCAGGGTTGTTCGATAAAAGGATAAGAAAAGGATATTGAAAAGGGATTTATTTTATTATAAGGCACAGGTTACTTCAGTTGAAATCATGCGCCGTGATTGGTTTCTGACTTGAATTGGTAACGCCTTACGATTGAAAACAACCAACAAAATCCTATAAAACACGACTTAAAAAATGTTATTACCTCAAAACAATAAAAAAATATCTGAAATAGATGACTACTAACTTTCTAAAAGTAAATTTTAATATTGACACGAAAATAAACCGCAGAAGCCTAGTTCAGCATTTTGACGAAGTTAAAGGAAGCCGAGACCAGAAAATACATGATTGATTTTTGAGTAAAAGGTGCCATATAATAAACTCCTTTATAACTTCGATCGTTTGGTCTTTACTGTAAAGTATCACACCTCGGCGTTGAACGTATTAGCCTCGCTCTCGCTCAATCTAGACAACAAGACCTCAGTTTCATATTTTAACGCAATGACCTCGCTCTCCGTTAAGTAGTTCCGAATTTGGTATGAGAGTATTATTGTTCAACGTTTGGTTTGTAAAAATATTTCAATAATCTAAAGGGGCTCACCCTATTTTAGCAATCCTTACAGAAACCTAAAATTGTACAAAATTTTGTAATAACGGATATATATTATATAAAACATATAAGAGATACTAGAAACCTGCACAGAAGTACAGGTAATCAAAATTAAAGCGAGATTGAAGGGTATTACAAATGTGACATCTTGATTTCTGTTAGTCTGGCAGTAACCAAGTTTAGATTAATTTGTGTAAAAACTTGGTCTTAAAGATTTAAAAATCTTCCATAGTTGTTGGGTAACTCATATTTCATAATCGAATTAATGTACAGCTTTAATTTTGAAGTTTGCAGCTTAGAATTTCAACATAAGACAATCGAGGCTAAAAATAGCGTGACATAACTTCCTTTAATATTAGTATTTGAAAACAGTTTGCAACTATTTGTTATTTTCTTTTGTTTTTAGGATCAAATAGTTATAAATCAAGCTCGAATGCGTTTCTTTTCTCTCTCCGAAATAAAGACAATTTGAAGCCATTTAAAGCTCCAGTCTACCGAAAGAGTCGGTTCGCAATTTACGACCGTTCTAGTCATGGACCCACCTTTGGAGGAGGTCATGATCTTTACATCGCCAACAACGCTCACTCGTCAACAAACTCTAACACAAATTTTGGTGACACATACCAACCTCCATCTGGCTACAGCTATGGCAGCAGCAACACCTATGCTCTCTTGGCTGGCGGTTATTATTTCACTCCATCTGAAGTAGAAGTCTTTTACTTTGGTTAAACTGTCAACGTTCTTTTAAAGCATCACTAAAATTAAAGTAGAACATGCATTGTGTTAATTAAACAAATAAAGTTTGTCTTAAAAGCATTAAAAGTGATTAAAGTTAAAAATAGTATCCGCACAATAATACATTGCATTGTATTACATTGTTGAGATGTTACGTCTAGAATAAAATCATCCCATTCAATCTTCTTTAAAGTGCACATAACTCTTAAATTAAATGCATGGCTAAATACCACTGACGTAATCCACTGATCTCCCCTCTTTAAAGTAACCAACCATAAAAGGTATCTCCCCCCCCCCTATGAAGTAACCGCCCCTTGCCAAGTACTTTGTGTTAGGTGCACATAACAGTTTACTTGTATGCACTGCTAACTCTAACACTACCCCTCTCTCTAATGATCTCCAAACGTGTCTTAACGAGGACGTTCGCCGTTCGAAACTATATATTGCCGCTGCAAGTTTCAACTCACTGAAAGTGGACAACATGGGAGATGAATTGTCAAAGTTTATTTTATTGATTTACTGAACTACACGTTAAAATACGTCAAAATTTTGTAAGTTTATAGAACAAATTCAACACTAATAACTGTAAACCTAGTGTAAGATTGGGCCACCTGTAGATCACCTAATCCCCCCACCCCCACCCCTCCCCCCAAAATACAAAAAACAAAAAAACAACAACAACAAAACCCACAACAAAACATAACAAAAAAACCCTTAAACCTCATCAGTAACCATGTTTACTACTAAGCTTAATATACTCTAACAAGACCCACTAGTGGATTTACACAATTCTGTATTATACGAGTTTTAGTGATACTATAGTCAAAGTATACTCTCCTCCTGGAGCATGTGTTTTTATTTTGATCAACTCTTGTGCGTGAAGCCGCTGACTCAGCTACCTTCTTCTCCACGTGGAAAAGCAACTCCCTTCAAAGATGTTGTCTTTCAATTCTGGTAGAAGCACTGTCCGGTGTTAATACTTTTAAATGGTTATTAAATGCGACTTTGAAAGTCGAAAATCCCTGTTGGATTGTGTATTCTACTTGAAGTGGCAATAATCGTAAAGATATATCTATGTTTCTACAGACTGTGTGATCTGAATTATGAAAAGAAATCGACAGCCAAGTGTCAATATTTGTAGTGGATGATCTGCTCAAAAGGAATTTGGACTTGGAGGGGGGGGGGGGGGGGGGGGGGGGTGGGGGGATGCCGGGCAAAGGTGGGGGATTTGGTAAACGTCTGTATCCCCACCCTACGGCATTTGATCTTGAATCGTGACCCCAGGGTGGGGGAATTTAAATATTCGAAAGGAAATTTTGCAATGTTCCTAGACAGAGATGGGCAATTTGCCTACATTTGATCATAATTCTCGTCCCGAGGGTCACGCTTTTGAACACTTCATTTAAAAAAATTCAAATCCCCCACCTTTTGCCCAGCCTGCCCCCCCCCCCCTCAGGCTTAACGCTGATTCGTGCATTATTGGGGTGTGTGTCACCCTCCCAACTTTTACAAAACTGCAATATTTGGAAAATTTACTTGTCCTTTTACAACCATGTTCCCATGCAGGGCCTTTCTAAAATTGGGAGGGTGGAAAAATGCCCTGCCATCAGCTGGTGGACTCTGTATTTCCATGGGTTGATTGCTTTTCTAAAACATTCCTTGGGAAACATAATTATGCATAGTTTTGTGCCAGTTATGATCAAATAGTTTCAACAGGGGTGACAACGATCCCAGTGGAACCACCATTACAATGAACTTCTCCAATGGCACTGCCATTACTCAGAATGATTTTGCATACTAAATTAAATTGCTAAATTATTACAACCAGTATTTCTGAGTGTACTGTGACTTAGGCCAATGCCAAGGCCTTTTCCCACCCTGCCAATTTAAAAAAGGCCCTGGGAATGCAGTGGCGGATTAACACTCTGAAGCCTGAAGACGAGTCTTTAGTATTTTATTCTTGCTAATGCCAGATGATTCTATTCAGCACAGGGAGAGGTCCAGGTGTCAAAGTGTTAACCCTTCCAGGGCTGGGGGCAAAGAATATTTTAGGGCTGGTCACAACACTTTCAATTGGCTGGCTACTTTAGGGATTCTTCAACATTAATAAGAATAGGGAATAGATATGCTAGCTCGGATATGTGAATTGAATGTAAATGTTCTTGAAGCCAAATTTCTGAGTTTCCAAGTGAGACTCAAACCCACAACTTTCTGATCACAGGAGAGATCAACAGTCTAACCATTGAGGTACTGAGACTCAGATGATTTGAACGTAGGTTGTGTTTGGTGCATGAGTACATTACTGCTTTGTGCAAGTATGATGATTACGTTAATGTCTTAATGCATGTTGTTAAGAGAATCAATCAGATATGCTAGCTTGGATATGAGAATTGAATGTAAAAGGTTTTCGAGCCATTTTACTCAGAGAAATTTCTGAGTTCCCAAGTGGGACTCAAACCCACAACCTTGATCTGATCATGGGAGAGACACTCTAACCATTGAGCTACACAGACTCAGATGATTTGAACGTACTGTAGGTTGCAAATTCAAATAATAAGAATGTTCAGTGTAATTGGCACAGATTCTCCATTGCATAAATCAGGGTTCAAAATAAATATTTTGGATTTAGATATTTTTGTAGGCTGTCTTGTATATGTACATTTATGGTACCGGCTATTTTGATATACAGGCTATTTGCCTGCTATGTGAGTCCATGAGAGGCCCACCCAGGAATTGTTTTAGTTAATAAGCCCGTACTCAAAAAACAATCTCATTTACTGTAGACGTCGCGCTAGGCTGTGAGACGTTACACTACATTGGAAGTTACACTACGTTTTAAGACGTTACGCTACGTTATAACACGTTATTAAAGCTATGTTATACAGCATCACGCTGTGTTGTAAGACGTTAATAAGCTATGTTTAAAGACGTTACATTACGCTACGTTATAAGACGTCACACTTTGTTGTGAGACGTTTTCTACGTTCTATAACATTACGCCACGTTGTAAGATGTTACGCTACGTTATAAAACGTATACACTAGCCGGCTAGCGGCGTAAAAATGCCGCCAGCTGGCCGCTATTTTGAACCCTGTAAATTGATAAAAGTATTTACTATTTGTTTGTAAAAAGGAGAAGCTGAATAGTTTTTTTCTTTTCACTTGTTTTTTTTTTGGTTGTTCAAAATCTGGGGCTGGGGGAAATTATGCCCCCTTTGCACTCTAAATAATTGGGACCTGTATTTTTTAAGACTATTTTAAAAGATTATCTCAAGAATAAACAGTCAACTTACCTCAGATAGTTTTAGTGTTGTTTGAACAAGTTGAAGTGTACTATGTCTAATTATAGCAATAGCGTTGCAAGTATTTATACTTTTAACATGATATTGTGTGACAAACATTGTAATTATGTCTTATACAATTATCTACTGGAAGTAATTGGTCACATTTTGTGTGTGGGGCTGGGGGAGGGTAATGTTGGGTGTGTGTGTAGGAGGAGATCTATTGGTTGTGTGTGTGGAGGTGTGTCTGTGGGTATATGGGTGTGTATGGTGTGGGTGAGTACACTGTATGTGTGGGGGAGATGTGTAGGGGTGTATGGTGGAGTATTTGGAGGTTTTGTGAGGGAATGGGATGTGTGAGTGGAGTGTGTTTGTGGGGGGATCGAATATACATCGATGTATATTTGGGAGGGATTGTGTGGGTAGAGTTTATGTGTGGGGGTGTATGGAGTGGGGGTGTAAGGTATAATTGTCTGGGTGTGCATGGGGGTGATGTGTAGTGCGTGTGTGTGAAGGGGGGAGGGGGAGTTTGTTTGTGGGGGTATGTGTATGACAGTATGTGGGAGAGAATCTGTGGGTATGTGTGTGCATGGGTGCATGAATGTGGGTGTGTAGAGTGTTTGTGTTTGGAAGGGTGTGTGTGGCCTGGAGGGTTCGCTGCCCCCCTCTCAGTGGCCCTGGATGTGGATGTGGGGGTGTATGTGGGAAGTGGGAGATGTGGGGGTAAATAAAGTTTATAAAGTTTTAAATAATTTTACCGCCACCTATCTCAGTTAATTAATCACACCTTTTAATTCCATTCATAATCTTAACCCCCGTGGTTCCACTAATAATAATTTAAAACTTGCTAATTAAGTAACTAATATTTCAGGCTGGGATGTGCATTTTTAATTGCCTTCCTTGCATGTACTGAATGGAACTCCCAGGACCTAACTATCAGAAACGCTACCTTTCTTCTTTTCACCAGAAATTTCTACAGATGGCCTTTTCTAAACTACAAGAAAACTTTAATTTTTCCTAATTCTTGCTAGTACAAATAACTATATATATATAATTAAATTGTATATTTTTATAGATTATAATAGTGTTATGTGTATGTAAATAATTTGTATATTGTTGGGCCTAGATGAAAATTACTTCAATTGTAATTTTAGCTACCCTGCTTAAATAAAGTGTTATTATTATTATTATTATTATTATTATTATTATTATTATTATTATTATTATTATTATTATTATTATTATTATTTTTATTATTATTATTATTATTATTATTATTATCATCATTATTATCATTATTATCGTCATCATCGTCATCATCGTCATCATCGTCATCATCGTCATCATCGTCATCATCGTCATCATCGTCATCATCGTCATCATCGTCATCATCGTCATCATCGTCATCATCGACATCATCGACATCATCGACATCATCGACATCATCGACATCATCGACATCATCGACATCATCGACATCATCGACATCATCGACATCATCGACATCATCGACATCATCGACATCATCGACATCATCGACATCATCGACATCATCGACATCATCGACATCATCGACATCATCGACATCATCGACATCATCGTCATCATCGTCATCATCGTCATCATCGTCATCATCGTCATCATCGTCATCATCGTCATCATCGTCATCATCGTCATCATCGTCATCATCGTCATCATCGTCATCATCGACATCATCGACATCATAAGGCGCGTTTTCTTTTCTCATCTGTAATATTAAGTGCAACGAGTAATCGTTCCAAACGATTTAGCCACATTTTCCAGCCGGTTCCAGCATTTCCATCAGCATGAATGGAAAACTATGGAAAATCAGAAGGGCACTTGCCATTTGCGTATATTTGAATTCTGGTTCTAGCTTGTAAAATATTTAAGTTTACATCCTCGTCGCCAAATGTCGTGCTGTCTCGCACGGAAACAGAATATAAACTGACTTTATTACATGGAGCTCACTTACAAAATGACGCCACCGGAAATGGGAAGCATTAATCGGAACTACGACACTACAGCGATAATATAGGCAAGTTTATTGATTAACGGACCAATACCAACAAAGCTTCTAAACCTTGTACTGTGTTCTTTGTTTGATACCAGTAGAAATCAATAGCGGCAGAAATTTTCTACAAAACCATACACAACATTCCGTAGCGGCCATCTTGGTACTCCAAATTCGTCATCTTCGGTGGCTTAATTTTTGGAACCGGATGAGCAATCCAGTTATACAGATGTTAGTGGAACTGACGCTTTGAGCGTTTTGAATATATAATTTCTCTGAAATCTACACTTCGTGTATGTGTTTGAGTGAAGTGGTCACGTGTGAGTTTTAAACCGAGCCATGGGAATGAGAAATATGGCGAACAATTTTAAATATATTATAAAGAATGTCGAACTTTAGTGAGCTTTAAGCTAAGTGATGTGCGACTCGTTGTAAATGACTTAACTTGGCTCAAATCTCGCCCAAACTTCACAGGAAAGACAAGAAATATGGAAAACGTAAATGAATTTTACTTTAATATTTAAATTTATGGTAAATCAGGGTGAGGCCACGGGTGTGGGGTGGGGGGAGGGATGGGGGGTCAAACCCCATTTCCCTCTCTCGCATAAAACTGTGGGGAGGGGGAGGGGGGGTGGGAGAAGCAAATATCCCAGTTAAAGGCAGAAAAACATTAAATAATGTTCTGGGGGAAAGGGTTGAGAGGGGCAGCGGAAAGAGGCTTGAGAGGGCGCCGGTGGAGCGCGCGCGAGAGGCGAGAAAAAAATAAAGCGAGGCGAGAAGAAAATAGGGGGGTGGGCGGGGGGGAAATTGTGGGGATAGGCGAAGGAACGCCTGCCAAAATCCTATTCATAAACGAAACAATTTTTGTATCTGCGCAGCAGATATATTGCTATCGTGTTGTGTGTATGTGTGTATGTATGTATGTATGTGTGTGTGTGTTAACTTTTTTGTGTAGCTGTAAACAATGCGCGACAAGTGAATCGGGCATGATCGGGGACAATCGAAGCTCAGAATTTTTTGGCGTCAACCTACGAGCTGTCAGTTTGAACGATGGAAACAAGTATTTTTAATCCGATCGTGTTTACAATATTTCGTTCGCCATATCACGAAGTCCTCCGAAGCGACAAAGTTTTGGATTAAAATACTACGATTTTCAGGGTTCTATTCTATACGATTGTTTCAAATTCACATATCTTGTACATAATTTAACGTTCTATCTAACTGTACGAGTTTCGTTAATGGCACAAGCCTACAGACGATTCAGGGATACTTTAAAATGATTGCGTTTGACCGTACGCCAAGTGATAGCATAATAATGCAATTTGATATTTGCGCTCATCTCAGTTCAAATAGATTTTTCTCCGTTGCTATTCTATACGATTTGTTCTAATTCACATACGTTGTACAGAATTTAACGCTCTATCTAACCGTGCAAGTTTCCCAAATGGCACAAACCTACAGACGATTCAGGGATTTACTTTAAATATGACCGCGTTTGACCTTACGCCAAGTAAATAGCGTAATAATGCAATTTGATATTTGCGCTCATGACAGTTCAAATAGCCTTTTCTCCGTTTCTGTTCTATACCATGTTTTCTAATTCACATATGTCGTACAGAATTTAACGCTCTATCTAACTGTAGAAGTTTCGTGAATGGCACAAACCTACAGACGATTCAGGGGTATACTTTAAACACGAGGTATCCGGTGGCTCAACTGCAATGAAGATATATCCAGCTAATACGGCTGTTAACCGTTAAATTCTATATTTCCGACAAAGTTTTTGACTAAAACACTATGATTTTTCAGGGTTCTATTCTATACGATTTTTTCTAATTCACATATGTTGTAGAGTGTTTAACGCTCTATCTAACTGTACAAGTTTCGTGAATGGCACAAACCTACAGACGATTCAGAAATACTTCAAATATGACTGATTGCGTTTGACCCGATAATTGCCATTTGATATTTGACGCACATCTCAGTTCAAATATATTTTTCTCCGTTGCTATTCTATTTTTTCTAATTCATATTTGTTGTCCAGAACTAACGCTCTATCTAACGGTATAAGTTTCCAAAATAGCACAAACCTACAGACGATTCAGGGGTATACTTTAGACCCGCGGTGTCCGGCTCAACAGCCGTATTGGCATATACCTTCATGCAGTTAGCCGTTAAATTCTATATTTCCGACAAAGCTCTGCACTAAAACATTTCGAAGACAGGGGATATTGCTGATAAAACTGGTAAGTATTTTTAACGTGACTTATAGTAAACTTGTGAGTGTGATCTACCACAGTTTTTGTGAGTCATGATAAAAAATTATTTTGGTCAGAGAACGTGTACTTTCTCTTTAATTATCTTATAAGGTCATCTTGCTAAAATCTTATAAGATCTACGTGTAAAAATCTTATAAGATTTTTCTTAAGATCTTACAAGATTTTCCAAGATCACACAAGATCTTGACAAGATTCTCACAGTGGTTGGGTTTGGCGCAGATACATGTACGCATAGCGGACCTTTTGTTAAGTAAATATGACTGGAACTTATTATAATCAACACCTCTTCAAATAACCAATGAAAAACTGTTCCGGAAATTAACGTTGATTGAGCGTGAATATGCCTCGCCATAGGTGTTGGTTTTTCGCGGGAATTG
Organism: Paragorgia papillata; assembly: GCA_035771165.1. NCBI lineage: Eukaryota > Metazoa > Cnidaria > Anthozoa > Scleralcyonacea > Coralliidae > Paragorgia > Paragorgia papillata. The sequence goes on from JAWNZC010000132.1 coordinate 1,554,723, forward strand.
CTAATTACAATCACTAAAGCATAATTGTGAATTGTCATAGTCACAGTTGAGGGATGAGCGCGCTGGGTAGTGCAACTGCTACTCCGAAGAAAATAATAAAATCGCGCTTGGGGAGATCTCGAAATGCTCCTACTCCGAATCAGTTCTGTCGGGTATGTCAGTGCAGTTTTCCACTGAAAAGAGTTGCCTCCTTCAGGTTTAATACCGCAGATGAAATTGACGGTGAAAATGTTGTCTTAGCCTCGCTTTGTCAATCTATTGGAATCGATGCTTCTCGAGGTCCGAACTAACGATACTGTTTAATTTCAATATATTTTTAATTTATTCAAAGGTTAATTAAGTTCCTTGCGTATATGCGCGGCATTTGTTTTTGTTTGTGAGACTGACTCAAACAAAAAAAGCTTGATGCAGTTGATATATTTTGTATTATAAGGCTCTAAAGAAGAGCACAGCGTTTTGAGCCAACTCCATATTTAAATTAAGGTGCATAACATTACTCTCTTGACTGAAAACGAACGCTTTTACTCCTTATAAATATAGCGTGACATCGCCACAGAAACGCAGATTTAAAATTCCACTTAACGGTAAGAAATAAGAATAATGAATTATCAACAAAGAAATGCAGACAAACTCCGTAGTAACGACTGTGCATGATTTACCTTTAATATTATTATATGCACTTGAGTCTGAACCCGGCCGCGTGGAAACATTTTTATATTTTGCGCAATCGCAGCAATCCGAAGGTGAACTTACGAACAGACTGAGAAGTGCGAAAATAACGAAATACAATCCAGCTTGTGTTTGGTTTGAAAGCTTTTACGGTGTGTTGACAGGTTTCGTTGAGGACTCACTGAGTGTTGACGCCAATACGCATATGAACCAATGGGAATTTAACCGAAGGTTTTGGACATAAAAGTCTCGTTTATGAATAGGATTTTGGCAGGCGTTCCCTCGCGTTTCCTGCGTAGCAGGCGTTCTGTTCTGGGGGAAAGGGTTGAGAGGGGCAGCGGAAAGAGGCTTGAGAGGGCGCCGGTGGAGCGCGCGCGAGAGGCGAGAAAGAAAGAAAGCGAGGCGAGAAGAAAATAGAGGGGGCGGGAGATCTTCTCCACAGCGCCCAAGCAGAATATTTACGATCAAGAGAGTTGTCAGCCACGTCTGATCACTGTTAAACTACAAAGTCGGTCAGTCTATTTCGAAATCTACCAACAAATCTACCAACAGGTGGCCCGAGTAATAATTCGACACCTAAACCTGACGTGTTACATGTCATGCTTTGTAAAATGTTACTGTCTGTTAGTAAAATACAACCTCGTACCCAGGCTCTTTCTCGGCATAAAAACCTTTACAGTATCCAAGCTAGCATCTATTCTCTTAACAACCTGCATACGAAATTAATATTATTCTTACACAAAGCAGTATTTAATGTCGTACATCGAACTCAACCTACGTTCAAACCATCTGAGTCTCAGTTGCTCAACTGATGAGCGTCTCACCGGCCGTCAGATGGTTGTGGATTTGAGTCCCGCTTAGGAAGTCAGAAATTTTTCTGGGTAAAATAGTCCGAAAAACGTTTACACTATCCAAGGTAGCACCTCTTCTCTTAAGGTGGCTCCCTTCTGTAATTTTAAGAAGGGACTGGTAACGAGTATGACGTCGGCACATGCGTAAATAGGAATCTTGTCGAGTTGATATTCTCTCACGTCAGCAGCCGTCCGAGCGATACAAATGCTCAAATATCACACATTTGCTTCGGTAAAATTCTTTAAAATGTTGTGCATAATGAAATAGCAATAGTTTTTAAAAAATTCCATAAGACCGAATTTACTTCAATCCATTAAGTTCATAGCGAAAAATCTGTCTTGACAACTTTCCATAATATTTTGTGGTAGTGTTCTATGTCGAAAAAACTGATCAGATGACAATTTTTACAAATTTTGACCGAAGATAACTGGAGATATGCGTCTAAACGAAAACCGTGAAAATTTGACAAATTTCAAACACCATTATTACCATAGTAACACAAGATATTATTATACACTTGTTGACTGGCGCGGAGGGAAACATCGAGTTTTACGCACCCGAAGGCTTCAATGTCACCGGAGGGCTTTAGCCCGAGGGTGACATTGAAGCCTGAGGGATCGTAGCTACGTAAAATTCGATGTTTCTGGAGGCAAAAGTCAACAAGCGTTTTGTTATATATCAAAGACTTTTAAAATACAAAATACCAAACTGATTCGAAACTTGTAAAAGGCAAAAAGACTTACCAAAACACTTTGACTTTGTCTTCGTATTTCAATTCAACTGAACAAATACACCAGACTCAACGAGTACAAAGAACAGCTTTAAATGTATCCAGATTTTCTTCAGACTTTCTTTGAAGATATGTGTAGATATTCTTTCCTTTGGAAAATGGACTATTTCATACCAAACAGGCTCGAAACAGCTCTTGTTTTCAAAATGTTCCGAAAAGTCCAAGGTTCTTGATCTGATGCAATAATCATTGTGTATTCACGTGAACAACGCATGATTATAGCTGACGTCAGAGGGAACCATTGCACTGTTTCCTTCTTCGTTGTTGACGTCAGAGGGAAACAGTGCAATGTTTCTCTCGGCTGAAAGAAACATTGAGTTTGTTGAACAACACGTGACCATAATTTGACCAATAGGATTTCATCTTTGGCAAACGAAAGTCTTTGGTGTATAACAAATAACATTATTCAACAAATACTCATACGTGTGGTTCTCCTTCTGCAGTTCAATTTACAAAATAGTTATGTAATAGTTATTTTATAGAGAGCAATAAGCATAGACTTATGACTGAACGTAAGAAGCCATGGAAAAAATAAAATTCTATGGAGCCACCTTAACAACATACATCACGACATTAATATACATATATTATTATTGCAATTGCAGATATCATGTCATACGGCATCGAAATGAACCTACGTTCAACTCATTTGGGTTTCAGTTGCTCAATGTTGAGCGTCTTATTCCCGCTTGGGAACTCAGAAATCTAGCTAATATACATGTATCTCTTCTCTTCCTTCTGATTATCGTCGGGCGGTGTATTTATATAATTATATGTTATGGCAAAATACAAAAATATTTCCACGCCGTCGAGTTCAGACTCAAATGCATATAATATTAAAGGTAAATCATGCACAGTCGTTACTACGGAGTTTGTCTACATTTCTTTGTTGATAATTCATTATTCTTACGGTTAAGTGGAATTTTAAATCTGCGTTTCTGTGGCGATGTCACGCCATATTTATAAGGAGTAAAAGCGTTCGTTTTTAGTCAAGAGAGTAATGTTATGCGCCTTAATTTAAATATGGAGTTGGCTCAAAATGCTGTGCTGTTCTTTAGAGCCTTATAATACAAAATATATCAACTGCATCAAGCTTTTTTTGTTTGAGTCACACAAACAAACAAATGCCGCGCATATACGCAAGGAACTTATTTAACCTTTGAATAAATTGAAAATAAATTTAAATTCAACAGTATGTGAGAACGGTTTCTACATAAACTACTTCAAATATAAAAGCTTGGTTCAAACATTGTGTCTTATATTTATTTCTTAATACCATTAACCCTTTCACGAGTAAAATCGTCTAGCGTTATAAACAGAGTAAAATGATAAAGTTGTTCGACAACAACGATATGCGCATGAAATGTTTAATGATTAAAGATTCATAGAATTGTAGGTTATTTGGCCATTTCGGAAGGTCTTGATGCTGCATGCAATTCGGGTCAACGGTTCGAGTTTGGTCTGAAAATGTATATTTTCTTACACTCGATTACTCGAAATTAGTCCTTGTCCAAAAATCTATGCAACATGCAGTTTCCCCAAATATTACTTGTAATTCACCCAGGCAATTTTTCCCTTATAAAGGACTTGTACGACTTAATCCAGATATCGAAATATATAGTAAGGTTGGATATGTACCGCCGAAACAGGGAACGTAGAAGTCTACAACGTTTCGAGCGAAGGAGTAAAACTTCAGAGATAAACCTTATCGATTTGTGTTCCAACACTGCCTACGCAGCAGCGCACAACTTTGATTTCAATCCAGATATTTGCCTAGTAGCCTGCATAAACACCAAGCAACAAGATCAAATTTAGATTCAAGTATTATAATATAGATAAAAAATAGCGTAAATGAAAACCTCTTGCTTTTCAAAAATCTTTTTTAACAAAACCACTAGAACATGGGATGTTTTTTCGACTAAACTAAAACAGCGAACAATAACATAATTATTAAGAATTTAAATTAGATTTGTATTTAGTTTATGTTACTGCTGTAAACTTGACATATGAAGCTAAAAATCCTCGTACTTGGAAATCTATCTGTCTGTCCTAAATGTTACGATATTCGTTGTGTATAATTGAACCTAGTAATCATTGTTGTTTTTAGTTCGATTTTTTTTAAATCAGTCTATTGTAATAGGTGTCTATTCCTGTTCTTGGCTAAGCTGTTGCGGTTGCCTTGCTACCGTGCTTGTTATGTGTAATGTTGTTGTGTGTAGTTTGTCATATTTGTATTAGTCGTAAATGTGGCGAAGCTTAATAAATAAACATGATATATACAGAAGTCGTTACCATTAAGCTCTTGGCAACAACCTTCATATAGCTCGGTGGTCAGAGCACTGTACTACTATCGCAGGGTCGTGAGTTTCATTCTTAGCCAGCAAGACCTTGATGTTGCGTTTTTGCAACTGATGTTGCGTTTTCGCAACTTGTCCTGGTTTGGTTTTAAAATTATATATATTACACAAAATTGTCGTTTACCAAAAATCCCTAGAACATGCAGTTTAATTGAGTGAAATGTCAAATATTACTTGTAATATACCCCAATTCTTCTTTTGGTTTTACTAAATTATATATACAGAATTCCTTACAAAGCTCTCGGCAACGGGCTCCGCGTATCTCAGTGGTTAGAACGCTATACTAGAATCGCAGGGTCGTTTTTTTTTTAGCGAGAAGGCCTTGATGTTGCGTTTTCGCGACTGGTTCTGGTTTGGTCTTAAAGTATATATATTCTTAAACTCGAAATTTTCTTTCAACAAAGGACGCTATATACAACACTCATAGCTGCATGTCAGATATAGATTGTTTGCATGCATGGCCGTAGTTTATTTTGCTAAATTAGCATATATTTCATTATGTGGTTATTTTCAGTACCTTGTTGACTCATATTGTTATTTTTATTCTTGGAGTTTGTCTATATTGTCTAAGATTTTTCCTAAACAGAATTATATCAATATTTACAAGGTAGAATTAAATTTATTCGTCGGATAATATAATTTTCGCATCTGGTCCCGGTTTGGTCTTATAATACGTATATATATTATACACTCGAAATTTTCCTTCACCATGCAAAATTACCTAGACCTGAAATTAGGTCGGCGTGAGCTAATTCTCAGGTCAGATGCCCCGATTTATGAAACGATCTACAGTAAAAACAGTCAATCCGACCTAATTCAGGCAACATATCATTTGCTAATTTCTTCCCTTTCTCGTTTCTGCATGCATTGCGTTAGGTGATCGAAACGAAACAAAAACCTTCTTAATGAAATAGGTGTGGATATTGCGAAATTAAATGCAATATCAAGGTCCATGAACCCGCGACCCTGCAATGCTAGTGCAGTGCTCTGACCACTGAGCTACGGAAGTCGTTGCCAAGAACTTGGCCACGAGTTCTGTTATACAGTGTGTGTCAAAAAAATTCGAATCCTTACAAAATGAATTAGCATTCTTTTCAAACAACCTATTGTAGTAGTTTGAAAGCCCTAAGCACTTCGCTGAACCCACAGATGCGTAAAACACACGGTCTTATACACCTGGGATATTAAGATAACTTGAAGTGTATACATGGTGAAAGTATTTAAAAGCTTTTTCGCTTCGTTTAACTTATGTGCTGATTAATTTATAACGCAGCGCTTTTAGGGCTTTCAAACTACTACGATTGGTTGATTGAAAAGAATGCTAATTCATTTTCTAAGGGTTCGAATTTTTTTTATACACACTGTATAACGTGGTAATGCCGAGAGTAGAATTGGGTATATTACAAGTAATACCATGCATGATCGCCTCGGATTCTTTTGTTCTCCGAGGGAATGTAAACCTTGTATTTCCCCATTGCTCATGCAAGAGGGAAATTTTTCCTTTGTATTCTAATTTTCCCGTGCATTTTGATGAGGGAAAATTAGAAGACAAAGAAATCCTTTGTCTTCTTCTAAATTTCCCGCTTGAATATATTTTCCCTCATCAACATGCACGGGAAAATTAGATGCAACTTCTCTGATCAACCGTGTAAATTTCCTGTCGGTAAGTTTTCCTCGGCGATCATAATATTACAAACTATTACCATGTCTTTTCGGGAAATTAGCGATTAAATTTCCCCTTTGTCTCGGGAAGTTTTGTAAAAGTTTCACAAATTCTTTCACAAACCTTCCCTCGGCTGCGGGAAATTTAATCACTAATTTCCCTCCAGTCATGTTATTAGCTACTTATATATTATATTGGCATTTCACTCGATTAAACTGGATGTTCTAGGTAACTTTGGTGTGAAGGAAAATTTGGAGTGTATACAGAATTTATACATTGTAAGACCAAAAGATCAGGTCACCTGCAACTCTATAGGTGGGCTTTTCACGTAAACAGAATCTAAGTCTGATTGGAAGTGCAAAAACAAGCTTTTTAACCGACGTAACAAGCATACTTTCACCTCCCAAACTCAATACGTTATTTTTAACGAGATTGATGTCAAATCCACATGAAATAATGCCTCCCAGGTGGTCATGAGCTGGAAGATCATTGACACGAATCTTGAAGTAGCATCGATCATATACTTGATTAATAACCAAAGCTAATTTCAAGCAAACCTCATGTAAACAAAAATAGAAATGCGAACCGATCCGAGTTCAGACCTCAAAAACACTCCCCTATATATATATATAGACAATGGGGAAACCCGTTTATATTAGGTATAGGTCTTTACCGCCAATTGATGCTGACAAAAATAATGAAATATCTTAACTATATTCATCATAAAATTAATGTGCAGTTCAAAAGCCGCAACATTTATGAAGACCGTCAAAAGGACGGCTGTTTGCGCTGGCTAATTGATTAGCCAATCAGATTTCAATCTAATTAAACAACATGCAAGTTTCTACTTAATGATGTCGGGAATGTCTTTTACTTGCAAATGTGTTAAAACATCAACAGATGTGGTGTTTTGCAAAATAGAACATGATATTTACGCAGTCCCTTCCTTTCGTGTTTCTCTCCAAATTGGACAATATTGGTTTAGTACATGATTATTCGAGAAAGCTCTGTTTGCTTGGATGCGGATTTTAAAGATCGAGAGCACACACTTTTGTTAGACTGCAAACAAATCCCTCAGGTTCATTAGACTTTTTTTCAAAGGCTAACACCACTTTTGAAATTGGTTACTTTAAATTTAACTTTGGATTGTCCAGCATTTTTGCATGCATGATTTTATTCCATCCTCGATACAGCATTTGTTTTCCCTAAATATTAATGTTGATATAATAATCTAGATTCTGAATTTTAAAAATGCTTTATTATTTTTGTGTATTACCAAACATTAATGTTGATATTATAATAATCTAGATTCTGAATTTTAAAAAAATGCTTTATTATTTTTGTGTATTACCAAATATTAATGTTGATATTATAATAATATAGATTCTGAATTTAAAAAATGCATTATTATTTTTGTGTATTACTAAATATTAATGTTGATATAATTATCTAGATTCTGAATTTAAAAAATGCTTTATTATTTTTGTGTATTACCAAATATTAATGTTGATATTATAATAATCTAGATTCTGAATTTTGAAAATGCTTTATTATTTTTGTGTATTACCAAATATTAATGTTGATATTATAATAATATAGATTCTGAATTTTAAAAAATGCTTTATTTTTTGGTGTATTACCAAATATTAATATTGATGCCAAAATCTAGATTCTAAATTTGAAAAATGCTTTATTATTTTTGTGTATTACCAAGTATTATTGTTGATATTATAATAATATATATTCTGAATAATAAAGATTTCTTAATAATATAGATTCTTATTTTTGTGCATTACCAAGTATTAATGTTGATATTATAATCGCGGAATGAAATTGTTTGGGTTTGATTTATTAATAAATCGGTTAGTTGATACTCCAAATGTTGACGAAAATGTTGGGGGGAAATATTTTTAGTTTTTCTATAGCATTTTGATTCATGCACGTTAACTGTAAACTTCCTCTCTAATCGGTGACTATACTTAGATCTGGCAAAAATGATGTCCCGAGGTATAACATCTTTCAACTCTATAATTGACGTGCATGTGCATCATTTTTTCGAGTTCCAATTTCATATGGGAACTAGACATATTGAATTTTCATTGTGCGTGTCCCTTCGACAATATTGACAACGAATACTTCCAAAAAGCAGCTGGAAATGATGAGTTTGATGTGAAAAATAATAGTTTATTTCCTTGTTAAATTGGGCTATCTCCTTTTTCGGAGCAAATAGTGCGGCTTAGCTTCTCACCTGTCAAAAACTTATCAAACCACTCCCTTTGCGCAATACGAACTGACTGCCCTGCTCGGAAATAAAAGAGCGTGATCAATTTGGTCTAACCGCAGTAAACCTTCTGGTTTGAATTGGTTTTATCTCGATTCAAGATGGATTTCTGTTTTGCAATTGTTGTACTCTTTTGTGGAATATCATTCAATATTTGTGAGGTGAGTTTGGTTTTTTATATATATCTATGCGGGCCCATCATTCGAATTATACGTTAACATGCTTGTAATTTGTAATGTTTTGTTAGTTCTTGCTGTACAAGCTGTTGTTGGTTAGTATAGTACTTTCACCTTGGAGTTTGTAATGTTTTGTTAGTTCTTGCTGTACAAGCTATGGTTACATGATAATACCATCACCAGAAATTTTGGTCATTTGTGCCGCTATTCTCTGTCGCCTAATAATATAATTATGTATTCTAATGCGTTTGATTCTATTGTATGCTAGTGTGTTCTCATTATTCAGGTCATTGAGTTCTTTAGAATTTGCCTAAATCGTACATGTATGTATATGTGAACAATCTGTAAACGGCTATAAGGACTGTGAAATCAAGCAAGTTCAAACGCTTTTGGAAGTACTATGCCAGAGACAAATCAGGGTCTTTATGTGCTTAGGAAGTAGACTGACTCATGCCGAATGCATTGCGATCTGGAGACATCGCATCGCCCGTAACATTGTTTCTATATTTGGCCAATTTCTCGCACCTGTTTACAAAGATTACTATGGCTAACATTATGGATAGTGGCGCTTTTAGTGCAAAAATAAGACGAGCTAGGGAAGTATTTTGTCGTCGAGCTAAGAAAAAGTTGTTTAGTTACAACTGTTGCTTAGTCCATGCTGAAGTCAGGTGGATCTGGAGAAAGAAGAAATATATCACCGTTTAAGCAAAATTTGAATTATTGTGTGCTCTCCTTATTATTTAATGTTGAGAATCCCCATTATTATGATCGTTAATGCGCACGCGCGCCACCATCTTGTCCCAAATTTCTGGCAATGCTCAGGAAAAACCTGAACTCTGTAACGTTTCGAATAGATGGGTAACTGCATCTGCAGGTTTGCACTACAGTAACCTTATAAAATGCAATGGCGCATATATAACAGTATATAATTAGACAGAAAGTTGTATTGACTATTGTTGATGTGTATGTGAGTGATATAAACAATTTGGCAAGGCCGAAAATCGTATCCACTGCTTATGGTATAGATGAGATGGAGCGGGAAGCTTAGTTAACCGAGTTGTCTGTTCATGGCTAGGGCGCGTGTTTTCTCTTTTAAGACAATCTTTTTTCTATGTTTGTTTGTTAACTTTGTGATTTTTGGTTGAATAGGGAGGCATCGTAGTTCTCGACAGCGATGATCCGGGTTCATGTGACAAAAGCAATCATGCTGAAGAAGTGTTGGTCAAAGATCGATAAAATAAGGAGAACATTTTGATTTGTACTGAAAACAATGGCATTTATCAGTGGAGGACAATAGACGGTATGTATTACAACGATATAAATAAGCTTTTGAATTTCTGTTTAATTTTTTGTCTCTTGTTTCGGGTGTATATGAGTGCTAACTTGAATACAGTCGTTGTTGTCTTTCTTATTCCTTCGTTTTTGTAAATGCTTTTTGTTATTTGATAACACAGGATGGGTGTACTATTCCGTAATTTTTTAAAGCTTCGCATAATGTTATATAAAATTAACTATTGTGGGGTTTGGTTAAATGTATTGTTTGTTTTTAGTTCTGATCTTTCAGCCTGCTTGACTATAAAAGTATAATTACATACAGTAGTTGCGAACGAGTACTTCCTTTGTAGCCGCAAGTAATTTAGCGATTATTATACACCACCAACCGGTATAATCTTTCCAATCTAGGCGTGAGTCCACCTGGAGAATTGTTCAACCCTGGTTACGATTGCTCTGATATCTTGGACAAGGATCCAGAGGCTAAAGATGGCTTTTATTGGATACAACTTGATGGCAATGTTCCCAAGAAGGTTCGTCATTGCCAGTTAACTTGTTTAGATACTGCGTTTTTATGTATTACACACTGAAAATGAATATTGGTTGTTTCCTAATACAAATAACTATATTAAACTTCAAACATAAAAATAAATAGTTTTATAAATATGTCTATACTATATTTAATTTAACAAAATTGTCATAAAGTTGAAGTTTAGTATAACTTTGGTTGTCGTTAGAACATATACAAATAACTATAATGAAAAACCCAAAGCACAAAGTACAAGCACCTTATTATTTTGATAATGATTTCGTGAACACTTTTTTACACTTAATTATCATATTGGCATTTAGGTACTGTAGTCCATTTGAAGTGTTTGTGAAGTGAAAAAAATCTTGTATTGAACCAAATTAAAGCTCGTAATCTAAATAACCAATTTCCAAGCAAATGGCATATATGTGGCATGTACTTTTCGAGATACTAAGTACAAAGTTGTCTTTTCGACGCAGTTTAACGTTATTTGTAACTTTAAGATAAAAACTTGGATTGAATATAGATAGAGCAGGTGACATAGTTGTCTGCAATTTCTTCCAGAATGAATAAACCAAGGCAAACTTTGAAAGTTTTTAGCTCAAAGTCCATGCTGTAGCACATTTGCTTGAAAGTTTTAGTAAATGTTCCTTCCATGTTTATCTGTACAAAATCCGTTAGACTTATTTTGCAACATACGCACTTTGAATTATACAGTATAACTAGATGTTATATAATTTTGTATGATAATAAATTACATTTAAGCCTGGTTTCCATATAATCGCTACGATCGCTCAAAAATTAACTCGGCGATCGCAACGACCATGTCGCTTTTTCTATATGATCGCTAAGGCGGTCATGGTTGATCGGCCGTTGTTTTAATGGTCCGCTGGGATGCATACTGATAACCAAGATCGCTGAGATTGCAAAATCACCGTTTCCATATAAAACGCAACGATCGCCACGATCGCTGAGATAGAACATTTTCTATAGCCTGGTTTCCATATAATCGCTACAATCGAAAATGTTCATCTCAGCGATCGTGGCGATCGTTGCGTTTTATATGGAAACGGTGATTTTGCAATCTCAGCCATCTTGGGGATCAGTATGCATCCCAGCAGATGATTAAAACAATGGACGCGATCAACCATGGCCGCCTTAGCGATCATATGGAAACAGCAACATGCATGATTGTTGATCGTTGCGATCGGCGAGTTAATTTTTGAGCGATCGCGGTTATCGTGGCAATCGTAGCGAGTATATGGAAACCAGGCTTATCATGGCGATCGCTGCGTCAGTGGTTTCCATATGATCGCTACGATCGCCGCGATCGTAGCGATTATATGGAAACCAGGCTTTAGCTTTATTTAATTGTTCGTTCTCTTGCTCATTTGCATATCTGTCCTAATTTATTTATTTATTTATTTATTTATTTATTTATTTATTTATTTATTTATTTATTTATTTATTTATTTATTTATTTATTTATTTATTTATTTATTTATTTATTTATTTATTTATTTATTTATTTATTTATTTATTTATTTATTTATTTATTTTATTTATTTAGTTATTTATTTAGTTATTTATTTATTGCATTATTTAACGATATTTTTCTATTTCAATCAAGGTCTGGTGTGATATGACTACAGACGGGGGTGGTTTTATGCTTATTGGGCGAAAAAACGACTCCGTAACGTGGACTGTTCCATCTAATAACTATCCTGTCGAACCATTTGGCGATCGTCATTGGTCTAGTGCGCTTGGTGATGCTCCAATTTTGGATTTTAGAATTCAAATGGCAACGAGTGAAGATTTTAAACAAACAAAAGCACACTGGTAGGCAATTTTAGATAATGTTTTTAGACAATATTTTACAGTGGAGATGTTTTTTGCGTATACTTGAATTCGCTGGTAATTGCCTTTCTTTTTCTTGTTTTTTTATAAATGTTTTTAGTTGATATCACTGGTCTGTATAATTTAACCGACTGACATTTGGAAGGTTGTGGGTTCGAGTCCCGTCAACAACTCAGAATTTTTTTCTGAGTTTTTAATAACTTTTAACTCATTCCTGTCCGAGGGCTTCCTCAGAGGTGACTAAAATCGTCTGGCGTTAGCCAGAATAAAACACTAAAGACCAATTCGGACAGGAAAGAGTTAATAGCTTGTACCGCAAAAACAAACAAAAAAAAACTTCGCCAATTTCAAGCTGAAAACACAATTAACATAGAGAAAGATTTTTTGGTCAACCTACTTCATGGTTGTTATAACAGATAGGATAATGTATGGATATTAAGAAATTACATTTCTCTCTATCTATGAACCAAGGAGGATGTGGTCCATCTAAGCCTGGAATTGGAGACATTGCTTATGTGAAGGACTTGCAGACAGAAAAGATTGTGACAACTACTTTTCGTTGCTCAATATTTGGCTTAGGGCATCACCCGGCATTTAAGTTTGGATGGGTATAAGTTATAATATGTTTCAGTTTTTTTCTTGTCTATTATATGTATTATATATATATATATATATATATATATATATATATATATATATATATATATATATATATATATATATACAAAGTATGAAGTATAGTTTTACCTTAAAGTCTTCGCTACCAGAGGTTTCACCCTAAACAGGATCATCAGGCGACTGAAAAATATCAGTTAGTGGGCTGCTTAAATGCGTTAGTTGGGGCGTGGGTGTGGGCGTCGAAACGTCCGGCGCATTCATTTGGAGCGTGGGTGTGGGCGTCGAAACGTTGCGCGCATTCCTTTGATTGTTTAGGTTGATGATCCGAAATCTATTTTTGTGCCGACACGTCGAAACTATTTCTGATCTTTTGTTTAGTAAGAGTTGTTTGTCTGCCTTCATGATGAAAAGTTTTTCGTCCAAACATAAATTGCATCTTTTTGATCCTCCCGTGTAAGAAATTGAGAAATTGCGAAATTGAGAAATTGAGAAATTGCATGAACAACGTCAAGTCTATTATCACGAAACATAATTCACGCACAATCAGGAAAAGCAAGCCATGAAACATAGTTACAAGCAGTTGCAATTGCAGGATTAAGGACAATTGCCCCCTACGTGGGCAATGCATGACAAACAACATAGTATACAAAGCATCTATTTCCATAAGCAACACGAACATCACTAAGCAATACATTGGCATGACAGCAAGTACATTTAAAGAGCGATATCGTAACCATACTAAATCTTTCCAGAATAAAAAGTATTCAAATGAGACGGAACTTTCGAAATACATTTGGAATCTAAAAGAAAAAAAACAAAGTTTCGACATAACCTGGTCTATACTAAAACACTCAATTTCTTACACGGGAGGATCAAAAAGATGCAATTTATGTTTGGACGAAAAACTTTTCATCATGAAGGCAGACAAACAACTCTTACTAAACAAAAGATCAGAAATAGTTTCGACGTGTCGGCACAAAAATAGATTTCGGATCATCAACCTAAACAATCAAAGGAATGCGCGCAACGTCTCGACGCCCACACCCACGCTCCAAATGAATGCGCCGGACGTTTCGACGCCCACACCCACGCCCCAACTAACGCATTTAAGCAGCCCACTAACCGATATTTTTCAGTCGCCTGATGATCCCGTTTAGGGTGAAACCTCTGGTAGCGAAGACTTTAAGGTAAAACTATACTTCATACTTTGTATTTTGCTCTATCTATATATGGTATTGAGCACTCTCTAACATTTCGTGAACCAAAACTCACTTATATATATATATATATATTTAAAAAACTCATTAATAATTCATGAGGAAAACACAAAAGAAATCAATACCGTAGCAGAGGTTATAAATCGGATACAGAATCGTCCTGATTTACATAAACTTTAGCTTCGATTTTCTCGGCTAAAATAGAGTATATCGCTAAAATAGTTGGTGAACTTGATTACTTAGATGCATTTGTATTTTAAGAAAGATACAGCATTCGCAGCCGATCTGTATCTGATTTACTACGGTTCGCCTTGTAAATCAGATACAGATCGGCTGCTCATGCTGTATCTATTACATAAAATAAAATTCATTAATAATTCATGTGGAAAACACAAAGAAAAATCATAAGCGTATCGGATCTATATATGTGATATAGACTCGCTCTAAGTTTCTCGCTGGTTTTTAACGGCTGAGATAAGCTTAATTTTCAAAATTACAGCGCCAATGAACGTATGAAGTGATGAATTTTAGAAGTCATTTAAAAACCTTGCAGTACAGGCTTAATCGGCTCCAAAACACTCGGCTATCGCCTCGTGTTTTATATCCGATAAAGCCCTCCTGCGTGGTTTTTAAATATTATATGTAATAGATACAGCATGAGCAGCCGAGCTGTATCTGCTACTGGTATTGAAATATTGGACTGCTACGGTATTGAATTCTTTTGTGTTTTTGTCATGAATTATTAATGAGTATTTTAAATATATATATATATACCGTATATATATACTATAAGTGGGCTTACCTCAAATGTTGCTGGTCGCTACTGTCAGTTTCACGCTGGGCGATCTTCAGGCGGTTCGCCCAGCGTGAAACTGACAGTAGCGACCATCAACATTTGAGGTAAGCCCACTTATAGTATATATATATATATATATATATATATATATATATATATATATATATATATATAATCGCAAGAATCGCAAAGTCGTGGGTTCAATTCCTGCCGGAAGGCCTGTGTAGTTGCATTTTTCGCAACTGGTCTTAAAATGTATATATTCTACACTCGAATTTTCCTTCACCCAAAATCCTTAGAACATGCTATGTAATCGAGTTAAATGCCCAATATTACTTATTATGTATATATATATATATATATATATATATATATATATATATATATATATATATATATATATATATATGTGTGTTAAGAGTAAAATTTGTAGCTTGGTGTAATATGAGTAAAATTTGTTCTCAAGCTTTATACTCAGAAAAATGTCCGAGTATCGCTGACGGGATTCGAACCCGCGACCTTCTGAAAAAAAATAAAATTTATATATATATATATTAATAATATATATATATATTAATAATATATATGAAAAAATATCTCGACTGTGATTGGCTGATTCCAGTGCAGTTAATCCCAAACAACAGTGCAGAATTGTTATCACAGTGCAAAAATCTGTAATCACAGTGCAAAAATCTGTAATCACAGTGCAAAAATCTGTAATCACAGAGCAAAAATCTGTTATCACAGTGCAAAAATCTGTTATCACTAAGAACCAATCAAATTGATTGTACAGCGGATTTTTCCCGACACAAAACAAACAAAGATGGCGGCCAAGACTCGGCGGTTTTGGGGATAATTTGTTCAAATTTGAAGCTAGTTATGCTTTAATATTGCCAAGTGAAGTACCTACAAGAAGACCAGAAGCTTCTTTATCCCTCGAGTAAACTTTTTCAAGTAGTAAAGGAAGCGAAGCGTTTTTTAGCAAATAAATATGCGAGGAGTGGACGCCGTGAAACATGCGTACGTTAAAATGTTAGTACAGTTGTTTTGAACATTTTTTCATGTATATTATTAATAAGTAATAGCATGGTTTCTCGTGCAATTTGGAAAAACATGCACTCGTGAGTTTTTCAAATACTTCAAATAGCACTCATCCTTCGGACTCGTGCTATTTTGACAGTATTTGAAAAACCCACTCGTGCATGTTTTTTCCCAAATTGCACTCGAAACCATGCTAGTACCTATACATATATATATATATACAAAGTATAAAGTATAGTTTTACCTTAAAGTCTTCGCTACCAGAGGTTTCACCCTAAACGGGATCATATATATAATATATTTGTACATGTTTTGTTATCATTCTGTTCGCGATTTCTTTGAAATCTATCACTAAAATCCTATTTTACAGGCTATGATGAACTCTTGTTTACAAAGGCCATGTAGTCGAGGCTTTGGTTTTTATGATCACCCTATAGTTAATCTTCGAATTGCCTCTTCTGGGGCCTTCAGGTAATCTAGCTACACTACTTCTCATTATAAAAGTATTGAGATTTCTGTGAAATGAATGAGAGGAATCTAGATTATACATTTCAAATTTGAGATCGTCATTGAATAAACAATTTTTTACTAGCGAAAAAGCTTCTTGATTAGTGAACATTTTTCAACTAGTGAGTTTATCTATCTATGGTTCGAGCGAACTCGAACATCGTTATCTATTTTACTCCATTCTTCTCGGTCATCCATGAGCAGTTTTAGTTCTTCTATCGTTAACCCAGTGTCATATCTCAACTGGTCTACGTATGTAATCGAGGTCTTCCCTTCTTTCTCTTTCTTTGCTTTGGTTCCCATAAGAGCACCTTGCTGATCAATTCCGTCTTACCTCTCCAACAGTGTTCTACATAATTAAGCCTTCGCGTACAAAGGGTTTCTGTTACTTTTCGTAGATTACCATACAGCTCTTTGTTGGTTTTGTGTTCTTTCCATGCCATATTATATTAATACAACTAACTCTAAGCATTCTTGTGTAGTTTCCGTCAAGTCGGTCTCTTATTTTCTTAGTAAGTGTCCAGTTTTCGGCACCATATAGGAGGAGCACATTCTCCACTGTAACACGAAAGAATTGTATCTTAAGCTTTGATTTCCATTAGGGTTTTTTACCTTAAGGTTTGATATCCATATTTTTCCCATCTTATTGAGAGCCTTTCACATTGTGCAAAAAAAACCAACAAAACAACTAGTGAAAATTATTTATAATACTATTCAATCTTATATATTTCTTCTTGAAACAGTTACAGTGTTACTGGAAATGTTTCTGGTATCCACCATGATTCAACAGCGTTTATTGGTTGTGACAATAATGTTGTAAGTATTTTCTATATCCAAGAATCGACTTAGAGCTGTATTCTTTCAATTTTATTTATTTTAAACATTAACATTCTTAGTGTTGTGCTTGTTACGGTCCATTCGGTGGTACAGGAAATTACTGTGGTGATGATTGCCATGCTAAACCTGGAGGAATCATTACAAAAAATGTGTATACATGGTTTTGGGTGGGATCTGCTCTTCCAAAAAGAATCTGGAATAAATGCATGGAGTACCAGGTTACGGCAGATAATGGAGATGTTCTGTGGTTCAAGTTAAAAGATGGAAGTGGAGTACCAAAAAAGGTTAGGTTAAGTTTATGGCATCAATTCTAATAGTTCTTAAAGTCAATAATCTTCCACATTTCCTTTTAGTTTAAACGAAAAATCCAATCGTAAAGTGCATACTATATATATATAAGTAATATTTAAAAACCGCGCAGGAGGGCTTTATCGTATATAGAACACGAGGCGATAGCCGAGTGTTTTATAGCCGATAATGCCCGTACTGCAAGGTTTTTAAATGACTTCTAAAATTCACCACTTCATACGTTCATTGGCGTAGTAATTTTGAAAATTAAGCTTATCTCAGCCGTTAAAAACCAGCGAAAAACTTAGAGCGAGTCTATATCACATATATAGATCCGATACGCTTATGATTTTTCTATGTGTTTTCCTCATGAATTATTAATGAATTTTAGAAATATATATATATGTAATAGATACAGATCGGCTGCGAATGCTGTATCTTTCTTAAAATACAAATGCATCTAAGTAATCAAGTTCACCAACTATTTTAGCGATATACTCTATTTTAGCCGAGAAAATCGAAGCTAAAGTTTATGTAAATCAGGACGATTCTGTATCCGATTTACAACCTCTGCTACGGTATTGATTTCTTTTGTGTTTTCCTCATGAATTATTAATGAGTTTTTTAAATATATATATGAATGATTTGGCAATCATGGTATATGTACTACTTACAGAATGAGTGGCCGTTCTGTATCGGGGTATACATCGGGGTATACAAACACCAGGCGAAGCCGAGTGCCTGTACCCCGATACAAAACAGACACGAATTCTGTAAATTACTGTTAACACGATCTATTTCGTAAGTTCATTGGCTTAATATATATATATATATACAGGGGAAAACATTCGCAGACTAATAAATAATTTTGGTTTATTGATCAGACAGTCTGTGGCCTTGCAGTGCATATGATATAATCACTGACCTATATAACTGGACCGCTTGCTCCTATTATCTTTGAGTGATGAAAAGTGTGGCCATTTGAAGTTGGAGTCAAATGGCGAATTTGAGTCCTGCTTATGGGAGTGACCACTGACTGAAATCAAAGACGGGACTGTTGGCACTGGTGTCGAATTTCATTGCGTTTGAACAGCGTGTGTTTTTTATACACTTTTTATATAAATCGTCGGTGTTGCGATTTACTTTTCCAGGTAAAAGGGTGTAATGCCTTTAATACCAACAACTCGTAGGTCACTGACTCAATATTTGTATTCTGGGCTTCATTTTCAAGCCTTCAGCCGACTGATTATTCCGACGTGAAAAACTAAAATGGTGAGTAAGTAGATTCATTTTTTTCAGGGGATTCGAGATCAATAAAATATGGTAACAAGATATTTACGCTTACAAAATGTTTTCATGTAAAAAAGTCTTGATTTTTTGCATAAAAATTGGCACATTTATATATTTTTTGAACATGAAAACGGTCACCTTAACTCCTAGTGAACTTGGGAAACAAACAAAATAAACTGCAAATATATTTATTTCGCATTCATACATGCATTTCAAATTACAGTAATTACATGAGCATTTACTTACTCTATCTAAAATATAATTACCAACAATGTGCTGTATCAATGTGAGAAAAGACAAAGTGGTGTGCTGTTTCTGAAAATGATGTACGCTGCAATATTGCAAAATACGCATAAAACGCCGACAGACCAGTGCCAAGCACTGGTCAGTGGTCACTCCTATGAGCAGAAGGACTCAAATTCGCCATTTGACGCCATGTTCAGTTGGCCACACTTTTTTGGCAAGAGCAATCGGTCCAGTTATATACAGGTCAGTAGATATAATACTATATATTTTTCTTATTTAGGGTCGTTGTTCTAAAAACGAAGTTCTTCTGAATGATGGAGTAAGTGTTTGAAACTGAATAGAATGACTTGTTAATAAATCCATATCAAATTATTGATTTACCTAAATTCAATTGCACTCAGAATTGAAAAATTAAGAGATTTAGTCAATTTATTATTTTTAAGCATCCGACAATTGAAAGTCATAATCAATTAATACAATAGACTAATTTGGAATAATTGACTATAGTTAGTTAAACATTATACAATACCCTGGTTGCTACGCGTGTTTTCATTGGTTGTTTTCCATCTATTAGAGGACAAACACATGGATTACGTCAGATCACGTCATCTGACTTGCTTTTTTCTTTCTTCGTGCCCAAAATCCGATAAGAGTTTTGATAAACACCTTTTAAATGTTTGTATTGTAAACAAATAGGTTCCATTTTTTGTTGTGTGTTCAGCTATAGATTGACAGAAGACGTCACAACGTGGTAAGAACGTCAGTGACCCATCAGAGCCACTTTTTGTTATTATCGCGTTGTGGCGTCATCTGTGCATCTATAACTGAACAGACAACGGCAAAATAGGATCTATTTGCTAAGTAGAGTACTGCGTAAGCAGCACATTGTATATACTGAAGTCCTTTGAAATAAAAACTAAAAAATTTTCTTTTCTAGATTGTCGTTGTCCCTGATAGCGCTGCTGCCCAAAAAATACCATCTGTTCCTGGACTTTTGGAATATCGTAAAGATAACAAGAAACTTTATGTAAGAGCAAATAAAACTTGGAACGTAGTTGCTGAAGAGGACAAGGTAATTTATTTATGTTTTATAAATGTTATGTATTTATATTTTATAATATATCTTAATACAATGCGCATGAACCGAGATTTATTACCAGTAATCTCATGACGAGTATACTATTATGGGCACATCAACGGTACCGCATCGGAGAGTGGCTATTTTTAGGGGTGAAAATTGCTTTGGGAAGAGAGAATTTATTAAAATAGTTCTTTGTTATAAGTTGGCGTGCTAAATACAATAACATTTCAATGTTCCAAATAAGATTCGATATTTTAAACGTGAGCGTTTAGTAGATAGTAAACGAAATATGAATTTGAATGATTAAGGTCCTTGAAAAGACATCTAAAATGGTTGAACCCAAACTGAATCAATTTGAGAAAAAGCTTGATAATCAAAATCAAAAGGTAAATTCATATTTGTTTTAATGCACGGCGTGAAACGTGTTGCTATTTTATTAATTATTCTTTTTTGTTCTTTGTTTTCCCATTGTTTTTGCTTTATTCTCTCGTTTATTCTTTTGTTCTTGGCATCCGATATGTCGTGCAGCGTTAAAGGGTTAACGAATTTCTCATGCAAATTTGTTTTGTTTTTAAAGGTGATTAATATATTAAATACAAATGTTACTCAAGTTGAGACACGGTTAGGGAGTGTAAACACAGATTTCTCTCGACTGAAGGCACAGTTGGACAATCATGTAAACACAGATTTCTCTCAACTAAAGACACGGTTGGGAAATGTGAACACAGATCTCTCTCAACTAAAGACGCAATTGGACAATCATGTAAACACAGATCTCTCACGACTTGAGGCAGAGCTGAGAAACGTGAATCAAACTTTGAGTCAAGTCATGAACACAATGCCAGGTTGGTATTTGGCCCTAAATATTAATCTAACCTAACTAGATAATAGTTAATATTTAGAACATAAATATACTAAACTAGAATACAAAGGTTTATTACAAATAATGTAATTTTATTACCCTAACTGTGTTTCGCCTTACAACGCTATTTAGATTATTTTTCGTCGGATATCCTAATTGGTAGATCTGACTTTCTTGAACAAATTAAATACTGGCTTCCTGTCAAGATTCGTTGGCATCTTTGTTACCGTGCTACCAGAGATGGTTGGGCAGCGTCTACATTTCACTCAAGATGTAATAATAAAGGAGAAACAGTTACCATTGTTCGTGTTGGACAATACATCTTTGGAGGTTATAATGACCTCTCATGGACAGGTAGGAGTATATAACACTGTTTTGGTTATGTCTTTTTGAATAAAGAGAGTTCACGTTCTTCAAAACTGAATGCAACTTTATAAAAAAAATGCCTTAAAAATGTTACTGTTGTGAAAAGAATACAAAAACTTTCTCATGCAAGATCTAGCTTCGGAGAAGTCGTAACACAACAAACTTAATATCTATAGTTTGTTAGGACAAACATTTTTGGCAATTAATTAAAACGGAGAAAGGGACAGATGGACAGACTTTTTGGCGTAATGTCTCTAAAAGCTATTTTTTGTGTATTTCGCCAAAAACTTTATCTGTCCTCCCGTTCTATTTGACTTTGAAATTTCCAAAGCGTGTTTCAGGCATGTTTTTCCTGCCTGGTTTTCAGCCCTTTTTTTCAACGTCGAGCGGCCCCAGAATCATGAGATGCCTGGTAAAAAAAAAACCACTGCTGCCAAACGTTTTAGGCCTACGCGACGTCCTGGCTTGTACTTTAAAAAAAGAGCGGGAAATCACAGAAATATTAAACTGGTCTGAGAGTGCCACTCGAAAGTTAAAATCACAAGCTCTCCCAAAAAGGTAGGTTATTTGTGCATGGCTTCTTTTTCAATATTGTAACATATTCTGAAATGCCCCATTCGAAATTTCCATGCCCCATTTTTTAAAACACAAATGAATAATCGAATCTTGTTTTGTCTTCATTGTCTGGTTGTTGTTGCCACGGCTAGTTCCAACTTCTCTTGCAATGTTTACTCTTAGTAAATTCACGCATGCGCAAACGTTTGGCAACGGTGTTGGTCAAAAATGTTTTTTTGTCTCCAAATTTGACTTCAAGCTTGCTTCCCCTAGCGTAACGCCCCAGTTCTTCTCCCTACCGCCGACTACAGTTGTAGAACAATCACGCCTTTGGCACTTACTGTGTAAAGTGAATAACATTATCCTTGAAGATAAACTAGTAGTATGGTTTATACAAACTTAAAGAAACTTATGTAATGAAACTTAACTATGACCATAAACAAACTTTTTTCGTTTGTTGCTCTGAAAAGCAGCTTGTCTTGAACCATCATCATCCTTTGTTAGGCTTATAGACGAGCAGGAGCAATCTCGTCTCTGAGAACGAGAATGTATTTTTCGCTCGTCCTCTCTCGATTTTTCTATTTTGTGAAGTCAACAAAATAAGTTATTCATGATGTTTTCCTGTGCCCTAAACCTCAAACCCAAACAACACAACTTTAATACACCTATCGCGAAATATGATGAATCACGCGATACTTATTTTACCGTGCTTTCGCGTTGAATCTTGAAAGACGTATTGTGACGCCAATCAGAAATCAGATGCGAACCCACTTCCCTTGAGATGTTTTTCTATATAGATCAGAAAATTTATTTTTTTTCAATATTTTTCAATTTGATATGCAAATGAGCTAATACGCAAGACTTCCTAAACAGAGTTATTAATTTTTTAACAAACGGATTTATAGGCCACTCAGGTCTCGTTTACACTATTACGATACAGCAAGTCTTCCGCTCAAAAATCTCAACGTTTCTTTGTTGTGGTTACATTGTTCCAGAGTGGTTTGCCGTAGCGTAGTCACTACGCTTAGTACTCCGGATGCAAATAATTATGCTACGGTAAATAGGAGAACTGCGCGTTGTTCAGAGGTAAATTTCCATGTGGTATGCCTACTTTATCTGGAGCGGTTACCCTACCGTAATAGTGTGAACGCGCCCTTAAAGGGTATTGGCAATAAAAATTAAGTTTGTCTCATTTGAAATAACTCGTCAAATGGTGTAAGAAGACATTTACAATTTTTCCGTATCTGTTTTGGTTTTGTAAATGTTTCGACCAAAGACAGCGTGCTGTCCGCCATCTTGTTGTAATATTGGGTTTCATTAACTAGGAAATTGGTGACGTCACAACCAGGGTAAACCTGATGAAACAACAACGTGGGTGACCAAATTTCCATGGAAGGCTTTTTAAATGTTGTGGGTCAATTTAAAATGGAAATAGCGCAACAAAATCGAGTTTCTAGCTCATAATGTCATAAGGTTGGCAAGATAAAAATTTTACTTTACCCTGGTTATGATGTCACATATATGCATATCGAAAATAATTCCAAGATGGCGGACAGCAAGCTGTCTTTGGTCCAAATATTTCCAAAACCAAAACAGATACGGAAATATTGTAAAAGGTCTTCCTATACCATTTGACGAGTTCTTTCAAATGAGACAAACTTAATTTTTATTGCCAATCCCCTTTAAACTTAGAGGTCACGTGACGTCAGTCTTTAAAATAACACTAATAGATTTATAACAAAGGTAAATGCAGTGGTGTTTAAAATAAATTTGTGTTTAGTTGTCAAAATGTACGTTTTACCTGGTCAAATGACACATTTCTTTTAAAATCATCTTTTTACACTGAAACAACAAGAAACACGTAACTTTGACATTTACACTGAAACATGTACACTTTTTGACATTGTTCATGTCAAGTTTCAGAGGGAATTATAACGTTTCCTGTTATCTAAGTGCACGCCATGTTGAATGAAAAATGTGTATCTTAGATGCTATAGTCAGGCAGATAGGTGCATCAAAACTTACGGTAGCGTGGGTCAATTATCAATTTTGTCGTAATACTACAGTAGGAAGTCTAAATAACTTATTTCGGCATGTTGGAGCAACGTTTTGCTTGGCCACACTGGCTCTGTCCTTCTGCGGAGAAGAAGGAATGAGCCCGCGAGTTTTCGGTAAACACAGCCAATATTTGTGAGTACTTCAAGTAGCCGTACTTAAATTTGTTAACCGAGGGGGCCCTTGGGGTTTTCTGTATTGTGGTTTTATGGCGTGTTTTATACAGTATTTCGGTAATTGCGCAGCTTAGGCACAGCATTTAGGTAATTACGGTATTACATTAATTTTCAATTCGATATTCGCGTTTATCCGGTTTGGGTCGCACCCCCTAAAGACATGGTCTCCCACCCTTCCTCCCTAACTTCGAACTGCCCAATTTCCTGATTTGAACAGTAAATGCTATAATACAACATACTTTGAATAAAATAATTGTTACCTTGATAACATACTGTGTTTAAATTTCTGTATGTTTTCGTTTAAATTAGCGTATTGAAGAGTACCTCCCATAACTAACCCCTATAGCTCACCAGTCACTACAGGATATTCATGCACCATTAGATGAATGACCAGAAGGGTTTATTAGTTAGTTTAATCATTGGACTCAAGAGTTATAAACGATACAGCAACATAACGGAATATTTAACAGGTCTAGTAGGCAGTTTAATTTAATAACGCATTATTCACTGCAAATTTTAACAGTGTTTCAGTGATAGGCACAATATTATGTGAAAATACATCCGGGAGAGTCGCAGCAATCTGCGCGTTTGAGACTGTTGCAATCCATAAGATTCCAAGAGAGTCAGATCTACATCTTAGCCTCCTTTGCAGACGTTCTCTTAAAATCTTCAAAGACTTGAAGAACGTCTGCGAAGAAGGCTAGTTTGCGTGATCATATAACGGACGTCGACATATTGACTCGGGCCACAAGACCATTGGAGCGATTGCTAGCTTTCCCCATAGTTAATAGAAAATAAACATGGTTTGGAAACCCGGCAAACTTCAAACCGGTTAACAATAAAGCTACGATTTATGTTGAAAGGTACATGAAGGTGCCAAATCCTTTGTTTTAGGTTTATTAATATTTAAACAGTACGGTTGAGTATACTTGAACCGAAATGTTGCTATTGGATGATTGCTTCATTATACAGAAAACACAATATGTTCAGTAACCGTGAAAGTGCAAAATTTCCATAAACCTGAGCAAAAACGTAAAACAATGACTTTTGTTGAGCTTCCAAACCAATGTATATTTTCTATTAACTATGCTTTCCCAGATGCCGTTGTTATCATTGTATAGCCAGCGCATACTTATTCGAAAATGGCGGCTGAACAGTCTGACTGAATACTTTGTTTTCCAGTTCATATGCGGTTCCCGCACAAGCGATTTCTTTGCATTACCGCGCGACCGCCGCGAAGCAACTTTTTTATCAAACTGTCAACGTTCTTGCATGAGCACGGTATAGCCACTGATCTATATAAGAGATTGGATAGAGCATCTGTTGTCTGAAATTTAAGTCGGAAGTCTGCAACAGCCGCCATGTTGGATGGCCCCACTTTCGCTATATTTTATTGTTGCACAATTATAGTTTTCGTATATTAAGGCATTTTTCTCCTTCGGGTTCGGACAAACTTTTTTATCACGAGGAAGAAAGGACACGTGAAGTATTTGGAGAGAAAAATTGTAGTTGTTTATCCCCCAAATGTGGGGGAAAACGGAATTTGCGAGTTCGATGGAGCGAACCCCCAGTCAGTGATGACAACTTTGAACAGACGAAGGCCGTTTTCATTCAGAATTTACTCAGAATATGGAAATACTGCTAAAGGACCGAATGAATTCGGGAAATTTGATCAACTGAACAAGCTACACTACGAACAACTGCTGTGGTATTACATTATCATAAGCCAAAAGACCAGAATCAAACAATTAATTTAAGAATGCTGTTATGTTATAAAGCTTCTTTTTCCTACCTAGTTAAGTTATCCTGGCATTCACAGGATTAATCAGAATGAGTTTATTATTTTCTATGAGATAGGGTTATCTAATTTGGGCAATTAGGCCTACATTTGCCTATAACTAAAAATCTTGTATAAATTTTACAATATAATTAGTTTTGTGACTATACCTTTGACAAGATGATTTTTTTTTAGCCAGTTTGCAAATGTTGCCACATCGTTGTGAAGTTTAACATATATATTAGCTTGATTAGTTTTGACTTTATAACATCAAACACTGGCCTTGTTGATCAGTAGTACACACTGATAGTACAGTATTAGTTCTGCCACAATTTTCATAACACACAGAGGACAGATTAAATTTTTAAAATTTATCATTAAATAGTACATTTATACAGAATCAAACTACACAAGACAAAATACACTCATGAATTGTAAAAATTTTCTTTAATCAAATCATTGAC
Organism: Paragorgia papillata; assembly: GCA_035771165.1. Taxonomy (NCBI): domain Eukaryota; kingdom Metazoa; phylum Cnidaria; class Anthozoa; order Scleralcyonacea; family Coralliidae; genus Paragorgia; species Paragorgia papillata. The sequence goes on from JAWNZC010000132.1 coordinate 1,581,345, forward strand.
AAAGTTTGAAAACTATAAATGACACAGTTCAATTATATTCTGTATTAAGTTGCCATGTTGCTTCACCTTTAAGTTCTTCCTTCATTGTTGTTTCATTTTAAACTACCTACAACATAACATACAAATATAACATTCAATTTTACAGATAATTTTTATCAAAATGACAGGGAGTAAAATAGCTCAACTGTTAAGAAACAATGTTGACAACTTAACACGTTATATATACTTGGACACTGAGCATGGAATATATTAAAACAAACTGGCTTGTTCTTGTTATAATGCATGCTACAGTTACTTCTATGGAAGGCACCAAACATAAATATTACAAACTTTAGAGTATTAACATGCTCCTATGTTGCCAAGGAAAAATATGCTGCTTGTCGAAATCTACTACAACTCTACAAGCCAATCTATCTTCTGTGCCATAATTTTACACGTCCTTCGGCTTTTTAAAATGATCTATCCGATTGTGAACATTCCACAATTACAGTATTATCACACATTTGTATCCTACAAATCAGTTCATTAACCACCGGCCGTTTACAATGTTGGGTTTCCCGTTTCCTTAGTAAATAACCCTTCGGGAGCTCTCCGTCCCCTTCGAAATTTCTTCAACATATCAACTTATTTACTTACGATTCAGTTTCCCTTCACGTTCTTAGGTCCTCCATAGTTCCATGATGTGTCCCGTTGCTTGAAATACCAAAATGGATTTGTGTTGTTCGTCTATTTTGTGATTATATGCGAAAACAACGAATTCACAACAGTAAAATATAGCAACTCACTCCTCATGGTGGGGCTCTCCTCAATATGCGTCGCTTGCAAATTAGGGCGTAACTTCCGAGTCTCTTGTATAGATCAGTGGGTATAGCGGATAGATAAGGCGACACACTTTAGCAAAAATATCATTTGTGACTACATAGGACACTAGGCTAAACAGTATGAAAAATAGATTTTGTACTCGTTTCTCAAAAGAAATCCACCAAAGCTCTATGAACCAATTCTATTCTTCAGAACTTTTTGGGCAACTTTAACAGCTGTCGCGTCGTCTTTGCAACCTCCACATGCGATTTTCACTCGTGATTTATGTGCCATTTTTACAAGCCGCCGTGTACGAGAGATTTTTAAGGACCCTGCTTCTCGTGCAATTAGTAACAGACTGCACGTCCGAGATTTTTACGGGACGTACACTATGTGCGATTTTTTACGGACCGCGCTCCACATTTTAAAATTATTCCATCACTTGCAGTTGTGCATCCAAAAACCGTTCGTAGAGTTGCGGCTTCAACTGAGATGGAGTCGAAACTGATGTCTCGCAGCCAATTCATTACTTACTGGAACACAAAAGACTGGAGTTATACCTATTCAATTTGCAAAGTTTACGCGCGCAAAGTTATGCGCTTGGTAGAAACGACATAGTTATAGTATCATTTTAACTATTTGCGCTAAAGGTGTCGATTTGAGTCGAGCAGCTACACGCAATCGACTTGAGCACTAAGCGATTGGAATGATGATATAAAAATAGATATAACTTTGAATTATTGTTCGGACTAGTCAGTTTTAATTTTAGGCCACTGCATAAAATATGGAGACGACCTTATACGAAAACCGAGCTTTGTGAATAAGCAGAAGAACGGCGCACTATTGTGACGGGGACATTGGTACTCCGAACCGTAGTACCGCCAAAAAGAAATCGTAAAAAACCGCAGTAGCGTCAAAAATTGAAGGCATACCAAAACTGCTTGAATGGATAAAACAAGATACCCCACCGAAGCTGCAAAATTACCGAAATACAGTATAAAAAAACAACACTGATACCGCAATAGCGAAAACCTCAATGTCCCCCTCTATATTATAGGCACTTAAAACAGTTTATAAACGAGATAGATGAGATTAAGTATGTTAAACAGTTAAATCAGTTGATAGACATAATTAATTTCGCGTGATTGTTACTATTTTCGTAATATTTCTCCAAAAAAACAACCTTTGTTTGACTGCGTGCATGCAAGCCGGGCATTTTAGTTACACTACTTGAAGTCCTTTCGCCGTGCTGGTCAAAACACTGAGGGCTCACCTTTTTTCGGTAATATTTCTCTTCGAAATTTATTGACTACAATGCCTACGGAAAATGCTGTTGGATTAATCACTCAAGTAATTTCAGCATGTCCAACATTCAGAAATTGTTTAATTATGTTTTAAACTACTATTCTACCATAAAATTGAACTGTCCCACGTTACCGTATGTATTCACCTATTTTGGTACGTCTATAAAAACGTCCGTGCAACATGACACTGGTTGTAATATCATTAACTGTCATTAACTAGTAAACATTGTATTTCTTTCTCGGGATGCTCCAAAGGCCACAATGGTCTAAAAACCTTAATGGGTCATTTAAGACGTCAGTGTTGTTCGATAAAAGGATAAAAAAAGGATATTGAAAAGGGATTTCTTTTATTATATGGCACAGGTTACTTCAGTTGAAATCGTGCGCCGTGATTGGTTTCTGGCGGACGTGAATTGGTTACGGCTTACGACTGAAAACAACCGACAAAATCCTAAAAATATCTGAAGTAGATGACTACTAACATTTTAAAAGAAAATTTTAATATTGACACGAAAATAAACAGCAGAACCCTAGTTCAGGATTTTGACGAAGTTAAAGGAAGCGGAGACCCGAAAATACATGATTGATTTTTGAGTAAAAGGTGCCATATAATAAACTACTTAATAACTTCGATCGTTTGGTCTTTACTGTAAAGTGTCCCACCTCGGCGTTGAACGTATTAGCCTCGCTATCGCTCAATCTAGACCCAAGACCTCAGTTAAGTAGTTTCTAATTTGGTATGAGAGTATTATTGTTCAACGTTTGGTTTGTAAAAATATTTCAATAATCTAAAGTGGCTCACCCTATTTTTAGTAAACCTTACAGAAACCTAAAATTGCTCAAAATTTTGTAATAACGGATATACAGTATATTATATAAAACATATTAGAGATACTAGAAACCTGCACAGAAGTACAGGTGATCAAAATTAAGGCGAGATTGAAGGGTATTACAAATGTGACATCTTGATTTCTGTTGGTCTGTGAGTATAATCAAGTTTAGATTAATTTGAATAAAGACTTCGTCTTAAAGGTTTAAAAATCTTCCATAGTTGTTGGGTAACTCATATTTCATAATCGAATTAATGTACAGCTTTAATTTTGAAGTTTGCAGAATTTCAACATAAGACAATTGAGGCTAAAAATAGCGTGACATAACCTCCTTCAATATTAGTATTTCAAAACAGTTTGCAACTATTTGTTATTTTCTTTTGTTTTTAGGATCAGGTGGTTGGAAAGCAAGCTGGAATGCGTTTCTTTTCTCTCTCCAAAATAAAGACAATTTGAAGCCATTTAAAGCTCCAGTCTACCAAAACAGTCATCTCGCAATTTACGACAGTTCTCATTATGGACCCACCTTTGGAAGAGGTTATGATTTCTACATCGCTAACAACGCTCACTCGTCAATAAACTCAGCCACATTTTTTGGTTACACATACCAACCTCCATCTGGCTACGGAACTGGCAACAGCAATACCCAAGCTCTCTTGGCTGGCAGTGAATATTTCACTCCATCTGAAGTAGAAGTATTTTACTTTGGTTAAACTGTCAACGTTCTTTAAAGCATTACTAAAATTAAAGTGGAACATGCATTGTGTTAATTAAACAAATATTGTTTGTTCTAAAACAAGAAAAGTTGAATAAAGTTAAAAATAGTATCCGCACAATACCACATTGCGTTGTATTGCATTGTTGACATGTTATGTCCGGTAAAAAATCCTTCCCATTCTATCTATCTTCCCGAGCGATACAAATGCTCAAATATCACACGTTTGCTTCGGTAAAATTCTTTAAAAAATTTTGCATGAAGAAATAGGAAGACTTTAAACAACATAGTTAGTTTTTAAAAAAATTCGTAAGACAGAACTTGTTTTAATCCATTAATTTATAGCGAAAAATCTGTCTTGACAACTTTTCCTAATATTTTACTGTAGCAAACATTTTGGACGGCTTCGTTTGAGTCATCCCTTTTAGCCGAAACCCTAGAATACTGGCAAAGCATTATGGCCTAGTTGTAGTCACATAACGCTTTCTCACGTCATCGTGCAAATGGCTTAGTGGCACTAGCTATCCAAGTAACACTCCCCCTCCCCCAAGTAAGAACTTCCCCCCTTCCTATAAAGAAACCGCCCCTTGGCAAGTACTTTGTGTTAGGTCCCCATAATAGTTTGCTTGTAATATACACTTGTGATTGTAAGATATGCATGATGGTTCGTGGTTGTTGCTGGTAGTGCTAGCCCTAACACTATCCCTCTCTAACGATCTTAACTCCAAACGTGTCTAAACGAGGACGTTCGTGGTTCGAAACTATTGCCGCTACAAGTTTCAACTTACTGAAGGTAGACAACATTAGAGATGAATTGTCAAAGTTTATTTTATTGATTTACTGAACTACACGTTAAAATACGGCAACATTTTGCAAGTTTATATAACAAATACGACACTAATAACGGTAAACCTAGTGTAAAATTGGGCCTGTTGATCACCTACCCCCCCCCCCCCCCCCCCCCCCCAAAAAAAAAAAAAAAAAAAAAAAAAAAATCCAAAAAAAAACACCAAAAAAAACCCTAAACATGATCAATAACCATGTTTACTACTAAACTCAATATAGTCTAACAAGACCCACCCACGCATTTGCACGATTCTTTATTATGCGAGTGTTTGTGATGCTACTCTCCTCCTAGCACGCTACAGCCCAAATAATCGGGGATTCGGAGCGTCTGCGAATCAGCGCCAAATTCCGTGTTCTGTAATTTATTCCGATTAATTTGCAATTCAGCAATGCTTACGGGGAGTGTCAACGACTAACGAGTATTCGCTAACAACTTAAGAATCTATATGAAGAGAGAAACTCTAATCGATAAATAGGATACTCGGAGCTTCGTAGGAAGGTAATTAAATAAAAACGAACATCGAGGAGCAAAGGACGTATACAGGGGCGGATTTAGGGTACGTCAAACACGTCAAGCGACTAACATAAAAAAAATTGACTAATTAATTCAAAAAAATAGTCGACTAATTAATTCAATTTAAAAAAAAAACTAGACTACATTTATTATTTTCCAGATTTTTGAAATTTTATTTTAAAACCGATATCGAGCAGCGAATCGCCGAATGCGAGCGCGATCTGCAAAAAAAAACTCTACGTCCCAGTCCGTCGTGTTTACTGTGGGCTACTCGGTCAACCTACTTATATACCAGGCCACTAGAGCATACTTGTACGCTCGGACTAGGGATAGAGGTGTAAATCTTTACAAATATGGATAATTTGAGTACGTCAAAATGGCCGACTACGTCGAAATAACGAGCGCTGATTGGTTAAAAACACTGCAAGTTAGTCGGAAGTGCAGGCAAGTACGTCGGAAGTAAAGTTTCTTGACGCACTTGGCTTTTGATTGGCTGATACAGGACGGTTTGACTAACTTGCAGCATGAGCAGTCTCAACTGCTCTGACTCGACTTCAAGCTTATGTTTGAGACGGAGTTCGTATCATGGCTTCTACGAATGTCATGTAGTATTCGCTTCAATTAAACAGCAGTGATGATTCTATTTCAATTGTCCCGATCGGTATGTAACGTGCCGAGCTTTGGAGAACACTCCTTTTATTTACAAACTTAGTTACATGCAACCTTCGCTCTCTAGGGTCACATCCACACTGCCTGACCTAACACCAGGTCAATTAGTCTCCTGGGCTTTGTCCGGAAACTCCACCTTACATTGTTCTTTGTCTATTGTCCTTTGTCTTAATAGTGAATAACTGAACTTACATATAACTTGTTACACCATTACCTAACTTTATGTTCTTGCCCTCAAGAACATGTTATTCAAAATCTAAAAATGTAAAATTAATAAACTATATGTACAATATTCAATAATTGGTATAATACTAATTAACTAATTAGCGACTACATTTCTTTGGTGACTTACGGCGCAACACATCCGTACCGATCAGGCGGTTGTACATTTTGCCTGAGATTCCTAGGCCTAACCCGTTGGAACTGGGGAGCATTATCACAGTGAGGTTGAATTTCAGTCGTTGGCATATTGTAAACCACCTGATTGTCCCCGGTTTTCTCTCGCGGGACAGACAACGTTACCGCTGCCAAATGGCACATAGCTGCGCTTCAGCTGATCATGGTGAACGACAGTAACCTTTCCGTTTGTTGATTTTATCTTATAATCAACGCCTAAGCGACCAACAACTTCGTATGGTCCAATCCATTTGGCCCCACACTTCCACCTTTTCGGTCTTTGCAAGTACACAGTCTCACCTGGCACAAATGGACACCACGCCTGAGTTTTCTCTTCGTTACCCTTTCGTTGTTTCTCCCTTGCCTTTTCTAAATTATCCCTAGCTACCTGCCTGACTTCTTTAAATACCTTCCTAATCGACTGCACATATTCTGATTGAGTGCTTGGATCTTTAAGTGGCAGCCCCAGCTCTAATTCCAATGGCATTCTAGGTGAACGTCCAAAAACTACCTGGTATGGTGACAATTGCAGCGATTCGTGCTGGCTTGTATTGTAAGCGAATACAACTGAATCTAGCCACAGGTCCCAATCGCTTCCATGTTTTGCTGAAAATGCCGCTAGCATATCTTGCAGAGTCCTATTCTGTCGCTCTACCTGACCGTCACATCTAGGATGGTAAGCCGTTGTACGAGTTTTGGTTATCCCCATCACATCGCATAATTCATGCATTAAATATAATTGCTTTCAAAGTTTGCACCTTGGTCGGAATGCAAGACAACCGGTGGACCAAATCGACTAAAAACTTTCTCAACCAAAATCTTAGCTACCGTAACTGCTTTTTGGTCTCTTGTCGGAAACGCCTCGCACCATTTTGTAAAATGGTCCATCAGAACTAATATGTGCCGGTTACCCCTAGCAGTTTCTGGGAGTGGACCCATGTAATCTATGGCCCAAAATGTGAACGGTTCGCTTACTTCTATACTCTTCAGAGGGGCTTTGCCGTTGTTAGCCGCCGGTGTTTTCCTCTGCGTGCATGCAGTGCATTGACGAATATGGTCTTCGACGGACTCGCGCATACCTGGCCAGAAAAATCTTTTCCTGACACGTTCAAGAGTTTTAGTAACGCCTAGATGTCCGGCAAACGGGCTATCATGAGTGCCCTTGAGAATTTCTATTTCTAATGCTTTAGGGACAACAACAACTGGATCTGGATGCGTATTTTTGGCTTTTAATGATCGATAAAGTAAACCCTGGCGAACAAACAACTTATCATAATGGTACCAAAATGCTTTTAGCCTTGTATCATGACTCCATGCGGATAGTTTTGGTTTTGGTTTGCCGTTTGTTTTGAACTCGACTATCTTAGAGATAATTGGGTCCTCTTCCTGAGCCTTTTTTAAATTAAGCGTTGGGTTGACAGTTATGGCGCAATTACCGTTCTCTTGGACAGAGTCTTCGTCGCCTGGCTCGATCTTAGCGCGCTCAAGATCCACTATCGGGTCCTTGTGAGGCGCTATGAGGCGAGAAAGGGCATCCGCGTTATTATGGAGCTTACCCGGCTTATGAATAATCGAAAACTGAAATTCTTGTAACTCCATGACCCACCGCTCTAACCGTCCTTTCAAGTCCATGGTGTGGAGCCATTTCAATGCGCTGTGGTCTGTGATTACCTTAAATGGCCGACCTAATAAGTAAATACGAAAAGTGCGAACACCAAATATAACCGCAAATGCTTCTTTTTCTGTTGTACAGTATTTTCTTTCTCGAGGAGAAAGGACTTTAGACGCATATGCTACCGGCCGTTCTGTACCGTTGTCATCAAGTTGTGACAATACCGCACCTAGTCCAGTGTCTGACGCGTCTGTTTGCAAAATAAATTCCCTGTCAAATTTAGGATAAATTAACACCGGTGCACAACACAAAGAATTCTGAAGTTCTGTAAAAGCATTCTGGCATTCTTGCGTCCATTCGAACTTCTTCGCGCTTTCTTTAGTTGTCAGTTTTGTCAGTGGCGCAGACATGTTGGCATAATTCTTTATAAAACGGCGATAGTAACCTGTCAGACCTAGAAAACTTCGGACGTCTTTTACACAGCGAGGGACAGGGATTTGTTTTATCGCTTCGACTTTCGAAAGAACTGGGCTAACACCTTCTTTGGATATCATGTGCCCTAAATAGTGAACCTGCTGGGCTGCGAACGTGCATTTCGACAGGTTTAGTGGAAGGTTGTACTCTTGGAAACGAGACAAAACCGTTCTTAATCTATCACAGTGCTCTGTAATAGTGCTACTAAAAACTATCACGTCGTCTAAATAGCAAAGGCAAATACTGTAGGTAAGACCCGCTAAAACTAGCGCCATGGCGCGTTGGAATGTTGCAGGTGCGGTCGCTAATCCAAAAGGCATTCGATTGAACTCATACAGGCATTATGCGTTACAAAAGCCGTTTTTTCGCGATCGTCTGGGTGGACTGGAATTTGCCAATAACCACTTTTCAGGTCAAGGGTTGTAAAGTATTTGGCGTTACCAACTGAATCTAATAAGTCGTCTACCCTGGGCAACGGATGTGCGTCATTGCGTGTAATGTTATTCAGTTTACGATAGTCAACGCAAAAGCGAATTTCACCCGACTTTTTTCGGACTAAGACGACAGGACTTGACCACGGACTGGTACTGGAACGTATGATTCCCTGGTCTAACATATCCGCAATTTGTTGGTCTGCTTCATCCCTAAATGCATATGGCACTCGCCTGGGGCGCTGCTTTATAGGTTGATTATTACCCGTGTCAATCCTGTGATGCACTAGATTTGTCTGACTAATTGTGTCGCTAAAAACTTCCCTAAAATCAGTTAACACTTTTTTTAGCTGTTCTTTATCTTCACTGCTTAATTCTGGATCTAAGTTTGCATCGATTTTTGCTGTAAGGTTATCCGCTTCTACTGAACTACAACGAAAACTATCTGAATTGTCGTCTGTAACATTCGCGGGTTCAATTAAAGGACAAAATTCCGCCAATTTGCAACCTTTAGTTAACTCTACGGCCTCACTAGATGTATTGGCGATTCGTATTGGCACACTCTTACCTACTGGTGTAACGACTAAATGAGCCACATGCAAACCTTTTAGATGAGCAACACTTGCAGAACGACAAGATGATACCATGCCAACCTGTAACACATCTTTCGTCTGTACCTTACCTTCAACAATCATTTCCGTCCGAGCCGGAATCGCCACTCCTTCGCCCAAGATTACTTTCTTAACACCTTTCAACTGAGACTGCACAAGCAAAGCACTTCTCCCGCGAGAGTCTTTTGGGGGAGTTTTTGGTGGATTTACATGAGAAGTCACAACGCCATTCGATTGTACCCTCACTGCTGGATGCTCCGCCTGTATCGGGGTTTTCCCGTGGATCCCAACTAACTGATAACTACTTCGACCATCCCGCAAATGCCCTCGCACACTTAAATGATGTTGCGTAATAAAGTCCCATCCCAAAACACAGTCGTAGCGTATATTATTACTTACAAGAAAACTGCCATTATAGCTATGTCGCTGGTGGACAAATTTTACACTTCCCGAAACTTCCCCTAAGATATTTAAGTCCCCACCCGTAATCGAAGTACACCGTTCTGATTGTGACTTATCTAGTCGAATACATTCAAAATCAATAATAGCGTGAATCTTATCATTAATAAACGATCTCATTGACCCTGTATCTAAAAGTGCACTAACTCGTACACCGTCAATATAACATTCTACAAACGGATGCACAGGTAAACTGTCATCACAAACACTACTAGTAAATTTGTTACTACAGGTCTTACTCTTACTTGCTTCGGGGTGTTCTACCGGCTTGCTTCTCGGGACGCCCCTTGGTAGTTTAAAGAATTGGCGCAGTCGCGGGCGAAATGTCCAAACCCTTGGCATTCGTAACAACGCACGGTAGTTCGGTCCAAAGAGTTACGTTGGCGGCTATCACTACGACAATCACGGGCGATGTGACCAGGTTCACCACATCTGTAGCAAGAGAAAGGCTTGTCTGGTCGTCGGTTGTTGGACTGACTAGCTGCAGCGTAGAGCCTGTGGGATTCTCGCATTTGGTCTTCTAACCGTGCCTGTCGGGAGGCGAGATCGGTCATTAGCCCAACGAGCTTGTCGACTTCTGAATTGGTCGTGGAGGTTGTAGCTGTACTTGCGCTTGTGGCGTGGGAGGTGTAGCCTTCGACTGCGCGAAAACGTTGTACGAAACTCAACATGTCGGCAGAGATGCAGTCGGGTTGTGTTCGATCAACTTTCCCTTGATGCCACTTGGAAGACCACGCATGAATTGTCGCGCCACAAGGGCAGTTTTGGCGTCGGCAGCAAGTGTAGGTTGGGCTTTGTCGAGCAGTTGTTCGAGTTCCCATTTGTAAACAGCGGGGTCTTCGCCATGGCGCAGCATACGGGCGTCGAATTGCGCAAAAAAAATTTCGCGTTCCACAAGTGGACATAAAGCTTCTTTTAACCTTTTGGCAGCGTCGGTGTAGGTAGACCTCTCGTCATCAGGGATCGCGTGAAAGTGACTGGCGGCGCGTCCACGGAGGAAGGCTGGAAGTTTCTTTATTTTCTCCTCGTCTTTCCATCCATTCGCCAGGGCACACGCGTCGAATTCCCGAAGCCAAGCAACCACGTCGTCACCCTCGAACTTTGTAGGAAGAATTGCACTTGCCATATTTCTTTCACCGCTGCCACCAATGTGTAACGTGCCGAGCTTTGGAGAACACTCCTTTTATTTACAAACTTAGTTACATGCAACCTTCGCTCTCTAGGGTCACATCCACACTGCCTGACCTAACACCAGGTCAATTAGTCTCCTGGGCTTTGTCCGGAAACTCCACCTTACATTGTTCTTTGTCTATTGTCCTTTGTCTTAATAGTGAATAACTGAACTTACATATAACTTGTTACAGGTAGGTAAGTTTTAACGTTAAAATTATTATCCACACTGGCTCTTGCCAGAAGGTATTACCGTATTACTCTTCAAAGGATTCAAAGAGTCTTGGCAGTCAGACTCAAACGGTTAAGAACCTATCGCGTAATCGCGGTAACAAATCCTTTGATTGTCAGATGCGTATATTATAATAATAGTCCTATATATAGACGCGTCGTTTGTAATAGTATTCTATATTTTGGCTGAATGACTGTATGGGTTAGTAAATTTGATAGCACGAACGTGATTTATTTAAATTGAACCATGTGATGTCTGGTACTAGTGATAGTTCTGCGTAAACATTGCACAACATGAGAACACATAAAAGTTTTGTTTCGTTGCCTCGTGTACCTCTTGATGTTTCTCACACGGCCAGATTCTAACCTCAGTAGCCTGGAATATCATTCAAAATATCTAAAGTGCTTAATGATTTTGGTAACATGATTCTTTGATCTTGTGCACGAATGTCTTTTAATATGTGTACGTTCTGATATGTTATTCAGGATTTCCGTCGGGGGTGCATACGTAGCAGCTACCTAAGATTCGATTTATTGGATTTTCCCCCGTTATTTTCAATAATTTTAAATGTATTTGTATAATAAAACGTCCACTTTATCCCTAAATTTATTTGATGCCTTCCAGGTTTGATAAAATGCGCTATTGAAAACACGATTTAAAACTTTTAAATCTTTCTTCAAAGTACCGTCACGAATGCAGGAAATGCCATTTCAGAGGTCCAAATTTCAAAAAATTTCCGGGGGGGCATGCCCCCGGACCCCCCTAGGAATGGTTTGACTAAGGTAAAAAAAATTCTAGATCCGCCCCTGCGTATATACTATAACTATAAGTGTCGTATTTCACTGTGATGTTTGAAGCAATTCACAAGTTCAGTCCCGCATCTTTTTCGGCTGTTTGATCGTTCTCAAACAACATTACGCCGATTGTAAAAGCTTTTAAAAGAATTAACGAACTCATTTTAGTCCGTGCTTTGATACAGTCTCGATTAATGCGTTGAAGCGGACGAGTCAAAAAGTCCGTTGCCTTTGTCTGCGTGGCGTGGTAAACAACAAAACATTCAAAACGGAAGCAGTTGTAATTAACCAATTGAATATCGTGTATAAATATTTGGCCAATCAGAGAGCGTCCCCGGAATCCATGCGGACAGACGACGTCACAGAACAAGAATTACGGAGCTGATTCATAGACGTTGTTCTCCGAACGTCTATGCGTGGGCTACTCTCCTCTCTCCTCCTGGAGTATGTGTTTTGATCAACTCTTGTGCGTGAAGGCGCTGATCTATCGCTGACTCAGCTGCCTTCTTTGGAAAAGCTAAGTTCTGTCTAGCCTCCTTCGCAGCCCTTCTTTGCAGGCCTCGATATTTTCGTCCCCCACTAAGGTCTGCTCAAACGAGCAACACATTCCGTTACCTTTGTGTACATGGACCAATGAAATTACACCATTGTCGTGCTAAATAAAGCCGTCCTGGGCTGGTATTGTTATGTGTAATTTGTTTAGTCGAAAGCTAATATTTTGAAAAGTTTAGCCTAGAACTTCACGAAATTTACGAAGAATACTGTTTTGACTATGTTCTTGCTGCCTATGCAAACAAGTAAGCGTGAAAGTCAGTGTAAAGCGTAAGAGCGTTGAGAGAAATTTAAGATTGTAAACAAACGCTCAAGGGTGTTAACGGTTTTATAGCGTCTGCAGCGACTGCCCAAATTAGTTTACTTGAAAGCTAATATTTCGCTTACTATATAGCTCAGAGCTTTACAAAATTTACGAAGAATGGTATTATGAATATGTTCTTGCTGGTCGTGTAAATAAATCTGTGCGAAAAGCTTTAAAAAAGCTACAAGTGTCGGCGAAATGTATCTAGCGGATAATAATTATTTACCTGGATGTCTGGCCAGCTTCATATATTCCAGTGACGCTTTTAAATTTATTTTATGCACATGTATTCATATCGCGATTCACAGTAGCCTGCGTAGCCAGGCGTTATAGGATTGGGGGACTGGGGAGAGGGCTGAGAAGTAACGCCTGCAGTGGAGCTCTTTGGTTTTGTGAAACCCGTTCGCTGACGAACGGGATTTTAATTATTGATTACGCCGAATGAGATTCGCTTAGCGCCCATAATCTGTCAATCAAGAAGGTTTAGTAAGTAAAATTAATAATTTCAATTCTAATTTTCAAACAAAGCTGAAACGATTTATATCAAAGGAAATATCTAAACAGCACTTGCAGGCTTTTGCGATTTGATCAAATGAAAATGCTGAGTGTCAGCCTCCTCGACTCCCATACCATTCAACCGTAAGTTTTATATTTAAAACCTCCATGCAAGAGTTTGGAATATATCTTAATAATATATAGGAAGTTCCTGAATTTGATTTTGAAAGCGAACACCGTGAGACGCTTTGCTTTCATATGTCTCTGTCAGTCATAAAATTTCTGAAAATATTTGCGAGCGAACACCGTGGGACGCCGCAGACATTTCCGTTCAATAATGGTATGGCCTTTCACTCAACTGTTTTATTTTGGTAAACACTCGCTGCCATTACTGTTCTCTTCATGAATATTCGTTGCCATGATAGAAACGGGGTTACTCTACCATTCACACCTCATTTTATAAATTTTCAGGCCACAGTTTGAGAAATATTTGTGAGCAGATACCGTGGGACGCCGCAGACATTTCCGTTAAATAATCACTACTATTTATATACCTTTCACAACTGTTTTATTTCGGTAAACACTCGCTGTCATTACTGTTTTTTCCATGAATATTCGTTGCTATTGATAGAAACAGGATTACTCTACCATTCACACCTAATTTCATACATTTCCAGTCCACAGTTTTAGAAATATTTGTCAGCAGACACCCGGTCGAACACTGCAGACATATTCCGTTAATATTAATTTATCCCTTCCACAGATTTGCGACCAACTCTCAGTCTTTTAACTCCCTTGTACTATAATTGTTTTTTATACAAAGAGAATTATTGAAATAATAATTTACGCGAAATTTTACTGAATTAAATGCCATGGATTTTGAAATATTACAATTAATACAAGCAGTTAATTTAGGCTTCAGACATCGGCTGCTCGAGATCATATTTCATTTGGGGGTGTTTGACAAAACCAAAGAGCTCCACTGCAGGTAGCCTGCGTAGCCAGGCGTTACAGGATTGGGGGACTGGGGAGAGGGCTGAGAAGTAACGCCTGCAGTGGAGCTCAGCGAACGGGTTTCACAAAACCAAAGAGCTCCACTGCAGGCGTTACTTCTCAGCCCTCTCCCCAGTCCCCCAATCCTGTAACGCCTTGGCTACGCAGGCTAGATTCACAGTTACAACATCATCTTATTGATTCTATATTTACGCAAAATTTTTACTAAACCGTATAAGCAATAGTCTTCGAAATATTGGTTAAAACGGTCAGCTCAAACCTCAAAGTCTATAGCGGCATGGTATCGGATTCGCCGATTCAGATTTTCTTTCGTTGTCCAACGAATCCGTCGCAGAACCGTGGCAGAACCGTCGCAGTGGTCTCATTCACAGGCGTTCTTCGTATCGGTCCTAATACTCCATCTTCACTATAATTATAAATATACCACATCAACCCCTCCCTTTCATATGAATCTAGATCGGTTAACTTTCATCAAGCTCGGTTATGTTGTATAATGTGTACATGGCCAAGGTGAAGGTTAGGCTCAGATTCCAGCCGTTGGGTCTCGGTGCGCCCGCGATCCCTCGCCCTACCAACGGCTGGGCGCATCGACTTCATCATTCTTTAAGTCGACCAATCATATGCGAGCCCCCCAAAATCTGGGGGGCATAAATTTCACTTGTAAATGACGTAACGTAAATAATTATATACTACGGTAAGTACGATTAGCGTAACTTCGATAACATTTTATCACAAAATTTTGACGTTTGTTGCCAATCGGTCACTCTCTGACTTTCCTTGGAAAGAAAATATCACTCCACAAAGGTCGCACAAACTGTTATTGAATTCTAAATGCCTGGTTAGTGGTTACATCAACTTGATTTAAATTGCCGTCTGGAGTGCTATTATTTTGTTTTGTTATCCGCGTGATGCATGCAAGCCATGATATATATTGATGCAGGTGCCGTTGAGTTTTCGCTATGACACACTCTAGATTAGGTAATCTACTTTACGTTTGGGATCGCATTGGAGTAAGTGTAAAATCTTCGGTATTCACTATTTAGCAGTTCACACAAGTGATTATAAGTCGCATCCGTGAATAAAATATTAACGACAAAAATTGTTAGTGAGAAAGGCTCTTTACCTGGATACTACAATCACGAGTTTAGCGTAACACACGGCTAGTTTTGTGACACAATGTAGTTGCTTCCTAAAGTAAATTAGCGACGAGTCGCCGTACTTGCGAAAGAAAAACTGTTGATGATCTGAATTGACCGTGGAACCACTTGAATGTGATTGGCCGACGGCCCAACGCATGATATAAATAGAACAGTTCGGCAAAACATCCCTCGCCAGCAAATGTCAAAATTTTATAAATTGTGATAAAATCACGTACAACTCAACTGATAATAAATTATACATCGTAGTTTATCAGGTGCTTTACGCCTTCAAGAGAAATGCTATAACGCCTGAAAGAAGTCTTTCGTTTTTAATCAAAGACCAACGAGAGTCTGAAATCAGAATCAAGATCGTCGCTCTTCGACGTTTAAATCTTCACCCGATACTTGTCTTACTACAACTCGCAGACGTAAAATATTTTCGATCATCAGTTTTATCGATAAAATTCTGTGCACTGCACATCCCACTGGCAGTTTTTAGTCGATAAAGAAGAGAGATGCTCTTTAGTGTTATTTGCATGACTATAAATTATTTAACTATTAACCCATTACGTCAGGGACAAGGAATAAAGCCGATGCGCCCAGCCGTTGGTTGGGCGAGGGATCGCGGGCGCACCGAGACCCAACGGCTGGAATCTGAGCCTAGGTGAAGGTCAGCCTCACAGATTTTAGGAGCCTATCTCTGATTGGTCAATCTCTCGGAACGGAATGTGTTGCTCGTTTGAGCAGACCTTAGTGGGGGACGAAAATATCGAGGCCCGCAAAGAAGGGCTGCGAAGGAGGCTAAGTTCTGTCTGGTGTTAACACTTTTTTAAAAATGGTTATTAAATGGGGCTTTGAAAGTTGCAAAACCGTGTTGGATTGTGTATGATATTTGAAGTGGCAATAATCGTAAAGATATATGTATATTTCTATATATTGTGTGAATTATGAAAAGAAATGGACAGCCAAGTGTCAATATTTGTGTTGTATGTCTGGATGATCTGCTCAGAACTGAGGAGTTTGAACTTGGAGAAAATGTGAATTTATATACATGTAGTGACGAAAAATAGTGGTTTCCATCCTTTTTTTCTATTCTAGTGCCCCGGTCTATGGGACATGTTTAAAATTGGTTTATGGACCCCAGCCTTTACATTTGTGATGACACATTTGTAGAGGTTTTTGGAGCAAATCCGTCTTGAAAATTTTCGAATTTTTGGCATTTCCTGCGTTTTGACTAATTTTTAGGACACTTGAGCAAAAGATAAGGGTCTTAAAATCTTTAAATATATAACATATTTTGGTTTAAATCAGATCAGGGCTTGAGGGCTGCAAGGGTGCATTCCATGTCAATTAAGCCCACACCGAAGATAAGCCACTGGTGTTCAGGTGCTGCGCCAAGGGAGGTCAAGACTGGCGAACTCCGGCGCTGGCACCACCCCGGACTTGTATAGTTGTATGGCTGTATATGTGCGCCGACCGCAGTGTGATTGTGCACCAGCACGCCGAGCACTTTTGAAACTCACGGTGAAGATCTTTGGCGTGACCTACATGGAATGCACCTTGGGAGGCCTGTAGTGAGAGTGAGGGTGTGTGTATTTATTGGCATATGTGGCACCTTCCCAACTTTTACAAAACTACAATATTTGGAAAATTTACTGGTCCATTCACAACCGTGTTCCCAGGGCCTTTCTAAAATTTGCAGGGTGGGAAAATTCCCTGGCATCAGCTGGTGGACTCTGCATTTCCATGGGTTGGTTACTTTTCTTAAACATTCCTTGGGAAACATAATTATGCATAGTTTTGTGCTAGTTATGATCAAATAGCTTCAATGTGTGTGACGACGATCCCAGTGGGACCACCATAACAATGAACTTCTCCAATGGGACTGCCATTACTCAAATGATTACACCCAGTATTTCTGGGTACTGTGACTTAAGCCAGTGCCAAGGCCTCTTCCCACCCTGCCAATTTCAATAAGGCCCAGTGAATGCAGTGGTGGATTAACACTTTGAAGCCTGACGACGAGTCTTTAGTATTTTATTCTGGCTAATGCCAGATGATTTTATTCAGCACAGTGAGAGGTCCATCCTCAAAGTGTTTAAAAACACTTTAACCCTTTGAAGCCTGAGGATGAATCTTTAATATTTTACTCTGGATAACACCAGATGATTTTATTCAGTGCATGGAGAGGTCCAGGCAACAATTAGGGTTGGTCACAAGACTTTCAATTGGCTTGCTACTTTTGGGATTCTTCAACATCAATAAGAATAGAGAACAGATATGCCAGCTCGGATATGAGAATTGAATATAAATGTTCTTCAAGCCAAGAGTTTCCAAGTGGGACTCAAACCCACAACTTTCTGATCACGGGAGAGATCAACAGTCTAACCATTGAGCTACTGAGACTCAGATGATTTGGGTGTGTGTGAGGGGATGTGGTGTGTGAGTGGAGTGTGTTTGTGGGGGGATGTACAGTATACTGTATGTGGGAGGGCATGTGTGGGTAGAGTTTATGTGTGGGGAGGGTATGGGGCGGGGGTGTAGGGTATATGTCTGGGTGTATGTGGTACTGTATGTCTGGGTGTGTGTGGGGGATGTGTAGTGTGTGTGAGGGGGGAGGGGGACTTTGTTTGTGGGGGTATGTGTATGACAGTATGTGTGCATGAATGTGTAGAGTGTTTGTATTTGACAGGGTGTGTGTGGGCAGGGCCGCTGAGAGAAATTGTGGGGCCTGTGGCAAATTTGGGGGGCCCTGATGACATCACATAGGTCAATTTGGATGGCTCTGATGATGTCACACGTCTTATCTACGGGTTCTTAATTACATGTAGTTCCCTGTGTTGGTTAAAAATGAAGTTACTGTAATGTTACTAACTGATCTTTACACTTTCTGGGCCTCTTGTTTTCTTACATCAAAAACTCAAATCTCAAAAATTGTAGTGGGTCCCCCTAGCCCCCCCCCCCCCCCCCAATATCAGTGACCCTGGATGTGGGGGTGTATGTGGAAAG
The DNA here is from genome assembly GCA_035771165.1 of Paragorgia papillata. Lineage (NCBI taxonomy): Eukaryota > Metazoa > Cnidaria > Anthozoa > Scleralcyonacea > Coralliidae > Paragorgia > Paragorgia papillata. Next base: position 1,599,716 of record JAWNZC010000132.1, read on the forward strand.
TGGGTGAGGTGGGGCTAAATATAGTTTATAAAATTTTAAATAATTTAACCACCACCTATCTCAGTAAATTAATCACACCTTTTAATTCCATTCATAATCTTAATCCCTGTGGTTCCACTAATAATAATTTAAAACTTCCTAAAGTAACTAATATTTCAGGCTGGGATCCACACTTTTGCCTTCCTCGCATCTATCGAATGGAACTCCCTGGACCTAACTATTAGAAAGGCTACCTGCCTTTTTCTTTTCACCAGAAATTTCTACAGATGGCCTTCCCTAAACTACAAAAAAACTTTAATTTTTCCTAATTCTTGCTAGTACAAATAACTATATATGATTAAATTGTATATTTTTATAGATTATAATAGTGTTATGTGTATGTACATAATTTGTATATTGTTGGGCATAGATGAAAATTATTTCAATTGTAATTTTAGCTACCCTGCTTAAATAAAGTGTTATTATTATTATTATTATTATTATTATTATTATTATTATTATTATTATTATTGTTATTGTTATTGTTATTGTTATTTATTATTATTATTATTATTATTATTATTATTATTATTATTATTAAATTAAGCTATGCTTGTTAACCCCTACTGTGATATTTTATGATCAGAACCTCAATTTTTCTTCTAGATACTGGCCTGGCTGTTAACTCTTGTTAAAATGCTTCAATGATGACTGATCCTAATTACAAGATTATATATACTGACCCTAATTAAATGTCTGTATATAGTACTGAACTCAGGCTGGAAATCGTAAGTGTAGAAAACTTTCTATATCACAAGCAAGATTATATAAGTGCAATATGTGTTAGAAGAGATAAACATTCAGTGATGGGTACCGACGTACCGTTGATTTTACTTAGAAATGCAGACGAAATTTCTTCAATATGTCAACCAAGAAGGGACCTTGATATTTCTTGATAAAGTCTGACCCTTATTAACGGACACCCCTTTTAAAGCGGACATCTCTCTTAAGTGGACACCTAGGCGAGGTCCGCCAGCCATTTCTTTTATAAAACACTATAGTTACAACCCCTTTTAAGCGGACACCTTTTTTAAGCGTATACGGACACCTATCTTGGGTGCCAGTCAGCAAATTATTAACCTCTCTTAAGCGGACAAATCCCTATCAATATTAACGTTTTCTTTAATAATTAGTACCAGTTGACACTTGGGATTAACAAAGAGAGACCAACAACACTTTGAATTGTGAACTTGTTTAAGTCAGTTAGTCAGTTATTGATTGCTTTATTATAGCTAGTAAAACTTAGTTATAGTTAAATTATAGTAAAACAAACTACGTATATACTGTAGGCACAAAAAGCTGGTCACCACATGCGTACCCCCTACTGTGCAATCTCTTTTAAGAGGACACTCCTCTTAAGCAGACACCTCAGCGAGGTCCCAAATGTGTCCGCTTAATAGGGGTTCGACTGTATAAAACAAGTCGAATTCAATAATTGTTTAGTTATAGATATTCAGTTGAAAATGTACAGAAAATCCCTCAGAACCAAAAAACGTTCAAAACACGCAATTAAAAGACAGTTGCTTCTTTCCCGCGCTTTTCTTCGGTTTACCTAGCTGGACCACTGATTTCTATATAAACTGGATAGGCCATTCCCAGCAGTCAAACATTTCGTGGCAGTCGCCGCCATCTTACGTAGTGGAACATATGACGCATTGCGGCCTTAGAATTTGTTCCCAATCCTAAAGTTGACTGGCATAAGCAATCTTGACGTCAGCACGGTCGGATTATCCGGGGGTAGGAATATTAAGTACTCTGTACCGGGGGAGTCGGAAAAGCCGTAAAGCAATGCCGGTTTTAGTTTTCACTGTTTAACAACAAATACAGTCAAAAGATGGCAAGTACACAACACGAGATATTGTTAAGGCGTTAAGATTACTATAAAAGGTACAATTTAAGACTTGGAATTGAATTCTTCGTAGATTTTATAGTCTGTTTTTCAGTTTATATTATCGTGAAGTTTCTTCGTTGTCGGCACTGAAGAAAAACAACGAAATTTAAAGGTTTTACAGCTCAGTAACAGAAACAAATGCAAGAAATTAGCGTCTTAAACCTCATTGAGTACTTCTTGTATCCTTACATTCGTTTAAATTAGTCTTAAAATAACTCTTTTTGTCTGTTTTCAGCTACGAAATCTATGAACTTTAGTGGCGGCCATCTTGGGTAGTGGTCACGTCGTCATACAACTGGCACGCTAAATCCGGCCTCATGCCCCATCTAGTTTTATTGAGATCAGTGAGCTGGACAGGTTCGCGTCAGCACATGCATGATAAGTCCGTTTCCCTACATATAATAGCTCCAAAAACTACAGATAATAGCATTGTGGGGTCGGAATCTAACAATCAAAGCGGCAAATACGACTAAAAGTTCTTCGGGAAAAAATGTGTACAGTAGTTAAATGATTTATTTTGCTTTTGTATTACTATTAGCTATGTATATACAAGAGTCTGGGATTTTCTGCTCATTTACCTTTCTAAACCACAACCTTGTACCCAGGCTTTTTACTTGGCGCTCGCTGGCGCAAGTGACTTGCGAGCGCTGAGTAAAGAGCCTGGATACGAAAGGTTGACGAAATCACTGACTTACAGTATCTACTTATCCAAAAAATGAGCGAACAAGGATGGTGGAAATGAGTTACTTCTGTCATGGTAGTGACCACTGACCGTATTCTACCGTATTTACTTGACTGTCGGCTCAGCTGCGCCCGAAGGCCGATTAATTTAGTTAAAGTCATTTATAAGAGACAGGTTAGCGGTTACTACTACGGGAGATAGGACCCATAAACCGCCATCTTGAATTGGTCACCCTCTGTCAGTCATTGATATACAGTGAGCTCAATATATAACTGGAGTGATATCTGCATGCTCTTCATTCACCGGACAAAGATTGAGGACATGTAGGCCTGAGGTACGTATATTTCCAGTCTTCCACGCGGTCTTTTGACCACATATGACTTGACCAGAGCGCGTAGAAGACTGGAACTATACGCACTTCAGGCCTACATGCCGGCACGTTGTCCGCCACAAAGATATCTCTCCAGTTATATGTAGAGCTCACTGTTGATATAGGACACCCGAAGTCCAGTGTTATATAAAAAGTCAGTGCTTTGAATACTAAACAAACACACCTACACGAATTGCAAGAAATGCTGAGCCAGAAAAGATTTTCCTAATTCTTGTAGTCGACCTGAAAAGAGCGTGATAAAGAACAGCTGTATAGTACTGTATAGCAGTTATATTTACCTCCTACCAGTTTGTTCGCCACGCTTCTCGCTATTCAAATTTCACTGCGAGTGTCTTCAATACTATTTAATTAAAGGATGAGTGTCCAGCTAATGCCTTGCGCGCTCACAGTGCACCCTCGCGGCCATTTTTCGGGCCACGAAATTCAACAAGTGAAGCAATCCCTCGATATCTGAGCAATCCTTGCAGTAAATTACTCAATTTATGTTTTTCGTGAGAGCAAAGATGACTTAGTAAGTAGTTATTGTCATATTTTTGATAATATTTGATTACACTCAGAGGGCCGTGGAGTTGTATTTCGAGACAAGTATTCGTCGATCGGCGTTTCTTACAAAACCAAACTCAGGCCAGACTATGATAATCATAACTAAACGTAGACACTAAATTAGATGCTACTAATAAGAGCTAGCTAGACTCAAAGTTTTGTCATTTCAATAAGACTGCTGTTAGTTGTTTACAAGTGGTTTTAATGAGGTTATGAAATAACCAAGGTTAAAACACAGGAGAGCGCAGGGTTAAGTGATTGGAGCTAATTGATCTAATTATACACCGCAAATTGTCAGCCCACATATGGCGAGGTGACAAGGTGTTGACGAGTTGCTAGAAGAATGCGCGTTACGTTACTTAATCCTTTATTACTTGTGCTAGCACAGACGTTGGACCCACGATATTGTTTCACACCATCCCCCCCTTTCCCCTTAATACTCCATCAGTTATCAGAACTGATGTTTGAAGGGTACAGGTGTGACGGCTGCATGTGGTGGTGGTCGGATCAGGAACAACGCTAGCCATTTCCCTGATCCTGCTCCAAGCACGGATGACTCAACGCTAAACAGAATCCCATATTCACACCTGCTACCCAACCATCCATACGGGTAAGTATATATTGTAACGAGACTGGTCAGTCTTGGAGACTAACACGGAGTGTGCAGGAAACAATCGACGTAGGTTTTAAATACCTGTTGGATTGCATCTCCGATTAGGATTTGTTTTGATTAGGCGCTCTTGTTTTCATATTAAGTTTCTCATTGTTTGGTTCTCAGCCGATGATATTATAAGCTTCCAAAAGTCGTTTGAATCGATTTGTAGCGATGTCTGACTCAGAATTTGTCGAAAATAATTATAAACGACACTCCACGAATCTGTCAGCGTTCTATTCGCAACGGCTTTGATTACAACGGCCTTTCAAGTACATATATATTATTTCGCACTTTACAGACTGCATATTAGTAAATGCATATTAAACACTTCTGTATGGTGTATACACGCTCCACGTTTCTGACGTATTTCTGCATAGCCTATTCGAAGGGAAAGGAGCCTACAACTACAAACAAAACACTGCGATAAATTGCAGTATTGCATTTGAAAATTAAACGCCAGACAACAAGAGCGCCTAATCAAAACAAATCCTATTCGGAGATGCAATCCAACAGGTAAACCACTTGTAAACAAGTATGCATGCGTCTTATTGAAATGACAAAACTTTGAGTGTAGCTAGCTCTTATTAATGGCATCTAATTAATTAGTGTCTACGTTTAGTTACGATCTCTTGTCTGGCCTTCGTTTGGTTTTGTAAGAAACGCCGATCGACGAATACTTGTCTCGAAATACAACTCTACGGCCCTCTGAGTGTAATCAAATATTATCAAAAATATGACAATAACTACTTACTAAATCATCTTTGCTCTCACGAAAAACATAAATTGAGTAATTTACTGCAAGGATTGCTCAGATATCGAGGGATTGCTTCACTTGTTGAATTTCGTGGCCCGAAAAATGGCCGCGAGGGTGCACTGTGAGCGCGCAAGGCATTAGCTGGACAGTCATCCTTTAAGATTCAAAGCTCTTGACAAAAGATTCTGAAAATAGGTTTGCATAACGCGAGTTTGTTAAACGAAGCATGTTTTTGTTTTGATTTTAAAAAGTAGAGTGCTGCGTAGGCAGTGTTTTGAATATATAGCAAAGCGAAAAAGTATAGTGAACTGCTGATATATTAGAGAACGAAATACTGACTTTTTAAGCCAAAGTCCTTCATCAGAGTAAATCATGGAGTAATATAAAAGTAGAGTGCTGTGTAGGCAGTGTTTTGAATACTGATAGCAAAGCGAAAAAGTATAGTGAACTGCTGATATTTTAGAGAACGAAATACTGACATTTTAAGCCAAAGTCCTTCATCAGAGTAAATCATGGAGTAATATAAAAGTAGAGTGCTGTGTGTTACGATGTGTAGAAAATCTTAAAGGTTGTGAACTGCTGAGATTTTAGAGAACGAAATACTGACGTTTTAAGCTAAAGTCTTTCATCAGAGTAAATCATGGAGTAATATAAAAGTAGAGTGCTGTGTAGGCAGTGTGTTACAATGTATATAAAATCTTAAAGATGGTAAGCTGCTGATATTTTAGAGAACGAAATACTGACGTTTTAAGCCAGCTAGAGTTCTTCATCAGAGTAAATCATGGAGTAATATAAAAGTAGATTGCGGTGTAGGCAGTGTGTTACGATGTATAGAAAACTGTCGAAATTTTAAAGAACGAAACTGAGGTTTCGAGCGGAACTCTTTGTCAGAATAAAAGGCGCTTTACTTTGATGAATGGCTCCGTTCGAAACGTCAGTATTTCGTTCCTAAGAAATCTCGACAGTTCGCCGCCTTTTTCCGCTGCTTTTTTCTTGTTGTTACAAGAATATAAAGTGCTACGCAGTGTGTTACGATGTATAGAAAATCTTAAAAAGGTACAAAAGAGATTTTGAAAATGAGACGTTTCGAAAAGTTATTTATCAGAGTAACTTCTCTTCATGATTTTGGTAGTTCACCATCTTCAAGATGTTTTTTTGTATTCTTTTTCTATACGCCAACGATGTTCGTATTGGCTTAAGAAAAGCTTCGTTGACGACAGAAGTGAAGGCCGTTTGGCGGCTGGAGTTTGGCCGCTGTACATGCGAAAAAGGGATTCACGGAGATAATTAAGCGATGGTGTATATGTATATGTATATGTATATGTATATGTATATGTATATGTATATGTATATGTATATGTATATGTATATGTATATGTATATGTATATGTATATGTATATATGTATATGTATATGTATATGTATATGTATATGTATATGTATATGTATATGTATATGTATATGTATATGTATATGTATATGTATATGTATATGTATATGTATATGTATATGTATATGTATATGTATATGTATATGTATATGTATATGTATATGTATATGTATATGTATATGTATATGTATATGTGTATGTATATGTATATGTATATGTATATGTGTATATGTATATGTATATGTATATGTATATGTATATGTATATGTATATGTATATGTATATGTATATGTATATGTATATGTATATGTATATGTATATGTATATGTATATATATATATATATATATATATATATATATATATATGTATGTATGTATGTATGTATCAAGAATGATGTAAAACAACAGTATATTCAAAACCAAGATCAGATGAATGTTGACGGGAGGTCGTAGCTTCGATCAGCACTCGACCAACAGTTGCATGCGATGCCCGAATCAAATGTGGACATTGATAGACTGGGAACACTGACATTGGACCACTTCGAAAGATACTCGACGAGCGAAGGTAGTTCTAGTAGCGATCTAACTGCTAATGACTGATCGCCTTCGAATTTTGCTGAGGACTTCGAAAGTCCGGTCAGCTCCCCAAATCAAGCCAGCTCCCCGAGCTGTTCTTCCTGTTAGCGGAAGTAATTGATAACTATCATGTATTAGTATAATTTCATAGTGGAAAAGAGGCTTTCCAGCTTTCTGATTGGTCCGCTCAGCGGTGAATCTGAGGTGATAGTCACCGCCTAGCGCGGTGACTATCGCATCACAAGAAATTGTTCTTCAAAAGTAGTTTTGGAAAAGAGACTGGTACTTATTCAACACTGCCCTGACTTTACTCGTTTCAATCTCCCCCTCGGAGTTGTCATTTTGAAGTATGAGATTTTAGAATTTGTTGGTCCATTGAACTGTTGATTATTTTTTTTCAAAATGGGGTCTGTAGTTTTTGAGACAAACAAAAGAGCATAATACTGAAAATATTTATCACTGAGATGTTGTACATATCAAATATCGTGAAAACAAAACTTTATAAAGGTAAGGAAGTATATTTTTTATAATTCTTCGTATTTTTTGTATGTTTTGGCTAGGTTTTGGTCGTAGCGATGTGGCGAAAACTTCGTCATGAGTGAAGAACATAAGATTGAACATGAATTAAGTGCAAAAAAGCCATAACACAGGATCCAAAACACCAGAATAAAAGTCTTTTTAGCATATATTTGAACGTATGTACAAGTTCAATTCCAAAGTAGGATGTTGTTTACTCTTTTTTTTTAATTATTTACTGACAAAGACTGTGGCTTGCTAGCATCGTCTGTGAATAAACAGAATCACCACTGTTAAAATGAAAGCAGTTGTTTAAAAGTTTTTGTTTCAACGTGATTGTTTTTTTATCAACCTCTGAAATTATACTAAAACAATTAGTCACCTCAGTCTCGGTGACTATCGGTGTATTTACAGATAGTCACCTCGACTTCGGTGACTAATTGTTAATTATGCATACGCTTTGTAATGTATAAATGGAGCCATGTGTGTAAGTATAGTCAGTGCAATTAAAGTTAAGATCATGAAAGTACAACATGGTGTCAGGAGTGGCCAAAAAGAGTTTGAACTACACAAAGAAGGAAGACTAGCTGAAGAATTACGAGTCCGATTCAGGAGTAGACGAAGAGATACAGCGTGAGTGGAAAACCCGTCGCAACATAGCCAGTCGCAACGCCGTGAAAATAATTCAAAACCAGGAAGCTTGACGAGGAAACAAAAGGAGAATATTTACGACAGCTAAGTACAACTATCGAAAATCAACAAAATATTATGGAGCAAACACACCTTCTATAAAAGCTGTACGTGCACGCAAATATTTAATTTTTTCGTTTCAAACGTGCATATTCGGGTAGAATACGAATTTTTCTTTAATTTCCTCGCGGGGATAAACAATCCGTTTCCTAATTCAAAAACAATCGGCCCTTGAATTACGGCTTACCAAGAGCCCGCGACCAAGCTAAATCGTCCCCTTCCATCTAGCATAAAAAACCTACCAAAATTTACTTTTCTCGCTTGTTTTGACTTGTAATTAGTATAAGACCCTTCCCTTGTGCTAACTATGCGAGTTAAAAACCTTCGAAAAATACCTACGTGACCTTTTCCTGTTTTAAAGTGTTTACTTCCTTTGGACTCAGGGGGTCTGGTGAAGGATGAAGAGTCAGTTGTCATGCAGCGCTCGTCAACTTGAACTCTTGCATTTATAATAAATCAAAACGTATAGGAAGGAGGGGTTCACCTGTTGCCTAACGGTTGGCAAATATTGCTTTAAAATATACTTCAATTCATGGATCATTGGTAACACTTACGAGAAGTTATTGTCTTGGGGGCTCAGCTCGAGGCGAACTGCTGACCATGAGCGTTGTCATCAACTAAACCTGTATTTTCATCGTCATCGTCGTCGTCTTCCTACTCTTCATCGTCGGATTTGTCGCTGGTCTCTTCGTTGTCTTTATTGTCTGTTTTAGCTTGTTTGACGACGGCTTCATTTGCTGTTTTTCCAAGGGAGATCAATAACTTAATTGCAACAGTTCGTAGCAAATTCGACAAACACTGCTGTCTGGGAGGTTGCACTCCAGGTGAAAATAATGTCCACATCCGCGAAATATCCTCCACATTGTGCTTTGTCGTGTACATCCAAGACTCACATTTTCTGTTGCCCTAGCATCCGGGTTACCCTAGCTCTCGTACATTTCTTGTTTCTTCTGTTTTATATATATATATATATATATATATATATATATATTATATATATATATATATATATATATTATGACAATATGTTGGTGTTTTCTTGCAATAAGCAATTGAAACAGCAGCAGTTGATTCAACAGAAGAGCAGTATATATACTCTCTCTTCCATGCTGTCCTTATCCACCGGCTTGGGCTTAGCACCATGTATGTTGCCACACGCACTTTCGTCTCTTTGTAGACCTGTCTCAGACTCTTTAAACCTCGCCCACCATCCCGTCTATTCATGTAGAGCCGTTGGTCGCTTCCTTGCCTACCTAGCATTCCTTTTCTGCGTAGAATTTCCTTCACCATCATGTCAAGATCATACAGTTCCTTTTTGGTGAACTGGTAAACATTCATTGCATATCCTGCGACTGGTATGACTCTGCAGTTGATTGCCCTCATAAGATTCTTATCATACAGCTTTAACTCTACCAAGCCCTCCAATCTCTTCTTCATTTCTTTTCTTATTCTTAACATTACCCTTTCGTTGTCAATCTGTCAATCCCCAGGAACTTATAAAACTCCTCCTTCTCCGGATCCAATGCCCTGCCTTCGCATCCAGTATCATCAAGCCTTCTCCTTTGATCATCTCTCCTCGTTATTATTATTATTATTATTATTATTATTATTATTATTATTATTATTATTATTATTATTATTATCGAAATTAGTCTCCCAACTGACTGACCTCATGAAAGAAATAGATCTGAAGCCGTTACATCCGAAAAACAAGATTCTCCTATACAGTCGTTACGTTCTTTCAAAACTCTCATGGCATCTCACTATAGCAACAATTCAAAAGACCTGGATTTCTGAAAACCTGGATTCAGTTTTCAAACAATATATTCGAAAATGGCTTGAGGTACCTATTTCTGGATCACTTAGCAACATTTACCTAACAGTAACAAATTTGGTCTTAATATCATCCCCCCATCAACTAAATTCATACAGTGTCAAACAATCATCCGCAGTGTTTTGAAATCATCTCCTAATGAATCAATAACCCACCTATGGAAATCGTCGTCTAACCATACTAACATTTAATATGATCAATATACATCGACAAAAGAAGTAATTAAGTCATTCCGTGAAATTCAAGAAGAAAAATTGGAAAATCAGTTAAAATGTCAAGGTTCATTCTTCTCCAGCATTTCAAAATCCTCTCTACCCCAAGTAAATTCGATTTGGCCAACCTGTCAATCCAAACTACCCAAAAATATTTTCAACTTCACCATTCGTTACATAAACAATTCGCTACCAACCCGTAAAAATCTTCAAAAGTGGGGACTCTCGTCGTCTTCTGAATGCTCATTCTGCCTTAAACCTGAATCTTTGTTGCACGTTGTTGCTGGCTGCAGTTCCTATCTTGATCGATTTACTTGGAGACACGACTCAATCCTAAATTTTATTGCTAATAACCTCCCATCAGAATATATTCAAACCATTTATGCTGACTTGCCATCATTCTCTAATCCCTCTATTATTACTGGTGATGACTATCGTCCTGATCTACTAATTTTGACCAAAGACAATTTTCTGTATGTACTCGAACTAACCGTCGGATATGAGACTAACCTAAGAAAAAATATACAGCGCAAACACTCAAAATATAAAGAGATGATCATAGAACAAAAGAAAAAATTCCAGTCGTAAATCTCTCAATCAGTGCACTCGGTGTTTTTGAAAAAGAATCTTCGGTTTTTATAGAAATGTTGGAACGTTTGAACTCAGACAAGGCTCATGTTAAATATATCATTAGGAAAATCATTAATATTGCAATAAGGACGACATACTACGTTTTCTGTTCTAGAAACAAGGATTGGACGAATCCAGATTTAATGAACTTCTAATATCTTACTTTTTATATCATATATTTATGTAATTGTGTAGTGTAATATATAACCATTATAGTATATCAAGTAGCCAATTGTAAATTACCTTTAACAGTGAGATTTGCAGTTGTAAGTATATAAAAAATTCAATAAAGTTTTCATTATTATTTTAGCCTAATTTCACACTTTTTTTCCTGTTTTTTAGCTGCAACAGCTACTCCTGGGGCTACTGTACCAGTCACAGCGCCTGTTACTGCGCCTGTAACTGCATCTGCGTCAGAACCTGCACCTGTCGCTGCTCCACCCGCAAGTCCTCCAGCCATAAGTCCACCCGCAACTCCGCATCTCTAACTCATGACGCTGTCCTTATCAATGGTATGTTCTAGTTTCGTGTACAGTTATTGTTAATTTAAAAAACGGGTGATTATGGTGGTGATGGTGGTTGCGATATATGATATGAGTGATGGTGGTGATGGCAGTGATAGTGGTGATAATGTTGATGTCGATGGTAATGGTTATGGTCATGTAATTGTGATGGTGATGTAAATGGTAATGGCGATAGCCATGCATGGTGATAGTCATGGTGATAGTTATGGTGATGGTCATGGTCATTGTGATGATAATGGTCATAATGATGATGCTCTCGATGATGATAATGTTGATGATTTTGATGGTGATAGCGACGATGTTGATGATAAAGATATATGATCATGATAATGGCAATGATAATGATAATAGTGATGATAATGGATAATGATGATAATGATAATAATAATAATAATAATATAATGATAATGATAATGATAATGATAATGATAACGATAACGATAACGATAGCGATAGCGATGACGATGATAAGGTTAATGATAATGATAATGATAATGATGATGGTGATGATGACGATAAGTATAGGTTAGTTACTGAACTCGAGGTAACTACGTCAGTTATTTACGTAGTAACCGAGGTTGAGGTAGGTAACCTACTTAGTTCAAGATCACCGAGGGTGCCTAAGAAAACTGAGATACTGAGTTTGTTATCACAGAGGTTGTCTAAAAAACACTTCAGTCGCGATGGTAAATTCTTTATCACATTTGTGATCATTGATTAACCCTTATTTTCCCAACCACGCTTAAATCAAGTTCATTGCCCTGGGCTAATATATATTAGCCTGGTGCATTAACTTGATTTATGTGTGGTTGGGAGTATAGTTATTATAAATAAACAAGCGCGGTACATAAAATAAAACCGAGGTGATCTGAACTAATGATGATAATGATGGTGATGGTGATGGTGATGCTGACGAAGACGATGAGGATGAGGATGATAATGATAATGATGATGATGGTGATCATATTGATGATGACTATGATGCTGCTGATGATGATGATGATGACGACAACGGTGACGATGAAGATGATGATGATGATGATGATGATAATTATGATAATGATGATAATGATTAGTTTGATAATGATGATAATAATGATGAAGATAATAATAATAATAATAATAATAATAATAATAATAATAATAATAATAATAATAATAATAATAATGACTGTGGATACATATGTGTACTGTACATCAAGGAACACAGTTCTGTTTGGTACTCGTTTGGTAAAAAAAAATAAGAACGAAAATTTCTTTGATGTGTTTTTCTAGAGGACAAAGACAAACCGAGAATCCATGATAACCAAGAATCCATGGAAGAAAGTATTTTGAAAAGATCGAAAATAACAAAACTCAAAAACAGAGAGAGCACTGGGACTAATTGTCCAATTTCTTACGAAGCAACGAGCCTAAAGACACGGAGCTGTTAGTGTACAATTGAGAATGGTAACGTGGCATGAACCAATATTTGGACCTAAGAAAGACCACACCGCATTCTCTAAGACGTCTAACACTTGTTTTCACTTTAAGAAAATATTTTAATACTTTGTGACCTTTGAGTAGCATAACCATGTAATATATATATATATATATATATATATATATATATATATATATATATATATATATATATATATATATATATGTACGCTCCTTCACTTCGGTGGTGTTGAGCACTCTGTGAAGTTGCTGTGGGTACCTATTAGCGATAAAGCAACGCTTACTACCCTTGTGGAAGTTTGAGCACTCTGGGCCCATGCGCACTTCACGCTATCTGAATGTACTTCACCGATGCTGTCCCACATGCGGTTGTCACCGACGATCGCATGTGTATAAGTAATTGATGAAATTCATTCAGATTGTTCCAAGCTACACTGATGAAGTGTCTGTAGATTGAACTATATATATATTATATGACCATTTACTTCGATTGAGTGACAATGGTAGGCTTAAATATCAACTAGCTTGAACAAGCGTACCATACATTCAGAAATTGTAGCACGATGGTCTCATTTTAATAAAATTGGTAATGTTCACCATATGGCATTAGGGGCGCTGATTACGCAATGTGATCAGCTCTTGATATCTATATAGACCCTTCTAACCCTTTATTGGCCAAGTTTCCGGAAGCTCTCTCCTTGACGAGTAAAATCGTCTTTGGCGTTAGCCAGTGTAAAATTAATAAGTTGCTAAAAGGCAACTGTGGCCAGTAAAGAGTTGATAAGTGCAGAGTACGTCATTTACCACACTTGACGTCATTTTCAGCCTTTTGAATTCTATTGAGAATATAAAAAAGCTAAGAAAATAAGCGAAATTTAAAAAAAAACAAAGAAAAGATTAATTTGACGTCATATAGGTGAAAATAAGTAAATTACCGTATTCTATACTTATTAAACGGGTCTATAGCACTAGAGCAAAATCCCGTATACTTAAACTAAACTAACTATATTTATACTGCATCACTCTATCAGTTATATCTAAACTGTTATCCCCAGAGGTCCAGAAAGTGCCATCCCTCATTGCTTCAGTGGTACTCCCCTTGACGAGTAAAATTGCCCGGCGTTAGTGGTTAGATATAGTAAAAATGGCCGCCCACGAATTGATTTTGCCCTCTCCCCCCCCCCCCCCCTCCCCCCAGGAAAAGTCGCTGAAGTATTCTGAAGTACAAACAAATGAGCAAAAAATAAAGCAATAAAAATATAAATTATAGAAAGAAAGTTTCGGATTCAAGCTTTGCTCAGCTTTGTAATTCATACGTATCCAACTGTATTACCATTTTATAATTTTTATTTGAGGCTCTGACAGAAGGAAATATTTTTACATGAATTGAAAATAGAAATATAGAAATATTTTCTGACAATAACTCTCCCCAGGCTTTTTGTTGCATTTTCCCCTTACTTTATTTGAAAGTCAACAATAAAGACAGAGTATGGCCGATTGCCTGCCGAGACTGAGAGTGTGTTTTAAAATGCCTTGATATGTCTAATAGGGCTATACAGCATAAGCTGTATAATAGGTGTTCTACCCCAAGATGTGCATATAGAAAAAGCTACCTTAGAAGAGCACAGTAACCCAATATTTTTTGCTATGAAGGTCCCTTTTCGTGAACGCCTCCTTCCCCCCCCCCGAAAAATCCTTAAAAGAGGCCCTGATCGAAGGGCATTAACAATTTTCATAATGCCTACGGGCATTACGGATAAATCTCGTCAAATTTGCAACCAATCACAGCGCGTGATCTAACCGGAAGTAATCCGTGCCATATAATAATACATATTTTAAAATGCGATCTTTTTTATCCAGATACCTTTACAACCTCGTACCCAGGTTCTTATCTCCGCTGCTCCACCTACCGCTGCGAAAAGACCCTGGTTGTGGCTGGTCACGTGTAAAAATGGGGGAGGGGGGGGGGGGGTTAATTAACGGTTTGAAATATACTCAGGGAGGAGTGACAAAGGCACAATAACAAGTTTTCGCCTTTGTTTATAGAAATAATATATTACGTCTGGCATCGTCAGACTGCCGCCAGGCTGTCTGATCGTAAAATATCTATTAGAATGAAACCAACAAAAAATAAACGTATACTCAGTGTTTATAACAAAACATATCTCGTGCTTTCTTCTGTGGTGTACGTTGTCAAAGATCATATCGAATCCAAAAGTTAAAGAAACCCCGACGGCCCGAAGAAGATTTACTCGTCTATAAATGCACCGTCGAATACTGTGTCTAGACTTTGTCGCAGTGTTGGTGATGTGAAGTATCTTAAAAATTTGTACAACAAGGCTAATTTTGAACTGCTTTATTAATATTCGTCCGAAATGTTTTACCACCAAAGACTTCGCGACGATGCTCTTCCTCGTTTAATCTGCAGGCCATGTTAAAGAAGATTACAAAATTTCACAAAGTTAACGTTCAAGACGAAATTGGTTTGCGAGAGCCAAACCGCTTTCTCTCGCACTAAAATGCATTGACATTTCAGTCCTTGCCCGTATAACCGGCGCGAAGAGAATTGCCGAAAGAAGCGATTCGGCAAGATTGCAACTTTACAACATCAAGTCGATTATCCTTTCACTCGCATTTGTCCTCAACCGAAACTCAGGTAAATACAGTTCTTGAATCGCGCTTTTCATTCTTTTTGTTAAACTTTATCTAAATCTAATATGAGATTTTACAATACGAGCGTAAACTGGACTTGTGTTGTAGCATTGATTGTGCAGCTTACTAAAGCTTACCACCGCTCCCTTGGTATAAAATTCGTTTAGGCGACACGTGACCAGCCGCCACGTGACCAGCCGCCACCAGGGTCTTTTCGCAGCGCGTGGGCGGGGGCGGGGGCGGGGGAGCGGAGATAAGACCCTGGGTACGATATGAGGAACAACTGTTTACGTTCTATAAATAAGAACATTTTAAGAAAGTATCAGCCAGCTGATTTCTCAATATATACATACCCAACAAGAACCATTTCATGTTCTCAGGATTTTGGGTGAAGGAAAATTCGAGCGTAGAATATATACATTATAAGACCAGACCGGGACCAGTTGCGAAAAATGCAACTACACGGAAGGCCTGTGTAGTTGGATTTTTCGCAATTGGTCCCGGTCTGGTCTTATAATGTATTTATTTTTTTATTAGTCGTGAGCGGGCGGAATCCAAGCCTTTCCTGCAATTTGATTGGCTACGTGAGCGGGCGGTATTTCACGATATCTTGGACCGCGGTCCAAAAAGTTGTTTTTTTTCCATTCTGTCATTAAAATTGATCGATTTTCATAACTATTTTGCTTGCCACAGAAAAAATATATTGAACAGAGACTACGGGGATGCATATGATTTTGATTATCCAAATGGTTTTGACAACTTCATGTGTAAACAGCGAATTTTAAAAGAATTAACGCTGGGAAAACTGTGACAAAGCAAAATTTACGAGCGATATTTATAAACAAAACAGTTTAAAATGGTAGGGGAAACATACGTAGACTTGTGAGCACAATTTTGAATCACTAAATGAAACTATATAGAAGTATATATATATATATATATATAGACGCCGCAACATCATCTGGTTTAACCCTCCATTTAACAGAAATGTCAAAACAAACATAGGACGCAACTTTCTTAGCCTTATTGACAAGCACTTTCCACCAGGACACAAGCTTCACAAACTTTTTAACAGAAACACAGTCAAGATTAGCTATAGTTGCATGAACAACGTCAAGTCTATTATCACGAAACATAATTCACGCACAATCAGGAAAAGCAAGCCACGAAGCATAGTTACAAGCAGTTGCAATTGCAGGATTAAGGACAATTGCCCCCTACGTGGGCAATGCATGACAAACAACATAGTATACAAGGCATCTATTTCCATAAGCAACACGAACATCACCAAGCAATACATTGGCATGACAGCAAGTACATTTAAAGAGCGATATCGTAACCATACTAAATCTTTCCAGAATAAAAAGTATTCAAATGAGACGGAACTTTCGAAATACATTTGGAATCTAAAAGAAAAAAACCAAAGTTTCTACATAACCTGGTCTATACTAAAACACTCAATTTCTTACACGAGAGGATCAAAAAGATTATATATATATATATATATATATATATATATATATATAAAGTCATACCACGAGAAGATAGAAAAGCTGAAACCTTTTGACACTAAACTGTCTAAACTGTCTTTCTTCTGTTATCCAGCCGCTATAAAACTCAACAAAGCCGCTACAATTCTTTACCTTTTAATCAAATATTTTCCACATGCCAACCTCATCGTGCCATGTCCTTGAAACTTGAAATTACAAATGGCTTACTACAAGCATTTTCGTCTTCAAACTCGAAGAACACTTCCCGTTTTCATACAGTCAGCCAAATATTGAAAGCGACTTTCCAAGCGAACAGCCAAAAACGAGCAAGCGACGAAGAAGAACGACGAAGAATCGTTATCAGCTAAACTTTAAAAACACTGACTGCATTTTGACTTCCCTTCGTAACTAGATCTTCAAGTTTTGAATGTTTTTTTTTATCACAAAAAAAGGTTCCAAGCTTCCTTGTCAGACTACATGTCGGCAGTTGTTTACGATGTTTACGACTGTCGATTGTCGAACGATAAACTTGCGGCCTCGGGCCTTTTTTAAGACCTCGGGCAAATATTTTTCTATACGGACCTCCCAGCCGGTAAATAACATATATATATATATACTATTGTTCCCAGTAAACCGCGAAACAACTATTTCTTAAATCGATCACGTGATACGATTTTCACATGCTTGAAATATGAGATGAAGTGGTCGGCACCTTGATTGTTATTCGTTTACTTTCAACCGTCTCGACACGAGCAGAGCATCGAAACATCTCAACGAAAGCTCATGCGTCTTCCAAAAAACGAACAAAAGTATTTTCGTCATCCAGATACTGTAATCGAAGTTGTTCTTCGCTTAAATACCTGAAGCGACTCATTTTGACTGTCCTTGACTGTTGAGCCGCTTGGCCAGAGCCGTTGTGTTTTCACATGAGAAGACACAACAGTGTGATCACGTGACGGTTTTCTGAACTAACCAACTGCCTTCTTCCGGTGGCTATTTGAAAACAGGGTGTTTGCGGTCTACTGGGAACAATAGTATATATATTCCACACTCGAATTTTCCTTCACCCAAAATCCTGAGAACATGATATGTAGTCGAGTGAAATGCCCAATATTACTTATAATATACCCAATATTCTCCTGGCATTACCACCTTAATATATATATATATATATATATATATATACAGAACTCGCGATTGAGCTCTCGGCAGCGCCCTCCGTGGCTCAGTGGTCAGAGCATTGTACTAGAATCGCAAGGTCGTGCGTTCAATTCATGCAGGAAGGCCTGTGTAGTTGCATGTTTCGCAACTGGTCCCGGTGTGGTCTTATAATGTATATATTCTACACTCGAATTTTCCTTTACCCAAAATCCTGAGAACATGATATGTAGTCGAGTGAAATGCCCAATATTACTTATAAAAGAACCATTTCAGCCTTACTTGAAAAAATGGGGGTCTTTTATGCGGGTTTTTACCGTTTGCGGGCAAAACAAAATGGCGGCCAGAGCTGCTTAACATGGCCTTATTAGCAGGAATCCCTCCGGCTTCTGATTGGCCGAAAATTTAGCACTTCCGCATGACGTATCCCTAGTGTATAAATTATCGCCGATGAATATTTTTAAATAATTATCGGGAATCTGAAATGTACTTGTATTTCAAGGTTTTAACGTTTGTAAACAACGAATACAGTATACAAAACTCTCATATCGTGTATACTCCTTACTGTATGCTATTCGCACATCGGATCGTTGTGCATGAAAATGAAAGAGTTTGCTGCACAAGTTTGACGCTATCCTGAATCAAAGCGTGGTCGAAGTTCAGTTCTGTGTTTTATAAACATATGGCGTTAAATTCGAAATCAGAAAGAACATATCAATATCACAGAATAGAGATACGCCAAGCCTTTGTGCCAAACCTCGAATGATTTCGAATGACGAGCTCCAATAAATTGGGCGACGTGTCGCGTGTAGAAATGTCGCTTTACAGAATGCATTTATACTTCAATCTGTTATAGGTAAGAAATGTATTTGTAGAAACTACTTTAATATAATTAATATAGTTGAAACCCGTCCCAGACATTTAATAATAATGCCACTAGCCAGTTCACATCAATTTAATCGTGCGAAGGATTTATAGTTTTGCATCTAGCCTGCGACTGCTGAAGCTGCTGCAAATACCAATACTAGTATTTAGTAATTTAATAAGTTAAACTCTTTTTTTATTATGATTAATTTAAAAAACAAGCTTGGTTTTTAAATAAATAGATAAATAAATAGATACATAAATAAATAGATTAAATAAATAAATAAAGCTTTGCAGTTATTATATTTTTCTCAACAATTGATTAAAAATTTATAAGTACTATATCGATGAGAATTAAGACAGAATTAGCATATTTTTACAAGCGTATCCACTTTCTTGTTCTTGTTTTTGTCTGTGTTCTACTTTACTTCTGACACGAATCACAATACCATTCATCTGGCTCATTTTCTATTCCTGCACATTCCCTAAAAGAAAGTGAATAAAAATATATTACTGATGTTAAATTAACAATGCTGTATTTTTCTGATATACTATATAATAATTATGATTGGTTGTAATCACTTACCAGTCAAACCAATAGTCACATCCATCACATTGGATCATGTCTGTTTCTCTATTTAGTAGACATTTGTGGCAAGTCCAGTCATCTTCTGTAGATGTTGCAGACAGCTGTTAAAAAAAGTTGATGTTGAACATTAATATCTTTTTTTATAAACATGTGCAAATTAAGCTGTAGAAATATCATGATTTTACTTTAAGAGGGATATAGTACCTGGTTCAAGAAATATAATTTATTTTTCCTCTCTTGTTGGCTTAGCATATCTGATATTGCTGGATCTTTTCCGTTTCTTCTTAGTTGAAAAGAAACGGTGTTGTGTTGTCAGTAATTTCTTGTTATACAGTACCGCTCAGAAGTAACCTAACAAAAACCGCGAAATTCAATTTGATCGACGAATAATCTTGCCATTCTTGGCCGTGAATGTTATACAATTTCGGAAATGTTATACAAATTGTCGAATAAGTCAACAGCTAACAACGACGGACTTTAACTCTTTCCCGTCCGAATCGGTCTTTAGTATTTTATTCTGGCTAACGCCAGACGATTTTATTCACCTCTGGGGAAACCCTCGGACAGGAATGAGTTAATATTCAAGTTTAGTCCAGCTTTCGTCACCTGACATGCACTCAAAACTTTCCTTGTTGTTTACGTAAAAAGCGCTACAGCCTTGTGTGTCTGCGTAAGCCGTTTTACTTAGTTGCATTGTTCGTTATAAATATATAGATTATCCTAGCTAGCAATAGATTGCTACATGTGCAGTCGGAATAAGTCGGTACTCGTGGTGTTCGGTTAACCGCGGTTTCCCTCCTGCGGTTCACGTAGCGACACCAACCTCACCGCAACCGCACCGCAAATTAACCGCCAGTTAACCGCAACCGCACCGCAAACTAACCGCCAATTAACCGCAACCGCACCGCAAACTAACCGCCAGTTAACCGCAACCGCAGTGTTAGGTTATTTCTGAGCGGTACTGTATGGACAGTGGTCCCTAACTGGTATTCTTTCCACATGTGAATGTTCTGTCATTGACAAGAATAGATTCTCCTTTATTATCATGCTTCTATCTAGTTCCTGTAGTGCTGTCATGTTGTTACTGTCCTGCACTCTTGCCATGAGCCCTTGAAGCTTTTGCTTAACTCTATCTTTTAAAAGTTCAAGACCTGACAAGTCTCCTTCTACACTAGTGTTCACACAAGACAACTCTGTTAGTTCTTCTCTCGTTGTAGTGATTCTTTCGTCTCTCTTTTTCTCATCACTCTTTTTCTCTTCACTCTTTTTCTCATCATCTGAGTTTCTTTCGTGATAACAAAACAAGAAACACGGCTAACCAGATGAATATGCTTGCAAATGGTACCTTGAATGAGACTGTCAGGGCAATTGCATGTGAATGTGTGAACATAGACATCAGGGCAATTATGGCATTTCAGGTGGCAATTGCTTTGGGGACAAACAATGCCTGTCCTTCGGACTGTATAAGTATTCTTTTTTGTCTCTGACATGACCTCCCAGTGGCCATCATTGTGCTGTTGCACTAAATCTGTCGACAAATTAAAACTTCTGTTATGCCTGTCATTTATGGTCTTCATTCTTGCTGATGATTTACCCTTTGTTAGTTTTATAAGGCGTTCAAAAAACTTGTCACGAGAGAATTTTAAGAGGTTAATCAAGCATCCATCCACTCGCTTGTTACATTTTCCTTTTAGGTAAACATGTTTGAATACCCTGTGAAAGGCCTCAACAAACATGTTAGTGTTTATTCCTAGGCCAATTCGATGGCACTAAACCCATTCTGTCACTCGTGGCACCCACTCGTTTTTGAAATAATTACAAAATTCTTGTGTCTTGACATCTTGCTGCAAAATCTGAACCATTTGGTGTAGCTGATTTGTAACAATGTTAACATCTGTCTG
The DNA here is from genome assembly GCA_035771165.1 of Paragorgia papillata. Taxonomy (NCBI): domain Eukaryota; kingdom Metazoa; phylum Cnidaria; class Anthozoa; order Scleralcyonacea; family Coralliidae; genus Paragorgia; species Paragorgia papillata. Next base: position 1,621,201 of record JAWNZC010000132.1, read on the forward strand.
TTCCAAAACAGACCTGCACATCTTGTATACTTCTGATTCAGTGTAAAGATCTCCAATTTTTTGTCGCAGATTCTCCCTCCATGCACGGTCCACATGCCATGTGCACAGTAGTTTGATGGGTTGATTTTCCATTACACCAACCCAAGCATTAAAAAACTGGTTGGCTATGTCACTCATCAGCCATGCAGGATTAATAATCCCACACCTCTTTTTTATTTGATCAAAGAAAATAGTCATCAGCGTGGTATCATCATGGTTTGCCAGACACCATGCTACTGGAAACCCAGCACCAAAATCATCTACCACCACTACCGATGTCAGCAGGAAGTCATAAGCTGTTGTTCCGTGCGTTGAATCAATGCATACATCTTTGTGCCCAAATTTCTGCAGCATCATTCTTTGCATATAGGTGTCTGAATAATAAAAAAACAAAATCTTCTTTTTCAAGTGGCAAATCATCTTTGGTTTCATCTCCTTGCATCTTATAGAACAAGATAGGATTGTCACCAGATAACTCTCATTCCTTGATCCACGAAAGAACACTCTCTTGGTCATTATCATGTCTCCGCACTTCTTTTAAGCCAAACGAATGTTCAATGCTCCGTAGATCCTGCTTATCTACCAAATCCCATCTTTTCATGTTAAGTGGGTCAATGTTGTTTCGGATACCATCAATAATTTTCTCTGGAGTCCCTCCTTGTTGCAGCTTAACAGCAATTTCTTTACTTTTTCAGTTTTGGTAAACGAACATGCTCCAGATCTTTCATGTGACCATAATGCGTGTAGCAAACTTCAACGTCTACTGCTCCACTTGGGTTATATGTCACCTTCATTGTGGACGTACAGTTCTTATTTAATTTACAACTACCTAGAATGAGCTCGCATATAAAATATAATAAATTATTATAGTCATATTACAGCGTACATGTACTTTCAATAGTAACTAGAAACTTTGTTATAAGTGACTGGCTCCAAGTTTTACCTCGACTTTTTATCTGTCTTTTTCTACATGCTTTGGCTTTCCCTTTGAATCCACCACTTCTGTTGCACTGGTAATATGCCACAGTACCAGATGATCTTAAACCACTTGTCTTTATAAAGGAGCAGTACTCTTTTTCCTCCAAATTGTCCTTCCAGCTCTGAAATTCTACGACGTTAACATGGTACAAGTACTATATTATTATAACATTCGCATAATCCAATATGACAACAGTTACATATAAGTACTTAAAGCTCTTGCATAAAAGACTATGACATGTCAACTAACCCTTGTACTTACTTACCTACATTATTCACAAATTGTAATGTCTCTGATGAAAATTGAGTGCCATGGTGCTTTGACAGATGTGCTCGCAGATCACGGATCTTGTGAAATGCCTCACCACAGTCAAAACATGCACAATTTCCATTGATGGTTTCTCCTTGTTTGCTATTTTCTTCCTTGTGTTTCCGGTTAATATGGCGTTTTAAATTGTCTCTCCTCTGCATTGTTGCTGTGCAGTAAGGGCAACGAAACTTTGTCACATTTAGATCTTTGCTACATGGATCCCTGGTGCATGGCTCTTTGGTGCATGGTTCTTTGGTGCATGGCTCTTTGGTGCATGGCTCTTTGGTGCATGGCTCTTTGGTGCATGGCTCTTTGGTGCATGGCTCTTTGGTGCATGGCTCTTTGGTGCATGGATCTTTGCTGCATGGCTCTTTGGTGCATGGCTCTTTGGTGCATGGCTCTATGGTGCATGGATCTTTGGTGCATGGATCTTTGGTGCATGGCTCTTTGGTGGATGGCTCTTTGGTGCATGGCTCTTTGGTGCATGGCTCTTTGGTGCATGGCTCTTTGGTGCATGGCTCTTTGGTGCATGGATCTTTGGTGCATGGCTCTTTGGTGCATGGATCTTTGGTGCATGGCTCTTTGGTGCATGGCTCTTTGGTGCATGGCTTTTTGATGCATGGCTCTTCGGTGCATGGCTCTTTTGTGCATGGCTCTTTTGTGCATGGCTCTTTTGTGCATGGCTCTTTTGTGCATGGCTCTTTTGTGCATGGCTCTTTGGTGCATGGCTCTTTGGTGCATGGATCTTTGGTGCATGGCTCTTTGGTGCATGGCTCTTTGGTGCATGGATCTTTGGTGCATGGCTCTTTGGTGCATGGATCTTTGGTGCATGGATCTTTGGTGCATGGATCTTTGGTGCATGGCTCTTTGGCGCATGGATCTTTGGCGCATGGATCTTTGGTGCATGGCTCTTTGGTGCATGGATCTTTGCTGCATGGCTCTTTGGTGCATGGCTCTTTGGTGCATGGATCTTTGGTGCATCAGCATGGTATTTTGGCACATGACTCTTTGGTACACAACTCGTTGGTGTATTGGCTTGGTTGACGACTTGCTTCCCATGTATTTAGCTTATCACCACTTTATTCTGGCCAATCCATGAAGCAATTACTCTTCTTAAGTATTTTGCATGCTGGGTCGGATGCTTCAAATAGCTTGTATGAGAGAAATAACAACTGTTGTTGAACCTAAGGGGATAAGAAGTTGCAGTAAATATTTCGTTGAAAGCAACATGGATAACAATAAGAGTAAACTGTTTTTCTTGATATAAAATAAATATTCTGATTTGGTTGCTACAGTAGATGCGTACATTGATTGGCTAAACAAATTGAATTGCTTATCTAGAATAATACCATGATATGTGATTGATATTAGTGTCATGTCATGAACATAATCCTTTTTAAGTTACAGATGCTTTTAGGCAGCAACAAGTGTCTTATTTTTTCACTTTACCTGGTAACCAGCTGAGAATAGAAGTATTCAGGAGAGTGGCATGATAAAGCAACCATAATCATAGCTACCACACCACATATATCAGCACATCTCTGTAATGGAAAAGAAGCTGCACATTGGTCAGAGCAGTGATGATTTCCACCCCAACCTTTGGACTCCGGATCATGACAGGCTTGTGTGGTGTATCTTTCTGACTCCTTGTCACCATAAACTGCATTGATGAACCGTTTCACACATGCAACTAGTTCACTTGGCATACCCCAGCCCAATGAGTCTCCATAGATGATTAGCTTTCTTTGGCTGTCAACATGACACATGCTCCAGTGATTGCCTGGTTGATTGTTATTTGCGAGATACATAGTTCCATTTCTCTTCCCAACATTTGCCAAAAAGGAAAGTCCTTTAGGCTTCTGTGTTCTCATCAAAATCTTTCTCTGCACAGTTCTTTCTATGTTGCCAATCCCATTAATGTAACAGCAATACACATTGGTTTGTTCATTATTTAATCTTGCTGCAAGCCAAAGCATGTGGTCGCAAGAAAGCCATCGATTGCAACACACTCTGGCTAGTTCTGATGGGGTCATTTGAGTGCCAACCAAAAATTTGTTATGAGGTTCCAAATTAATCATATCTGTGAATTTCCTGATGCTATCATCAGTGGGATTATTTTCTGGACCATCTGGAATCCTATATGGTGCAGCCAACCAAGCCAACTCCTGGTCTACTGCAATCTTTATGGAATGGGCCTGATGTAACTTGAGTAGTAGTTGGATTACATGGGCATCATAATTACCAAAGGAAGATTGGATAAAATTGAAACCTTGAATTCCTCTTTGCTGATAGGCTAGTTCACTTCGCCACCTTTGCCGAAGATTCTCTGGAGGAATAGAGTTTGAAGAGAACGGTTTAAGCAGAATGGGCTTTTCGGTGGATACTGTTATGTGAGCATCTTCTCGTGGAGATTTGGGTTTTGGAACACAGCATTCATATGAATTCTTTCTGGTAAATGCATGTAAATCTTGTTCTTTTCTAAATTTTCTTGAATTACGCTTCATGCTGATGATGTAAGATAAGAATACCTATAGGGTAACATGTTGCTTGTCAATGTAGGTCAATTTTAAAAACTGAGAAATTTTAATCCTCTAAATTATTAGATGTGTTATCACCCCTTCAATGAACCCTGCATTTTACTGCTGAAGGGTTTCACACAGAAGTATATTATTAATATGTTTTTGAATACTATATTCCATGGTTAGGTTATGGAATATTCATAGTTGGAACTGTATTCAGGCCTGTATTTCCAAGAAATTAGACAATAACATTTTAGGGTGTGGTTCGAGTGTACTCTAAAGTAGTGTGTAAGTAACCTGCAATTTGGTTAGGTATACAGGTATTCAAGATATAAGTTAAAGGTGCTGACATATATATATATAGGGCCTCTTCATGTAATGTGGAAAAAAATATTTAGAAAAAAAAATGTGTGTATTTAATCCATATTTACTCGTATAATCGGATTACACTGCATTTATACACAATGTTCAGGACTACTTGAGTTAAACAATGTCAATCCATAGATTATTTGTAAAAAAATAATAACCCTAAATACAGGTATATGAGCAAATAATAGTCAAATGCACACATTTTTGTCCTAAAGATTTTACTATTAAGGCACTTCCTCACCGTACTATTAAGGCTGATCTTAACATAATTTCCCTATTAAGTCCTAACCTTAGCGTGTAGTATTACTTAGTATTGCTTGGAAAAGCATTTTCACAGGGAGATTGATGAGACGCACGTGGCAGTAGTCTTATTAAATTAGAAACTATATTAAAACATCTAAAATACACGTCGACAAGAATCAACAGATTAAGAGAAAACTTATCGAAAAACAATATTAGTAAACAGTGTTGATGTAGAACGATATCTTGAACGCAGCTTCTCTTTAGTCTTTGAGATATTTGTGTCTTGTCTGTCACAAATATCACAAAATATAAATATATATCGCTCGTTGAATATGGTTGATTCCACGGTTCCAGATACGTCGGAATACGGCAAGTGCGACTGCGGTTTGCGAAGAAGTCCAAAGTTTGCGAAGATGAACTTACAACCCAAAGAGATAACAACGTAGAACAGAACAGTTATAATATACAAAAAATTAACTATTCGACAGCGTGTTTGCGACTTGGTCAAGCAAGTTCTGTTTGACTGAACAGGCAATTCGTGAATTTGCATGCAACACGACATTCCTATAAATAGTTGACTTGAACTTCGCTTTGATTCAGGATAGCGTCAAACTTGTGCAGCAAACTCTTTCATTTTCATGCACAACGATCCAATGTGCGAATAGTATGCAGTAAGGAGTATACATGATTTGAGAGTTTTGTATACTGTATTCGTTGTTTATTAATAAAACGTTAAAACCTTGAAATACAAGTACATTTCAGATTCCCGATAATTATTAAATATTCATCGGCGATAATTTATGCACTAGCGCATACGTCACGCGGAAGTGCTAAATTTATCGGCCAATCAGAAGCCGGAGGGATTCCTGCTAATAAGGCCATGTGCTCCTTATATTTACAGAAGCGGGAGATTTTGTTCATAAATAAGGCTGAAGCAGTAGAATAACGAGAACAGTCAACTCAAGTAGGTAGAAAAGTGCCCACAGGTACGTTTCTTTAAAATTTTCTAGCCATTAATATATCCAAAAGTTGTAAAATTCGACTACTGTAAAGTATCGAGCACGCCAAATTGCTACTACAGTAGTAGTCTTGCATGAAAATACCGAAAATACATAAGAATGTTAAACTTATGTTTTTTCATTTATGAGGTATACACTAAAACAATTATTTACCTCAGTGTCAGTGAATAGTGTAAATATTCAGCACTATTTACTGGTGTAAATATTCAGCACTATACTCGTTACTTAGGCTTGTGTCCAGCATATGTTTGTCAATGGCTTTCATTGCCTCTTTGCCCGGTCGCTTGACTAGCACTCTAGCAGATAGCACTCCAGTTTTATAGAGCCCACTAATTCGGTATACTGGCAGTGGCGTAGCTAGGGTCTTGGGTTTGGGCAGGGGGAGGGGGGGGGGGGCGAGAACCTCTATAACCCTAGGTTGATGGGCCATATAGGAAGTCACCGGTAACGTCAAGAATAATTATAATAATTAGAAGGTATACATGTAGGATACGTTATATAGTCGTATAATTATAATAGCAGAGGGCAACTAGATTGGGTATTGGGTAATATATATTTGTGGCATTGTGTCTTTGGGTCTTTGGGTCTCTGGGTCTTTGGGTCTCTGGGTCTTTGGGTCTCTGGGTCTTTGGGTCTCTGGGTCTTTGGGTCTTTGGGTCTTTGGGTCTCTGAGTCTTTGGGTCTCTGGGTCTCTGGGTCTTTGGGTCTCTGGGTCTTTGGGTCTCTGGGTCTTTGGGTCTCTGGGTCTTTGGGTCTCTGGGTCTTTGGGTCTCTGGGTCTTTGGGTATCTGGTCTTTGGGTCTCTGGATCTTTGGGTCTCTGGGTCTTTGGATCTCTGGGTCTCTGGGTCTCTGGGTCTCTGGGTCTCTGGGTCTCTGGGTCTCTGGGTCTCTGGGTCTCTGGGTCTCTGGGTCTCTGGGTCTCTGGGTCTCTGGGTCTTTGGATCTCATCTGGGTCGCCGCTGGATTAAAATTAACAACAAGATTTCAAATAGCATTATGTGTGTATGTATTGTAATGTAGTCGTACAAAACATAGACTGGACCCATAGACTGGAAGGAATATATGGGCAAAATGACTCAAACAAAAATTCAGATATATTTAAAAAAAAAAAGCCAAGTTTCTTCAAAATTATCTCTGTATTGTCAACAAGACGCCTGCGCAAGGCGTTCACTTGGGCTACTGATTTCTGAAAGCTTCGCGTAGCCTCTGCGTACTCTAGCAAGACTATATGGCAATGGCAATGCATATTTGCATAGATTTTTACAAATAGAATCTATGGTCTTATGTGAACTGCAGCGGTGCTGGAAGCGCCGAAGGTTTGCTAATGTAATATAAATGTAAACAAGGCCGTTTTTCTCAAAATTAAACAACGGATCTATAAATATATTTAGTAGACAAAACCTATAGTGTCGGAATAGAATCAAGCGATCATTTTGATATAGAATTTATTTAAATTTGGACAAATAGAAAATATTTAAACTTGTTTTGAAACACGCGTTTCCAAATGTAATACGACGCGCGACACCCACGCGATATCTAGACATGCACTGAACAGTTCACAATTGATATCTTACCGGTATTTGCTCTATTCGGTGCTTATTATTATACTTGCATTTTGTAGTTGTCGGACTATAAAGCAGCAAGGCCAGGGCCAACCTGTTTCGAAATAGCTCATGTGCAGTTGTAAACATTGTAAAGCCTTTGTAAGCATGTTTTAATATGATGGAGACAATTGTCAGCCGCTTTAACTGATCAACTACTGTATAACTCGGTCACTTGCAAAAGGTAAAGCTATTCAAACAAGGAGAAAGCCGTTACTAGGTAAACAGTACGTATATGTTCTTTGATATACTGTGGCGCTTTCTTGTGTCTCTGTCCTCAAGTCAAACTTCCTAGGCTAGGTACTGTCAACACGGCATTTTTTCACGTCTGTAATAAATTCGTCTACTCTGTCTTCAGGACAAACCTTGTCAGCAACATTACTGATCAACTACTCATGAATTCACCAATACCGTCGGAAACAACCTCAACCCAATTCGATCAAAGGCAAAAGAACTCGAAAACATGCCTTTACAGTTTCGCAAGGCCTGACGAGATGATGCAATAATGCAATTTTGTGTGGCGAAAAAATAAAAATAACAAACGGAGCCGAAGCCTAGACTCGGCCACCACAGGGTATAGTATATTGCTCGAGTAATTAGCAGACCAGAAATAAGGCACGCTTCAATCAGTATGGCATAGCCTAAGTTCAATGTTTGTTTTTGGGCGAATCATCTAGCATTCTAGCTCTTTATTTTTTTATATTGTTTAACACTTTGTTTCAATATATAGAATTGACAGACCATGCGAAGACTGCGTGGTAAAATCCCATATTTTCGACAAAACAAAATCAAAACTTTAAAAGTACATTCGGTCAAGACGATCTATTTGACCCAAGTCGAACACGTGCATCCTCCATGCATATGCACTCAACTGTTACAGTAATAACTTCTCTTGTTGCAATAATAATTGACGGACACGTCGAAGTATATTATATACACCATTTTCACAATGGCGATTAATTTGAATATACATTTATGTGAATCCTCAGTCTTAAATTCTTAATCAGTCTTTCTAATTGCCTCTATTGTACTCTGTCTGCAATTCAAATAATCCTTGCTTTTTGACGAGGCCAAAAAGACTCATTTAGATGCAAATAGAAGAATATTTAACACTTTAAATAACGCCTTTATAACAGTGTAGCCTGCTTTATCACATGCAGACACATGTTACGTAGGTTGGCCAGTAGTCAGTAGAAATTATAATGAAATAGAAAAGAGCGGTTTTCTTGGCCTATGAACTCCATTAATACTATATAATATATATCTATATATATATATATATATATATATTATTGTATCGTGTATCTCGCTTAAGTGTTAGCTAAAACAACCTTAATTACTGACCAATAGCTTAATTCGATATTTTCTTAATAGCACTAAATTTGCATTGCCCCAATTGGGTGTTACAGAACTTACATTAAATATTGTTCAGTTAGTTTGACTTAAAACTTTTCTCGAAAAACTCCATTACTACATTCCGCAAATGTTATGACGATAATTATTGTAAACAGTGTCTAAATTTGTCTAGGGTTTTCAAGGTGACTTATACTTATGAGTAGCCTCTAAAACATGTTTCCCGAAACTTTATGATATCAAAGTTTCTTTCTCTTACGTCACCTCACTTAACCGCTCTACTTGAGAACTAAACTACGAAACAACTTGTAAAGTTATGATATATGTATTATTTTATATTTTAAGATATATTATACTACATGTTCATATAATCACATTTATATTAGGTAAAAAAGAAAACTCTAACAATGCAATTTATATCAGTTAATATATTATGCAATTTATAGCTATGTATTAGTTAGATTCGTTTGTGTCATCTGTAACGGTAACCAGTTCCGCTACCTCCGCCGCAGTTACCAATGTTTGGTGAGGGAGGGTAGGTTGCAAATTAACCCTCGACTGCGATGCTTGAGTAATATACTCATAAAATCCTTCTTGATTAGGGTGTTGTGCCTCTGCTCGTAGAATCTGTTGGTCTGTCAGCCCATGATCAACTCTGTCAAATATCGTTGTATATTCTTCGACCGTTAATCCAAACTTCGCCAAATCATCAGATACGACAGCAGTTGGAAGTGCTTTAAAAAAGACGTCAGAACGATCGACTTGAAGCCTGACGCCAAGACCCATGTCTTGCAGCTTATCCATCTCCTGTCTCACGATATTGGTGTCTGGCCTTATCCGCGAACTAAACTTGCGATATACCAATTTTATCGTTACGAAAGGGCCGGGATGTCTCATGATCGCTTCTTGGATCTCGTCTGGCTCCACATAGGTTTTTGCTTGGACCTCGCCAAGCGAAGCACACTACAGTACAGAAAAAATAACCGAAATTATGCTTGCCGTAGGTTACAAAATGGCAGTTGTTTTTATAGTTTTTAATTATTTCCCTTTTAGCTAAAGTCTTGAAGTTTCTATACAAAATAACATTTTTCAATAGCTTCAGTTTCATATATAGCCCAACATTCAGCATTAAGTATTTCAGCTCAAAACTCAGAAAAACTACAACAAGTTTCTTAGTGTTATTTCCCAGCGAAATATGGTCGAACATTTACTACATTTTAAAAAGTTTAAAATAACGAGGAAACTTATACTATACATCAAATTGAAGCCAATGCTATTTCTATAAAACAATGTATTTCAATCCGTTGTTTTGGAGTAATTTGTTATCGTCCCAAACAAAATATATGGCAGGATGAAAATTAAGTAACTTGAAGCATGGGAGCTACCTGCAAAGGGACTGGCACTGGCTTCAAAATCCACCCCTGAGTTATCGTTCCAGTCTTCTTATTAGAGTTCAATGGCCCGTACACCTCTAGATGTGTATACCAAATTATGTTCACTTGAGAATACGGGATTTAAAGCTCTACTGACCACATGTTCTGTACAAAATTACTTTCAACATTGTGTCTTTTTGGAAGACTGGCTGTCGCTGGTTGTTGTGCCTGGCTAAGGTCACATGCATCAGTTTCGTAAACATTAGTTTGCTTATTTGTAATTAATTTAGCCTCTTGGTATGTAATAGCACTATTTACATTATAACCATAGGTATAAGCTGTCGTATTATTTGTACCACCACATGCCTGCCTTTGTAAAGAAAAAAATGACTCAACTATGTCCTCATTTATCCTTTTGGGAATGATATAATGATGACTTCCGTGAAGTGTTGTAAACACAGGACTGTTCATATATTTCACCAGCTCCTTAAATCCGTTAATTGAGACCTGGAAATTTCAAAAAATAGAACAGTTTGTTATGTACCAAGTGTTTTTGGTTTGAGAATTTGAGCTCACCATGAATGGTTAGACTCAAAAAATTTAATATATATATACACGTATATGGAAATACAATACACGTTATGGAAAAAATAACACTGTCAGGTAATTTAGAAAGGAAAGAGTATATCATGGTATATTCACAATTTACATATACCTGTCATGGCAGAAATCGAGGAAAGCCAGCGGCAGTTGCCTGTGGGCTCAGATTTCGATGGAAATATTAATTTGAAGATTCTGATGGCTAAATATCGACAATTTCGGCTATAAACAGAAGTCTATAACAACAAATTAAAGTAGAGTTATTCGCTAAAATGTCTTATTGACCCATTTATTACCCAAATATCAAATTACAAAACGTTTAATCGTCTAGACAGGCCTGTACACATCTCTATAAAAGGACTGGATAGCGCATCTATTGTTTCTCGCGCCCTTGGTTTTGATGCCGGAAGTGAGCAGCGGCGGCCATCTTACTAGGACCCACTTGGGTCCTAAACATTATGGGGTACATAGGAGTGGAAAGCTGTTTAACGACGTTTTTCGCCAAATTCGAGAAGTTTGCTAAGATTTACCACCGAATTAAGGTTCGTAATCTTATTTTATGTAATAGTTAAGTGTTTTCAACTCTTTATTCCTTTTACAAAGGCTTTCTTTTGCGAAAGATACCTGCTTATGTATTTGCTTCACGAATCACGGTATTAACAAAATAGTCGGTAAACAAATGTCTTCCAAGTCCGCATGTGTACTTGTTTCCCTCATTATTTTGTAGTTTTAACGCCGTATTATTAAATGGTTTACTGTGATGGGTTTCCTTTAAGTTTTGATTGATTTATTGCCGAGTAATCCAAATGAGAATTCAAATTTGGAACAGTTCTAGCATAAAACCTTATAGTCCATTTGCCACCTTTAATATGTTTCTTTAGGCAACCTTGTTGCCATCAGAAGTGTATTGTTTTTTTTTTATGGTTTGTACTCACATGGATCTATAGAAATAAATTAGCTTGCAATGCAATTTATACAATAAAGGCCTTCATGGAGGCATAAATAATAGTGAGATATTATAAAGTATGACTTGCTTTTTGAGTTATACCACTAAAGCTGAATCATAATTTTTGCTTTAAATGGTCGGCTTTTCAATAAAAACCAGCTAAACTTTACAACTTTTACAAGTAAATGCACCTGTTGATATTACCATTTCTGCAGAGTGTCTGGGATGCCAACTACAACTCTAACAGTATAAATGAAATATAATATAGCCACCTGCAAATAAATATTCACAACAATACAGCAAGAGCATTTGCATAATCTATTTTTAATATTTCTATATTTGAAAATACATTATTAATTCTCTTGTGTTGGTTGAAGCTACTTTCAATGACACATCTTGATGTTCAGGGCTTCTCATAATCCCATCATAGAATTCTCTTGTCAATATAAACTCTATGTTTTGGTGACTTTTGCCCCATCAAATGCATTGCAATGATGGACAGAGTACAGCAAAATTTGGGTTTGCCATCTTGAGAAGGAAACCACAGCCAACCTTTGTGGTAAAAACCCAGTTAAATAGTCAGTTACTATAGTGTTCTTTGGAAGACAAGTAATGCTAATTGTGGTAAAAAACTAAATATTTATAAATATTTACTTAATATATACATGCATACAGTATTGAAATCTCTCTAATCATTGAACAGCAATAACTATTACAATAACAGAGCAAATGTTACATAGGGTTACAATCTGTATCCAGATTAACACCTGAGCCACTGGATTACAAAATAAAATACATGTATTAAAAGCTGATACTAAAGCCAAACCAATTACATGTATGTGTACAACCTGTAAAGGTAATAAACTGAAGATTACAGTCTACTAAGATGATAGAGCAAAGATCACTTGCAGCAAGTTTTGATGATTAGAGAGATATGCTGAACTATTGAACTAGATAAGCAAGGGTAGCAAACTGACAAATAGAAAAATACACATGCTGCCTGTGGTGATTGAAAGAGTCAAACTGAAAATACTACATTAGAAAACCATGTGAACCACTGAACCTTTGAAGTAGCACAAACTTATCTTTGGTTATTTAAAAATTAGAAACAATACTAATGCCAAGTCTTGACATTAACCTAGCAGATTATAGACAGTGTATTATAAACTCTTGAAGCATCTAATTTATGGGTCCATGGGAGTGTGGCACCCATTTATAGTCAATGAGTCATTGACCAGTTAGTAAAATGAAGGGTCCAAATTAAAATACTAATTCAAAAAGACAAGTTGTAATTCATATCTCACTGAATTTATTCGTTCACGTTAAAGATTTTTACTAAGTTATATAAATTGCATGTATAAGGTTTTAATATGCTAAAACTTTTCCAAATTTGAATTCCCATTTGGATTTAATAATCGGCAATAAATCAATTAAAACTTAAAGAAAACCCACCACAGTAAACCATTTAATAATACGGCGTTTATACTACAAAATAAAGAGAGAAACAAGTACACATGCGGACTTGGAAGACATTTGTTTACCGACTATTTTGTTAATACCGTGATTCGTGAAGCAAATACATAGGCAGGTATCTTTCGCAAAAAAAAGCCTTTGTAAAAGGAATAAAGAGTTGAAAACACTTAACTATTACATAAAATAAGATTACGAGCCTTAATTCGGTGGTAAATCTTCGCAAACTGCCCGAATTTGGCGAAAAACGTCGTTAAACTGCTTTCCACTCCTATGTACGCCATATTGTTTAGGACCCAAGTGGGTCCTAGTAAGATGGCCGCCGCTGCTCACTTCCGGCATCAATTCTTGAACAATAGATGCTCTATCCAGTCCTTTTATAGAGATCAGTGGCTGCCTCCTCCACAGGCCCTATTGCATCATGGACAGGTCACACACGCCGAATTTAGGGCCTGCAAGATCCTGTAAAAAATTTGGCCAAACTTGGCAGGGAATAAATTTGCATAATTAACTACCATTGTTAATAGCCATGGCTATATCCGAAGATTCTGAAGGCCATTGAAGACTTATGACATACGAATCCTAGCTTTAAAATGCAGGACTTGTTGAAGAAAGCAATTACGGTTGAACTTTGTCAACTTTCGGCCGGAATAATCAACGAAAATACACTTTAGTCTACCCAGAGACTCTTTAGTGGTTTATACTTTTTCGGTTTCCACAACAACTGAAACTTGAATTACGCTACACTATAGCCTACAATTTAACAAAATTAAATCTCATTAACTCTTGGTCAGGTGACAGTCTTCGATAGCTAAATAAACCAAAAAACAATACGAAAAACCTGTTACTTTCCTGACCGTCGAATTTGCTTTTGTTCGGCAGATATTTTCCCCTTCAATTCCTTTTTGTCGCTAAAAATATTATTGGCAGAAGGTCGGTAATTCTAAAACATATTGGTTTCTTCATTGTCATGATCTGTAAGAAAGTTTAGACCGAATTTCCTGGTGGGTCACAGTGTTTAAAGAACTTGGACGTACATTTGTCGAACAGCGGCCGGAAAAAATTTGCAGGCCCTCTCAAAACTATCGCCTCTCTAGGGCCTAGTCTCGCTGTGCATAATGGGGTCGGTCCCCATTTTGTTTACAGGATCTGGCAGGCCCTCTCAACAGTGTGACCTGTCCATGATGCAATAGGGCCTGTGGAGGAGGCAGGATCAGTGGTCAATGCCGGATAAATTTCGGTTATTATTTCTGAATCCACAGTCACATTTAAGACCCTGGCAACCTAGCAACAGCTCCATAAGAAATGGCGGACAAGAACCCAAAGTTATCAAGCAAAATTTGGAATGTTTACGCTAACTTTGGTAATTATCTTGGTGTTTGATGGATTAAATTGCAGCTCTAAAACTGTATATTTCAAGCCATTTGGGAACATGTTCTTAGATGTAGAAATGTCTTTAAAAGTTTGGCAAAACAAAGCATCGTTTTCGGTCAATGTATTCAGACGTGCACATGTGAGACAAATCGACCATATCTAGGGAAAATCGTCGCTGAGAAAAGCGTACTTCAACAAATCGTAGGGATTTAACAGACGCCAGAGGTAAGAGATAAATATAAGCGTCTAGGGAACATGTTTAGGCTAGACGAGTTGTTACGAAATTTGCTGTGGTTAATACTTGCATAATTTGCCGATGTCTTAGACGTACACATGTTGGAATTTTCAATCGCATGTACTTGAAAGTGTATATTGTCAATTTTTCCCTATCAAATCTATTACAATCCGCCATCTTGAATTTATTTTTTGTGAACCTTACGCGCATGCTCGTCCGTCTGATTCCGCCATAGTGTCCTCGATTTCTGGCCATGCTCCTAATGTTTGTAGAAAATAAATGTCTCTGTTTGTCTCGCAGATAAACTGAATAAATATGGTCCCAAAGAATATTTTTTCAATCCAGTAACAAGCATCTTGTATATCTTGAACATTGTTCCTTGTGCCCACTGTTATATATATTATTTCGAAGTTTTTTGAGTAGATGAGGTGGGTCGGAAATAAATATTAAAGGAGTATTTGAAAATGGATTAGTTGTCTTGCTTTCCACATCACTGCAACCATTCATGACCATAAATGCCATGTTTTCAGCAGCACCATCACAAGTATAACCAAAACAGTGAAACCATAACAGTGAAGTAAACCAACCCCTTCCCAAAAAATTATATTTAAATTGCGCCCCGATATTCCTCTTGTTAAAAAATGACCACATGGATAATGAAAAGAACTAAAAATACTCTTGAAATAGAATTGCAAAACATGTGTTGCAAGTTTTTCTTGCACAGCAGATTTTGTAGGAACTTTTTCAATGTTGTCATCTAGGTCAACAAATCCAATTAACTCCCAGGATGATGGGTAGAATAGTAAACCTTCTTTGATCTTTACTTCGTCAAAGATTAGTCCACCTAATTTTCCTACATCAGGAATTCTGTGCTGGTTGTAATTTTCCCTCAATGCTCCAAGAACTGATGTTTGCCAACCAGATTTAGAAGAACAGAAGTTTTTATAATCAGACAGAGTTCTTCCACTTGGAAGTTTTAAAAAACCAGACTGTCTTAAGTCATTGTAAATAGAGCGTGACTTGGAATACATCCGAAGACACCACTTCAAAACAGCAGGATGCCATCGCATTTGTCATGAAGGCACATTCAAAGCCTTGGTTTGATCATTTAGAAGCATTATCAAAAATGTGTCAGACTCACTCCCAGTGTGTTAGCTTTTTTTTTGAAAAACCTTTCTTGCAACCAAGCCATTTGCAGGAATATTGTCTGTTAATGGGTGCTACATCAACCACTATTTCAATATGCGATGTCTTAATATGTCTGAACAATAAGTCTGTGGATTGAAAATCAGTTTCCATATTACAATTCTCCCAATGACAAATATTAACATAATGTTTTTCTGTAACTTTGTTCAAGCCAGTATATAATTGCTGGAAAAGTGTTTTGAAATCAGAGTCTGTACAGTGCCCAACTGTGTTCATTGTTTCCTGGTATTTTTCAAGCCTCTTCAGTTTAACTTGTAACCCATGAATTTTTTCAGCCATTTGTCTACCATTTTCAATAAGTGTGTCTTTTTTCATGTAATCAAATCGTGAAAATCTAGAAGAGCTATCATCTGTTTTTTTACTTCGAGACTTGCGTGTTCGCATATAATGGTTTGCTTGTAAACAGGCCTCACAGCTTCCAGCAGAACAAATTAACAAAGAACATTTGGTGGCCCTTATTACTTTCTGTTGAAAATTAGATGGTAATGGTTCAAGGTATGCAGCAGGTTCCCTATTGATGGTTTTAAATATAGGTACGTCATTGCTAGCTAACTCTTGTATCTCATCTTCATATTCGTCAACCGAAACTCCAGCACAAAGATGAAAATTTACAAGGTTTTTCATGAAAGAATACAAGTCATTGAGACTATGGACTGGTTTTGACATGTCATTATTGTTACATCCGAAATCAATTTGTCTATGTTTTCCACCAACAATAAACTGGTGAGTACCATCTGCTGCTACTATAACTTCATATCGTACATTAATTAGACTGTTACCCAAAAAATATAATTGCACTTCAGAATCTTTTATGTTGGCAACAACTTGCCATTTGGGAAACTTGTTTGGAAGAGTATTGCTGTTACTAACCTTGTAAGCAAGACTGTCTGACATTTGCATTTCTCCCAAAATAGAAAGACATTCAGAATGTCTTTCTATTTCTGACTCAAGACCTTGGCATAGATCCTTACTACTTTGGGCAGAGACTAATTCAGAATTGAGGAGCAGGTTGACAAGAACTTGTTCGTGATTTGAAACAATTCTTTCTACGTTCTTGGAATAAAATTTCCATCTGAGAACCCCACCAAATTTCCCGAGACCCTTTGTTGTGTTGTTTATAGACCGATAGAAATAGTTTCTCAACTTTATGCAATCGAAATAGATACCATAAACATTGAAAATCGCTTTGGAGATTCCTGAAAATTTTTCAGGGGAATAACTTTTTACAAAAGCAATGTTATCGTGTGGCATAGAAATTTTAACCAATGAATATAAAGAAGTAGTTCTTCAGCCTGCAGAGGTAATTTGCCATTATATTCCAGTGGCGTTGGAGACATTTCAAGAAAACCATTGCCAATATCGGCAACAGGTTGATTCCTTTCGTTTTCAAATGGACTCCCTAACGATGCCGCAGTACTCTGGCCAACTGAAATTCTCTCAGATAATTTACAACGCTTGTCTGGTATAAAAGCAGACGAATCTGAAGTTTTTTTGCCATATAAATCACACATTTTTATGGTAGAAAGTTTTGCTTCCAGCACAGAATTAAGATCGTTCAAAGAAAACTTGCACACGACATTTTAAGCTTATATATTTTTTAATCTTTGGCAAAGTGTGTAAACTCAATCGCATATATATCGTCATCAGTCACATATCAGTGTTCGATAAAGAAACATTAGAAGAAACAGGGGTGGGTTACGATTTTCATATCAAAATAGCAAAATTATCAACTCTGATTTGCTTTGTTTTCTTGAAATCTGAAGAAGGTATCCCTAAGCTATCTCACACGTAAATTTCAAGGTGTATAAAAGTGTTTAACATACCAAGCGCTCGTCATATCTTTAGCAATTCACCTTTTACTAAAACCGTCGAAATGGAAAAGTTGTTCAGAATTTACATTCAGCTGGTTTTAACCCTCTCAAGATTTAGTACGTAGCTACAACGACACAATAACGGAGAATAACAAGATACCATAATTATGTATCTTGTTTGTTTTATCCGTAACATTTCAGACATCAAACTGGCGAAGAATAAGCATTGAAAAGGAGCAACTTTCAGCCATGATAACTTCCAATTATCAACTCCAATTTTATTAAAGACATAAGCGTACAATAATAATCTGAAGATTATCTGAATGTCTTGCCGTATATTTGTTGAGAACATATGAAGCGCTCCCGGTGAAATCAACTCTCCACTTCAGTCATCAAAATAGCAAGGCTATGTCTACAATAAGTTGCATGTAATGCTCCTTTTCAAGTAAAATACATACTAATACGGTAATAGGACATCCATTTCATCTGTATTTAAGAAAAACTTCTTCTCACACACAACCGTTCAAGAAATATCTACGATAATTTATCGGTAGCCAAAAAATGGATTTCTTTGGAATATATGAGCTCATATACAACTCGAGCTCATGGTATAACTGTTAAATGTTTAAAGCCTATTTACGCTGCTTTACAATTTAGGATCACATATTTACGATTCAAGTTCCGAGTGGGCTTAAGAACCGTCACGGACGATAAAAGGTCGTTAAGCTTCGACGCACGTCGACATCATATATATATATATATATATAATGATATTAGGTGTTACTCCGAGTGACGATACCGGTCAAGTAGAGAAAACTCTACTTGGCCCTGCTGGGATTCGAACCCGCGACCTTCGATCGGTTTACTAGTCCGACGCTCTACCGACTGAGCTACAGGTCAAGTTGGGAGCTGGTGGTCGAATGATGGTACTTGGGTTATTTGATATTTCAAAACAGATACTAGTTTCTTCAATATCGAGACATTAGTCTTTATACATGTATATTTAGAACAATTATTATGGGACAGTGAACTCGGGTGAAGAATAATGATATTAGGTGTTACTCCGAGTGACGAACCATACCTGTCAAGTAGAGAAAACTCTACTTGGCCCGGCTGGGATTCGAACCCGCGACCTTCGGTTTACTAGTCCGACGCTCTACCGACTGAGCTACAGGTCAAGTTGGGAGCTGGTGGTGGAATCAATGATGGTAGCCCAGCCGGGCCAAGTAGAGTTTTCTCTACTTGACCGGTATGGTTCGTCACTCGGAGGAACACCTAATATCATTATTCTTCACCCGAGTTCACTGTCCCATACCCTGGTCCCAGAGGTCCTACGCCGCCCGCTCCCCTCCGAAATGCTGAAAGCGGCGAGAGAACCTCTGGTCGAACACGCTACTAATCTCACTTTCATGTTGTAGTAATCTAATTAACGTGACCGGGGGGCTTAAAACTTTTTGCACCACTAATAGAAATTTTTATTTATTAAGGACGTTTGAAGCGCAGGCTATAGGAGAAATAAACTATAAAAGTCTAGAAATTTGGCCGTTTTACCAGTCGAGCAAGAAAAAACCCCAACAGCCAACGAGATAAGACAAGACAACTTATTAGTTGCGCTGAATGACTCGCCCGACCGCTTCAGTGATCACTGATTATTTATTCGTTTGATCGTTTCAAAATCACTTGCAAGCTACAATAACAGGAAAATTCTTATCCATAGGGCAGAATTTTTCCCCCATGGCGCTTTAGTTTCTATACCGCTGCTATTCAGAAAAATTGCGAAAACGAAACCGAATTTTATATGTGTACAACTACAACGCAAAAATATCACCCGTTCACAAAGAAATAAATATGTATTATTCTAGAGTTGTGTTTGGGGGCTTTTGGGGGGTAAAGATATAACCAGACGTTTTGAACTTTTTCATGTAATGACACGAGAGAAAATACGCCGCAGCCAAATTATACAGGGAAAGTAAAAGAAATTGACACAAACGTACAAAGTGCCATTATTGTTTACGTTGTTTTCTTTTGAATCAATGCGTGTGAATAATTTGCTTGTGACGTACGCGCCAAATATTCTTTAATTTTTCAAATCAGGGTTAGTTCACGTTCTCTTCTTTAGAGTGTTCATAAACAACAGATTTTTATTCTTTAGCATGCATGAGATGACTGGATGAGGTTAAAATAGGAGTTAAAAAAATAAACAGCATCAATTCCGACAATTCGTTGGTTGTTTAATAATACAAATGCAGCATGGCGCCTTGCTTTTGGCATTATATACGACGCCGTCATTATATTCGTAATAAAATTAGCGATAGGATTTACAAGCACAGAATGATATAACAAGTTGATTTATGCAACAACTGTATTCAAATTAAAAAAAACGTCATAGTTGGATGTCACGGCGAACCCGCTAGAGAATATTGAAAAGCTTGCTGAACGACGTTCTCGCTATATATAAATTATATTTCGGCGGCAGATTAATTTTCAGATGTCAATACTCGATCGCCCAATCCGTATGGCAACGTAGAAATATTTCTTGAGTAAGAGAAATAATAGTTTAGTCAACGCACTGAAATAATATTTATACCTCTCACGCACTGCAAACTCAGTGTACCAAGGTACGACCCGGAAATGTGCACCAGCAACGGTATTTGTTAGTTCTTGTCCTTTACGGCTTTGTTTTGCAATTTTGCTCTGGAGATTTTAACATAACGATGCTACAAACGCCTTACAAGATGCAGTATATTTCTTCACGCCTCCACCTTTGACTTGTAGTTGTGTAATTATTTTTTTTAATCGAACCCCCCCCCCCTGACAGATTTCTTAGCCAATCAGAAAATGGGGTCAAGATCTGACCCTAGCGACTTCATTGGCTCGGAGCGATCAAAGAAACGGCCAGTTCGACCAGAGGTTCTCTCGCCGCTTTCAGCATTTCGGGGGGGAGCGGGCGGCGTAGGACCTCTGGGACCAGGGTAACTGTCGCATAATAATTGTTCTAAATATATATACATATACAGTGTGTATCAAAAAAATTCGAACCCTTAGAAAATGAATGAGCATTCTTTTCAAACAACCTATTGCAGAAGTTTGAAAGCCCTAAAAGCGCTGCGTTATAAATTAATCAGCACATAAGTTAAACGAAGCGAAAAAGCTTTTAAATACTTTCACCATGCATACACTTCAAGTTATCTTAATTTCCCAGGTGTATAAGACCGTGTGTTTTACGTATCTGTGGGTTCAGCGAAGTGCTTAGGGCTTTCAAACTACTACAATAGGTTGTTTGAAAAGAATGCTAATTCATTTTCTAAGGGTTCGAATTTTTTTGATACACACTGTATATAGTTTAAGTGGGCTTACCTCAAAATGGTAAGCCCACTTGTGAAATACATGAATAATTAATGAGGTTAAGAAGCAATCAAAACCTAGCATTCAAGTCACATGTATACGTCTGTAAATCCCAATAAAGATCATCTTTTGGACAAAGTGATCTGTATCAAAAGTTAAGAATACTAATTAGCCTTCTTGGTGATCTTTATCAAAAGTTATGAATACTAATTATCTTCATTCTATTGTTTCATTTCACAAGTACGATAAAGCATTCGCGTCCGATCTGTATGGGGATTTACTTCGGCTCGCCTGCGGCTCGCCTTGTAAATCCCCATACAGATCGGTCGCTCATGCTTTATCTATTACTTAAAATACTCATTAATAATTCATGACGAAAATTCAAAAGAAATCAATACCGTAGCAGTGGTTGTAAATCGGATACAGCATCGTCCTGATTTACATAAACTTTAGCTTCGATTTTCTCGGCTAAAACAGACCGTATCCCCAAAATAGTTGGTGAACTTGATTACTTAGATGCATTTGTATTTTAAGAAAGATGCAGCATTCGCATCCGAGCTGTATCTATTACTTAAACTATACTATATTCGCTCTACCTTTATGGTAGTATTGAGCACTTTCCGACATTCCGTGAACAAAATCACACGTGCTCGTTTGTATATATATATATATATATATATATATATATATATATATATATATATATATATATATATATATATATATATAATAAAGCTACTAATGGTATACGAGCTATCTTAACAATCTGATTGGCTGCATTACTCGTGTGCGGATCTAGGATTGTTGAAAGGGGGTGTCCTAGGGCGAAGCCGAGTCTTCTAGGGGGTTCCCCCGGACATTTTTGAGGTCTTTGGTCTCTGAAATGGCATTTCCAGCAATTTGAGAGCCATTTGAAGGCACGTTTGAGCACTCCGCAGTATGGAAAAAGGTTGTATTTTTGGGTTACATGTACTTACAGTATAAAATATTTATGTAAACACCGTTTAAAAAAAACAAATGAAAACTGCAACTTCACGGTCAACTAGAGCTGTTAGACCTGCAATAATTATATTTAGCGTCTTTTAATAATTTTTTCTAGACCAAAGAGGGGGGTGGCCAATCCACCACCCCTAAATCCGCCCCTGTTACTAACTGTATAACCTGAATGTCAGGCCTTTATTTGTTCCCGCCTTCCGCTAAACCCGGCAGCGCGGACAGAGGTGCGGGCGAGCGAGAAGGCAAGAAAAATAAAGGCCTGAGGAAACTCTTAACAAAACTGTCTTCCGCCCACTTTGCTATTTTTAAACATGAACGAGTATGATTGATATGAGTTGTCAAAAGAACAAAGCGTATGTTTTGATTTCACCCCACAGAAATATATAGTCTTTCTCCGCGTCTGGTTTTAGTCCAGACTAGTCTAGGTAGAATTGCAATAAATACACGAGCTCGAATTGAAGGCGTTTGTCCATGGTATCTAGACCCGATCTAGAGAAGAAGTCGAAGAATTGGAAAATACGATAAGAAACCGAGAAATTTGACAATTTGAGAGTATACATATATATTGATTCAAAATTCCACCATAATAAAAAATAAACACGATTTGATAGCCGCCTTGATATAGTTTTGACTAAATTAATAAAATATATAATTTTGTAGCACAGGCTGGAACGTTGGAGAAAAGGATCGACTGGATATTGATGTTTTATATTAAAAACAGACGCAATAGTTTGGGAATTATTTTATACAGTTTTAGAATTTAAATTTTAGAATGCAGGTTGATACATAATCATAAACACGTCTCAACCGTATAAACTCAGTCATCCACATAGTGACTAACTGTTCCGAGATTCCGTTTTGTAACTTACGGGTCCACTTTAATTTCTGACAACCATTGTTCAGCACTGCCATAGACAACTTGGACTTTCGCATCGGCTTCGCCTTCAGTAGCCATCGTCCCTGATCATCGAACGAAGGACCCAAGTAGACTGCTTTTCGCAAGGTCTCCACCTGCTACAACGAAATTCCTCACCGTGCCATGTTGAAGTCGATGAAGTTCAGAGAACACAAATGGCAATATCTGATATATCAGACTTTTACCAAAACCAGTGGGCAAAACAGTTGAGCTAAGAAGGGGAAACTAACATTTAACACAAAATACACAACCCAAAAGCACAATTTACAAAGTTAAGATGGTAAATCCACTTTAAAAACCGTGTTAAGAGTTTACAAAACCCGATTTGAATTGTAAGGTTGACAATAATGTTTTGTTAGGCAAATTAAAATCCACAAGAATTGAACTAACAACATATATTTATGAGCACAACCATTATTATTACTCAGCAAAATGGGTCATGGCCAGAAATGAGGGACAGTCAGCGCAATGCACCGCGGGCGCATAAATTAGTCAAATTCTACGCCTGAAATTGGAATATCTAGCCTTTACCCTCCGGGGAACGGAAACGGGGGAAGTCTGCACGCAGGCTAAGGGATATCAGATATCTTAAAAGAACTTAGAACCTAAAATAAACATAAACCAAATCGTGACATATCTATCAAGAGTTTACAAGACCACTCGTCGAGGTACTTTATAGATTTGTAGACGTGTGCAATTTGTAAATTCTATTTTGTTTCAGTTTGCGCATCGCATTTGTATGTTTTTAGTGTTAAAGCTTAGTATTTCCGCCATCTTGAATTCGCAAAATTTGTTACTTGTGCGCATCACTGGCAGCCATACCGTCCCTAATTTCTGGCCATGAGTTTTTGAAGTAATAAATCATTATGGATAAAAACTGTGTTATTCTTTGAGGTTGAGAAATATTATATTAATATTATATTAATATATAATAATTATATTTTTAGCTTCTTTGTCCATTTAAAAAGTCAAAGATTCACAACCACGACAGATTAAGAAATAAATCACCCACCTTTTGACTTTTCAAAGCTGTTTTTATTCTTCATTCATTCTTCATTTTTAATCTAATTTATTGCTATAAATCAACTTGCATCTTATTTATCATAACATATTTTGCTATTGTTATGCACGTCGCATAATTCGGAATATAAAATACTCGCATAAACGTTCCAATTGAATAATAAAGTAATACCATAAAAGAAAATAATAAACTTTAAGTAAACAAATAATAAATAACTAAATCCAAGCGTATAACATCGTTCTATTCGTGTTCGATTACTTCTAGTCTAACTCGATCTCGATCTCACTCTAACAAAAAACACACAACGTTCTCGGATCACGTGACTTAAAATCTCGTGGTCAACAGGTTACCCAAGATTACTATATTAGATTAATAACGTTCAACTTTATCACACTCCCGGCGTTGATCACCTTAAAGTGATCAAGAAAAATCAAAATAATAACATGGTAAACATTGAATGTAAATTGATCCTTTCGAAACTTAAAGGTACTCAGCTCATTCCCTTTCGCAAGAGTTCTCCAATAACTGCTGCAGTTCGTCTCGGTCGTTGCATGGTCGGATTCTCGGCTTCTGGCATGGTATCAGGAATGCTGTTTACAGGATCTGGACTCATTCGTAATTCCAGAGGCACCAAATGTTGTATGGGTCTTCGTAGTTCGGTTACTCTTCCCTTTTCTGAATTTACCACACGAATCTTGGCTGCCCGAATTATCCCGTCGTGGCTGCTAAGCAGCTCTGTAACCTTCGCTAACTTCCAGAAGACTCGCGAAGAAGAATCATTCTTCAAAACTACCACGTCGCCAACTGCAATCGTCTCTCGTGATGGTCCATGAAGCGCACGCGAGATCTCTCTGAGGCTTAACAGGTATTCCTTCCTCCAACGATTCGTAAATTGACTCAGTAAACGTCTATGATGCTTGACTTTCTTCGTTAAGGATTGGTTCGTACTGATGATGTCGTATTGCCTGTCATTAGGTGTCAGCGTGATTTGTCGACCATAAATGAGCTGCGACGGCGTAAGCGGGTATGAAATTCCCTCTTCGTCATCATACACGTAGGTGAGTGGCCTGTTATTAATCGTCGTCTCGATTTCCACCAAAAGTGTTCTCAGCGATTCGAAATCCAATGACGTTCGTCCAAGGCTTTTTTTCAAACATCTCTTGGTGCTCTGTATCATTCGCTCCCAAAAGCCACCTTGCCATGGTGCTTTCTCTACGATGAATTCCCATCTTACTCCCTTCGTAGCCAGTTCTCGCTGAATTTCTGCCGATCTCATAATATTCTTCACTTCCTTCGCGGCGGACTTGAAGGTCTTAGCATTATCAGTCAACAGTCGTGCAGGTAGACCTCGTCGTGAAGCAAAGCGCCGAAAGGCTTGGAGAAACGAGGGAACGGATAAACTACACACCAGTTCAAGATGAACAGCTCTGGTGGAAGCACAGGTGAACAAACATATGTATACCTTCTGCATTACTTGATTTGTCGTGACGTAAATAGGGCCAGCGAAGTCGATTCCAGTGTTCGTAAACGGAGGCTCGTCGCTGACTCGGCTGGACGGTAGAGGAGGTTCTTTGGGTGTACCAAAGGGTTTTCCTTCAAATTTCTTGCACGTCACACATTCTTTTACGACTCTTTTCACGGCTTCTCGCCCACGTAAAACCCAATACTTCCCTCGGACGCAGTTCAGAGTTTCTCTGATTCCATCGTGATGTACTATCTCGTGACTTTCTAGTACAATCAGCTCAGTAAAACCATGCTTCGAGGGGAGTAAGATTGGCTGTTTCGCATTTTCGGGCACTGTAGATTTGGTAATTCGTCCTTCGCAACGAATGATGTGATCTTTGTCGAGATACAACCCGAGTTGGTTAACCATCGCATTGGAACGACCTGATTGGATGCATCGGATTTCTTCGACAAAGGCGACGGATTGAATGCTGCGGATCCATAATTCTTCGGCCTCTTGTAACTCGTCAGCGTTTAGCTCGAATGACGTTGGACAGGATTGCTTTCTTGTCATCTTTAGGAATCGAAGGACTCTTGCAGTGACGCGAAGCAACTTGGATTTTGTGCTGTATCTTCGGTAGTCGATTATCTTCTCCATATCAATGACGTCATTAGCGTTTGGCGAAACACCAGACAGAGAGTGGGTTATTGAAAGCGGGTTCTTCATCACCTCGACGTAAGCTTGATCGTGGTCGTTGCTGGTTGGTTGGGGATCCTCTGGCCATTGCTCTTCGGGACACTTAAGAAAATGTGGACCATTCCACCACGTTTCACTTTCAGCGAGCTCTCGTCCTGAACATCCGCGAGACGGCAAGTCGGCCGGATTGAATTTACCGGGACAATGTCTCCATTGATAGCCACTCGTCAATTCTCTGATTTCCTTTACTCGGTTTTGGACATACGATTTCCACGCCTTGTTATTCCGTATCCAGCAAAGAGTGGTGAAAGAATCGGTCCATAGTATGACATTCGGGGAAACTTTCACGGACGTAATCGCGTGTATAACCGAATTGACCAATCTTGCCAAGATATTCGCTCCCAACAGTTCAAGTCGCGGCGTAGATTGTTTCTTGATCGGTGCAACTCGTGTTTTGGAGGCTATCAGATTCACCTCCACTTCTCCATTGCTGTGTTTTGTTCTTAGGTACACCACTGCTGCAAATGCATTGTCGGAAGCGTCGCAGAATCCGTGAATTTCGTGTGTTCGCGAAACATCGTCGATACAGTGGAAATAGCATCTGGGTACTCGTACATCATTTAAAGCGTTCAGTTCTCTTACAAGCGAATTCCAACGTGCTAACGCTTTTCCTTCTAGATTATCGTCCCAATTTACGTTCGAAGTACAAAGGGTTTGAAACAACATCTTCATGTTTACCGTGAATGGAGTAACGAGACCAATAGGATCGAAGACTTTGGCGGAAAACCTCAACACTGATCGCTTGGTTGCTGGAAGAGACTGAGCGTATTCAACCATTTCTCCGAGGTCGTAGCGGAATTCATCAGTCTCAACATTCCAATTGATCCCCAAGAATTTAACATAACAATCTTTCTGTGACTCGCACTTATCTTGTGGTGACGAGCATGATGTCGCGGCTTCGTTGACGTTTTCTTTTACACTTGCATTCGCGTTGCTCTGGATGAACTCTCGTGACGTTTTCTCCTCTTCGTTGATTGAAGTGGCATCTTCCTGTGTCGCAATGATATCTCGAAGATACGGGGAATTCGAGTGCCATTTTCGTAGTGTGAAACCACCCTGGCTCATGAGATCTTTCGAAGTGCGATAAATACGTAAGGCTTCGGAGTTGTCATAGGCTCCACCAGCGAAATCATCTACGTAGAAGGACTCGAGTAATAACGAAGCTATCTCCGGTTCTGTCTCTTTGTATTGGGAAAGATGAAGTCGAATGGTACTAGACAGAATGGCAGGACTTGGTGTGAGACCAAACGGTAGGCGACGAAATTGGTACTCCTTGATTCTGGGGTTTTCTTGGTAGATGTCCTCGAACCAGAGAAACTTCAACATCTTCCTGTCAACGGGTGCAATTTCGATTTGATGGAAAGCCTTTTCGATATCGGCAACAAGACCAATTGGGTAGCCTCTAAACTTAACAACAGTGTCGAATAGACGTGGAACCAGATTTGGGCCTTTCTCGAGACAATCATTCAATGATAGATCCTCCTTTCCAGATTTTGAAGAAGCATCAAAAACCACTCTGAGCTTTGTTGTTGTCTTGTCTTGACGGATGACTCCATGGTGAGGCAGGAAATGGCTGTTTTCTTCAGTTTCGACTGCTGGATCTATGATCCCCATTTTCTCTTGTTCCTTGATGATTTCATCATATTCTTTCATCAGTGCTTTGTCGTTGTTAAGACGTGATTGAAGTTGACGTAGACGTTTCATACATACCACGTAACCGTCCGATTTTGGAGTACAGCCAGCCTTCCAAGGTAAATTCACTTCATATCGGCCTTCATCCTGCTTGTATCGTACCTCGGGTAAGAAATCCTCTGTTGTCACACCCTCCTCCTTGATTCCCATGGACTCAATCTCCCAGAATCTGTGCAAAGTCTTGGAAAGTTCTAATTCGTCTTCATTCGTGGCTGAGGAATTAGGAATAGGTAGACCACCTTGCTTCTCGATCGACAGATTGGACACAGAGATTCCAGAAAACGCTTCGATGTTGTTTGTTGGACCAGACACCACCCATCCGAATTCACTATTGATGGCAATGGGGCCACCTTCTCCACGCACCACCTCTCCAGTGAGGATTTCGAAGTAGTAATCAGCACCAATGAGTATATCGATATTGCTGTCAGCTTGTCTCCCTTCAAGAATGTTGAGATCGGACAGATGTAGACCTTGTAAATGAGGGTATCGACTGAGATCCAGGGTGGTTGTCAATGGTGAGCAGATTTTATTGAAACAGAGTGCTGTAATCTTGTGATCACCACTTTTTCCCTTCAAAGACAATTGGACCATATCGCAACGTTGTTTGGTAAAATTCTCATCTCCAAATGTATTTAAGTGAAGCGTCTCTGTTTTTATTGGAACCAGACCCAGCCTCATCTTCAAGGAATTAGTAATATATGACCGTTGGCTGCCACTATCTAGGAGAACTCGCACAGGTACAGACTTCGAGTTGTTTGTTGCTTGGGCATAGGTAACTGCTGTCTGTAAAAGAACTTTGTTATGTTGGCTTCTCGTTGCAGCTGTTATAGCTTGGTCGGGTTGATCCTTCGTTCTAGGTGGGTCATCAGTATTAATGAAGGGTTTGGTTTGACCTTTGGTTTCTGATGGTGGAATGTATGGTGGTTTGGACCTTTGGCATATGGATTGGTGATGTCCACCATGACAGCGTCGACAATTCTTGTTTGGATCGCATTGGGCACTCCGATGATTTTTTCCAAGACATATGAAGCATCGTTGATCTCTCTTTAGGATCTCTTTGCGCTCACTTGTGTCGGTCACTCGGTCACAGGATGCAGAAAAATGATGTTCCTTGCAATAAACACATTGAATCGATTTACCATGCATTGCTTGAGTGGCCAGGGCTGCTGCTGAAGGTGTTCGTGAAGAAAACATTGGTTTCCGGTTATCTGGATTATTAACCTTGACACTTTCACTTATTTCCCGCGCTTCGACCTCCTTTAGGATGATGTTTAATATCGCTGACATCTCCCATACCTCCTCATTAGTGTTTCTTGCAATTTGAAGTCTCACTTCTGCTGGTAGTTTGGCCATGATTACTGGGATAAGAAGACTGCCATATTGCTTTGAATCAACACCAAGAGCTTCCAAACCTCTAACATGGACACTAACCTTGTCATAAATAAACCGTAGTTGACAAGGCTTATCACCATTACATGGGGGAATTTTCATGAGTTCTTCCATATGAGCTGAAATAATCGCTTGCGGTTTGCCAAAACGTTGTTGTAGAATGTCCACAGCTGATTGATAGTTTCCTTCGGTGATGGGAAGCCCTTGTATGGAGCGAAGGGCTCGACCTTCCAACAGCGAGTTTAAATAATTAAACTTATCGATTGTTGACAACCCAGGGTTCTTATGCACGGAGCTTTCGAAGCTATCCCAAAACGAGCGATACTGAGTTATGTCCCCTTTAAATTTCGGCAAAACAAGCTTCGGCAACTTCGAACGAGTTTGTTGTGATATAAATGGCGGTGTAGGAAGTACTGCAGAGTGTGAGACTTGAGACGTTTCCCCACCAAGTGTACTGTTACTACTGACATTAAGCGATGGATTTGGGGATTGTAAATGGACTGAATTCAACGTACCTGCAGAACCTTCTGAATTCGTCGTGGCCTGATCAACATGGTTGGAATTTGGCGATGACAGCTCCTGTACTTGTGTCGTGATTTTCGGTTGTATAATTTTCGGTTTGGTTTCCTCGCAGAGCATCCTCTGAATATCCAATATACGGGACATTACTTCGTCGGCTTCCTCGATGTCCCTTTCGATGTCCTCCATTTCGCATAAACTAAGCACCTTTTCGTCTAGTTCCTTCAGGATATCTTTCTTTTCGTTAAGTATCGTACAAATTGTCTGCATTCGCCCCTTGTCGGATTTCCCTTGTTGTGGTTCGTTAAGTTCCTTTAGATGGTACTCGGCTTCCTTTATCAGCTTCGTAATAACTCCTCTATTGCCAGCTCGTACGGCTCGTATTCTTCCAAGATTTGTAGTCGACATCTCGTTGATTTGACAAACAAAATAAACTTCGAATGGGACCAGATTCACTGCCCCACGTTGGGCGCCATGTTATGCACGTCGCATAATTCGGAATATAAAATACTCGCATAAACGTTCCAATTGAATAATAAAGTAATACCATAAAAGAAAATAATAAACTTTAAGTAAACAAATAATAAATAACTAAATCCAAGCGTATAACATCGTTCTATTCGTGTTCGATTACTTCTAGTCTAACTCGATCTCGATCTCACTCTAACAAAAAACACACAACGTTCTCGGATCACGTGACTTAAAATCTCGTGGTCAACAGGTTACCCAAGATTACTATATTAGATTAATAACGTTCAACTTTATCACAGCTATATTATAAAACAAGTATACCATTCGCTCTCGTCGTGTATGAACTAAGTGCCTCGTTGGCTATGAGCTTATATACGACTCGAACTCATGGTATAATTGTTATATATATATATATATATATATATATATAGCATATATAGCATATAAAAATGTGCGGTCTTAATTAACATACTGATAAAAACTTCCAACAATATTTATCATTTTAAATATTTAAAATCATTAAAAATTCATGAAAACAGAAAGAAAATCAGTACCATTTCCGTGGTTTTATATCTGATATTCAATCTTTCTGATTTACATAAATTTTAGCCTTGATTTTTTCGGCTTAGACAACGTTGTTTTTCAAAATTACTATGCCAATGAACTTAACAAATTAGTCGTTTTTGAAGCTATTCACTAACAGTACGTTTATATTGGCTATCGCCTCATGACATTATACTTTGGTAAAGCACTGCTGCTCATGGTTTAAATATTACTGAAGACATATTTCCCATTTTTCCAAATATGACCTACACTTGATTTTCGCAT
Source organism: Paragorgia papillata (assembly GCA_035771165.1). Lineage (NCBI taxonomy): Eukaryota > Metazoa > Cnidaria > Anthozoa > Scleralcyonacea > Coralliidae > Paragorgia > Paragorgia papillata. The sequence goes on from JAWNZC010000132.1 coordinate 1,652,026, forward strand.
CACGATACCAATTTAATTCAATTAAGAAATTGTTGAATTTTAGTATATTGATAACGACACAAGATTAGATTAATTTATTTATAATGTGTATCTTCTACGGTAACAAAGAACTAGCTCGTTCGTAAACAGTAAACCAACATTTGAAAGAGCAGAAAATTGAAGTTTTACATTCGGTCAGCAACGTTTCAATACTAAGGTACAAGTTAAAGTTTAATAAATACGTACAAAAGTGGCGATAAAATTCACTTCTAGGGTTTCTTTTAAAGAACTTTTCTTTTCAAATTCGTGTTTCGTAGTATTACCACTGTTTTGTCTGTTTTTGTGCGAGCACGACGAGCAAGGTATTAGTCTGTTTGGCTCGCCGTTGTAAATCACATACAGTTCAGCCGCGCATATTGTATCTATCACTTAGACCACTTTGGAATTCGCTGCCGGCAGAGGGGTTTCTCTACAAGAAAGAGACCTCGGCAAACGTCCGACGCTTTGTTTTGATGTAGCCACCGTCCATGATGTTAAACGTGTCAAACCAGTTCTGATGAAAGGTTTGGTGCAACAATTCTTATTGGCCACGCAATGACTAACGAGTTGTTTGCGTGGTGGCGCTAGAGTGTAACAATCAGTATTCCGGAGCCAGTTAGGCTTCTGTAACCCTGTTTTTATCTCTTTTGTTACTATTCAAAACATTATTTCCGTAATGAAATAAGAATACTTTGTCACAGAGTCGGTATAAAGTTGTTTCGTGTTTGTGAACTTCGTTTCAAAGGTAACTTCGCGCATGCGCGCCAGAAAAAGTGTAGGATGTTTGTAGATGTCTCTTTCCTTTAGAGAGACCTCTACCAGCAGGTAAACTTTGGAAATTATGTTATCATATGCTTTACACTTTATATAACAACGCCTTCAAAATCTGTTATAACGTAAAGTTCTGATGACTCTTATAGATATAAATAGGAACTTTTTATCTTAAGAAAAGGGCTATAGCTATAAACCAAAGCAAACACCACTCGCAGTCCAGTCCTTGGTATCCACTTGCACAGTCACAATAATACGTCTGTCCTTTAGATGTGCACTTTCCACCATTTCGACATGGTGAGCTTTCACAAGGGTCTAATATATTCAGAAGAAATAAATAAATTAATGCAGAGATATTAATAGCTAACGTTAAGCTCCTTAAATTGTCATATAAGTTTAATTGTAAAATTTATGACGGGAAATCGGTGAAATGAAACAAAAATAGAGCAATTTCAAGCACCGTAACATATACTATTCATTTAAACAGATCAATCGCCACAACCCACACCAAAATATTGCGACACCTATTTTTTAATTTATTATTTTTGTAAACAGTCTTTTCCATCACTAAACTGTCTTTACCATTCCAATTTTCTTGTGTTCACCTAGTGTCGCCTATAGACACACCAGACCTAGTGATTTGTTGATATAAATATAGTCACCTCCCCCAAAATGGGATGTTTTTACTTTCGTTTATTTTGTTATTAGTTTGTTAGGCTGTTAGTCTGTTAAGCCGTTTGTCTATTCGCCTGTTATATATTCTGTTCGTCTGTTGGTCAGTTACTCTGTTAGTTTATTAGTCTGTTAGCCTGCATGTTAGTCTTTTAGTCTGCTAGTCAGTTATTCTGTTAGTCAGTTGGTTTGTTAGTCGGTTCAGTTTTAGTCTTTCGCCTGTTACCAGGATATGTCAAAAAGCATTAACCCATTTTAATCTAACTTTGTAGAAGTGCAGGGGGGTTTTAATAGCATGTCATGCTGTTAAAGATACATGGACTAGGGAAGAATAAGGGAATATGAATGGCAAAGGTTGTTTGAGATAACAAAGACTGGTTTACAAAAAAGTAAATTGCAAAGGCGACGCGATTTTAACATGGTGTAGCTCCAGCTTTTGACATGGAAGATCGCAGATATATATTTTTACAAACTAACGGGCGGCAATTGCGCTTTAATTCCCTTAGACCTCGAAAATTGCAACACGTGCACGAGAGCATTTAGTCGTTTCTAAACGTAAACACTATTCGTATATGTAGAGTATTACATTACCACTTTCACTTTCGCAGTTGTTTCCTTCATAATAACTTGGACAGTTGCAATTGTACGTCTGTCCTTGTGATGTACACTGTCCATCGTTTTGACACGGTGAGCTTTCACATGGGTCTTAAGTGAAAGAAAGGAAATACAATAAGTACAAATTATGAGAATTATTTTTTGAATACATTTAGACACAAATAATAACAACTAAAAATATTTCTTTTCGTTGAACGAAGTTTTTATTTGCCATCAGAATATCATTTTCAAATTGCAATGGAAGTTTACACAGAAAATTTAAAAACTCAGTTTAACTCGATTCGGGGAAAAACTTTCCACTTAAAGTTATTTTTATTATGTAGCAAGAACTTGTGGACCGCATTAATAACCAAACGCAAAATAGTCCGAATTCGTTTTAAGATCAACGATTTAATACATAAAAATTCAAAAATCTTTCGCTAAGATTAATTTTCATCCGACGGTCGAACACAATAAAAGCTAAAGCAGCAGATGTAATTATACTCCGTCGGCCTTACGACCGTTCAAATATTGTCCGTTTGGACGATGGAAAAGCGCAATGCACTACATGACTTGCATATACGGTCGTGGACATCAGAGTTACATAGTTAGAAAGTTACTTACAAGATGAACGATGACATGGAACATGCCTTATCACGGAGACAACTTTTTGGATCAATCCAAGTAAATGCCGTCACAAAAGCAAATTATTCACGGCAATAACAAATAGATTCTTTTGCGCGACCACCTTAAGAATAGGTATGCAATGCATGGACGTGTCTACTGCTATTACGTGCATTTTAATTGTTAACAAACAATGGTTAACAACTCCGATATGAACAGCTTCCAGAGTTAACAATGACTAACTGAGTTAAGGGGTCTTACACCAAAATTTATTTTTTCTTTAAATTTAAAATTAAGAGAGAATAAGGTTCATATGATTAGGGTATGTGAAAATGTGACCCAGAAAATACTGTGACCCACTCTCGTGTTGCTATGGTAACCGAGATAATTGTCCCCCATTGTGATAAAGAACCTTTATTTTCAAAAATGATAACGCATGAAGGAAAGGTCAAGAAAATGTTTTTAATGGTTAATTTTATCAATGAATACGTATTGAAGGATCTGAACCTAAATCATTTTTTTTAGAATTTGTAAAGAAAAAATTTTTTAAAAAATTAAGCAAGCATGCAGTGTATTATAAAATTAAAGAGCTTTACAATACTTGTCTATTTTAAAGGTTCAGCGTCTAGATCCCGTTTGTATTTTTTTTTTTAAATGAACCAGACAATTTAGAAGAATTGGTCAAAAGGTAATAGAAAAATATTTTTTTGAAATGTTCGGTTTTTGTTGAATTTCGTGATTTGAGAAAAACAGCTTTAAAGTTAATTAAGATGAAAATGTTATGTTGACGTTCGTCATGCAAGTCTTACAGCAGCAGTAAAATAAATTAAAATGGCGTTTAGAACATGAAACGACTCAAAGGGAATTGCATTCCCGCGCGAGTGTTATCCGGCGGGATTGGAAGCGCATCGTTCTGTAATGGCGCCAAGACGTATAGTTCTATGTCAAGGTGTCACTCCGTCGAAATAAAGGCCATTTGAATACGTTGCGGCTGCCTTAAGGGACATCATGTAAAGTCCGAGTAATAATCGATCTGCCGATGTCTTTTCAAAGAACTGATAGATAGATATTTATTTCAGTTAAAATCATTACAGCCCAAAGCGGCTGAATTGTGTTGAACTTTACATCAAATACTATAAAACAATAAATATAAAAATTAACGTCACAAGTAATAAAATATTAAAAATAGGTTCATTATAGAATATGTACATGTATCAGAGGAAAACATTATCGTACTCGATTTCGGGACTAAAAACAAATTATTATAAGTAATACCATGATATGAGGGAAATTAGTGATTAAATGTCCCCGAAGCCGAGGGAGGTTTGTGGAATTCCCGAGGGCTTCGCCCTCGGGAATTCCACAAACCTCCCGAGGGTGAGGGACATTTAATCACTAATTTCCCGATATATCATGGTATTAGTTTGTAATACCATGATTAATGAGGAAATAGCATTTGAATTGTAAGGACTCGCTTGGGAATAAAGCCATCAAAAATTGATGAATACATGTGTATAAATATGAGGCACATTGGATATCGATTCAAAGTGAGTAAGGCAGGCGAGATCATGGCAGAGAACCGTTTTGCATTTGTCACAGAATACGCTTGATGGACTATTTAAGAAGATGTGCAAACAAGCTGGCTTGAAAGGGAATTATTCAAACCACTCCGGGCGAGTAACCGCTGTGACTCGTATGTATGACGCCGGCGTGCCGGAACAGGCAATTATGAAACGGAGTGGTCATAAATCGATTGAAGGCGTGAGGACGTATCAAAGAGAAGACAAGAATGAGAGAAGTGCTGTGTCAAACGTTTTGTGTGGCATTAGTGATTGCTTTGACGTAACGTCTGTTGATGACGAAGCTCTTGTAAATGCATGTATTGATTATGAAAAGACGGTGAATCCTACAGTTAATTTTGGCGGTATATTACAGGGTGCTAACGTTCAAAATGTCAGCATAAATATAAATATCAATAAATGAACTGAAGTGTGTGGGAACTGATCCTACTTTTCTAGTTGGGTAGACAATGATGAATTGTGTGCTCTTGTGTACTATATCTTAACTTAAACATGTATAATAAAGTCATTATTTTGTTGTGTGAGACGTTTATTTGTTTGGAAACTACTCATGCATACAAATTAGGGAAAATTTCTAATTTTTCCCCGTTTTGGAGGAAAAATTATAAATTTTCCCTAATTTGTATGCATGAGTAGTTTTCAAACAAATAAACGTGGGGAATTTAGCGATTAAATTTCCCTAAGAGAACAAAATAATCCGAGGCGATCATGGTATTACTATATATAAAACTGTTCTTAAGCCTGTTTGTTTTGTAAATAGGGACTTTAAACGTGCGTTTGTTCCTCAAGTTTGAGGAACATTTGTTGACTTCAGGAATTAGGTGATACAGTTTATGACTGCTATTATTACAAATGTCTTTAAAAAGACTAGTTGTCAGTGCTTCCCTACGATCATAGAGAGGTATTACATTACTTGCTTCAAGCGCATCGGAATAATTGGTGGAAGTAAAAATTATTCGTAAAGCCCGCTTCTGCAACTGTTCAAGGTCATCCGATAAATACTTCGGCAGACCATTGTGAAAAATTGGGCAGGCATACTCGATGATTGGACGGACACAAGTAGTGTAGAATGTGATGAGTTCTGAACAACGGATATTTTCGAAAACGGATATTTTCGAACAACGGATAGTTTCGAACAACGGATATTTTAGCGCTGTTGTTTATCTGGTGGAGGTCGCATTAAATAACTGACGGAGACCGGAAGTTTAGTCTAACTGGGCCAAAACATTTTTTTTTTAATTTAGACTGGCATATTATTGAGATGCGTAAGTATCACTGATCTCTATAAAAGGACTGGATAGCGGATCTATTGTTTCTCGCGCCCTAATTTTGATGCCGGAAGTGAGCAGCGGCGGCCATCTTACTAGGACCCACTTGGGTCCTAAACAATATGGCGTAAGTAGGAGTAGAAAGCAGTTTAACGACGTTTTTCGCCAAATTCGAGAAGTTTGCTAAGATTTACCACCAAATTACGGTTCGTAATCTTATTTTATATAATAGTTAAGTGTTTTAAACTCTTTATTCCTTTTACAAAGGCTTTTTTTTGCGAAAGATACCTGCCTATGTATTTGCTTCACGAATCACGGTATTAACAAAATAGTCGGTAAACAAATGTCTTCCAAGTCCGCATGTGTACTTGTTTCTCTCTTTATTTTGTAGTATAAACGCCATATTATTAAATGGTTTACTGTGATGGGTTTCCTTTATGTTTTGATTGATTTATTGCCGAGTAATTCAAATGAGAATTCAAATTTGGAAAAGTTCTAGCATAAAACCTTATAGTCCATTTGCCACCTTATATGTTTCTTTAATAGGCAACCTTGTTGCCATCAGAAGTGTATTGTTTTTTTATGGTTTTGTACTCACATGGATCTATAGAAATAAATTAGCTTGCAATGCAATTTATACAATAAAGGCCTTCATGGAGGCATAAATAATAGTGAGATATTATAAAGTATGACTTGTCTTTTTGAGATACCACTAAAGTTGAATCATAATTTTTGCTTTAAATGGTCGGCTTTTCAATGAAAACCCAGCTAAACTTTACATTTTTTACAAGTAAATGCACCTGTTGATGTTACCATTTCTGCAGAGTGTCTGGGATGCCAACTAAAACTCTAACAGTATCCCAGACACTCTACAAGTTTATTATTACATAAATGAAATATAATTTCCTGTATTGACTGATAGGATTAATAGCCACCTGCAAATAAATATTCAACAAAACAGCAAGAGCATTTGCATAATCTATATTTAATATTTCTATATTTGAAAATATAGAAAATATTAATTCTCTTGTTTTGGTTGAAGCTACTTTCAATGACACATCTTGATGTTCAGTGCTTCTCATAATCCCATCATAGAATTATCTTGTCAATATAAACTCTATGTTTTGGGGACTTTTGCCCTTATCAAATGCATTGCAATGGACTCAGTACAGCAAAATTTGGGTTTGCCATCTTGAGAAGGCAACCACAGCCAACCTTTGTGGTAAAAACCCAGTTACTATAGTGTTCTTTGGAAGACAAGTAATGCTAATTGTGGTAAAAAACTAAATATTTACTTAAAATTATAGAAATGCCACACCACATACAGAAATTAACAAAAATCAACTGAACCCTTAACCTTGTGATCACTTTTGAAATCTCTCTAATCATTGAACAGCAATAACTATTACAATAACAGAGCAAATGTTACATAGGGTTACAATCTGTATCCAGATTAACACCTGAGCCACTGGACTACAAAATAAAATACATGTATTAAAAGCTGATACTAAAGCCAAGTCAATAACATGTATGTGCACAACCTGTAAAGGTAATAAACTAAAGATTACAGTCTTACTAAGATGATAGAGTAAAGATTACTTGCAGCAAGTTTTGATGACTAGTGAGATATGCTGAACTATTGAACTAGATAAGCAAGGGTAGCAAACTGACAAATAGAAAAATACACATGCTGCCTATAAAGTGGTGATTGAAAGAGTCAAACTGAAAATACTACATTAGAAAACCATGTGAACCACTGAACCGTTTGAAGTAGCACAAACTTACTTTGGTTATTTAAAAATTAGAAACAATACTAATGCCAAGTCTTGCCCATTAACCTAGCAGATTATAGAGAGTGTATTATAAACTCAGGCATCTAATTTATGGGTCCATGGGAGTGTGGCACCCATTTATAGTCAATAAGTCATTGACCAGTTAGTAAAATCAAGGGTCCAAATTAAAATACTAATTCAAAAAAACAAGTTATAATTAATATCTCACTGAATTTTAATATGCGTTCACGTTAAAGATTTTTAAGTTATATAAATTGCATGTATAAGGTTTTATGCTAAAACATTTCCAAATTTGAATTCCCATTTGGATTTAATAATCGGCAATAAATCAATCAAAACTTAAAGGAAACCCATCACAGTAAACCATTTAATAATACGGCATTTATACTACAAAATAAAGAGAGAAACAAGTACACATGCGGACTTGGAAGACATTTGTTTACCGACTATTTTGTTAATACCGTGATTCGTGAAGCAAATACATAGGCAGGTATCTTTCGCAAAAAAAAGCCTTTGTAAAAGGAATAAAGAATTTAAAACACTTAACTATTATATAAAATAAGATTACGAACCTTAATTCGGTGGTAACTCTTAGCAAACTTCTCGAATTTGGCGAAAAACGTCGTTAAACTGCTTTCCACTCCTATGTACGCCATATTGTTTAGGACCCAAGTGGGTCCTAGTAATCAATTCCTGAACAATAGATGCTCTATCCAGTACTTTTATAGAGATCAGTGATAAGTATAGGTCTCCGGCCTAGGATGTGTTTGGCTTTTGGGTTTTGACTCCGAATTAGACATTATAAGGGTTCAGTTCCCTATGTTTAGATAATTGGGGAAGGTCCATGTCGAATTTTCACAAAGTATATCCACAATGAATTCGAGAGTAGTTTTCAGGGCGGTGATGGGCTATATGTTATTGGTGTTTATATCTGTTGAATAAAACGCAAGTAGCGTAATTTTTTTATTCAGTCCATTCATTTTCTTTCTTTCTAGCGTTGATGAAATATTGCTGGTAAGTAGTTAAATAAACGACGGAGCCTCTACAGGGCTGATTTTCATACGATTTACAGTTTAACTGAACATTAACAGAGTGTACCGCTCCCCCTTAATAAATATATTGATCTTGGTTGTCAATTTCATAACAGTCATCTCACTGCGGTGTAAATAATTTCCGTGTCTTCAAATATCTCGTTGTCTGAAGAAGTACCCGACCCAAATCTTATATCAAAATAAATCGCAAAATGTGGAGAATATTGTTGTTGTAGCCACGAGATAATCAAAAAATGTAACCTGTTTAACTGCCACATTGCTTCTTGTCAAAACGAGACAAGAGTATGAGAAATGTCAATGATTGCCAGGATATAATATATATTTTGTGTTTCTGAGTAAGCGAGTTCACAGATCTTCATGTGGTAATGGATTTTCTAATGGCATTGTCAATTTAGTTTCCTTTATATCTCAGCAGTGCCTTAATTGTAAACCTGGCAAGCGAACAAGCGAATAAGTATATTCGCACATAAATGTCGACTTCATGCAGATAAAGTCAACGAAATATATACGTTTTTTAGTGTTTTGTTTTATTAACAAACCACCGAACTGTAAATATGAAAAAATTTGACACTGAACTGTAAATATGAAAAATAAAAATTTGCTATACAGAAAGGAATATAAAAAATGAACATATAGAGAATTGATTTAGCAGGTATTTGAAAAAGTGACAAATATATTTTTGGGGAGGAAGACCACCTTAACAGGTAACAGAGTTAACAGCTAAAGCTACTGTTACACAATGCGATTTTTCTTGCAACTTGCAGCAAATTTACACATTAAAAAAAACGCAAGTTGCCTGGGGGTGTTACACGCAAACACACTTCCCTCGAAAATGTCATCGTCGCGTTCATCCACGATATTTTTTGTTCCATGAGCGTTTGGCCCCAGTGTCGAGTGCGCGCGGTAACCCGAAATTCTTACACCTGATTGGCTAGCCTTGAAAAGAAATGTGTTGCAGGAAGAGTGTTGCTATACGTCCAGCTACTTGCGAACTTTGTTGCAGGTTGCAGCAAAAAGTAGAACCCATCCAACTTTCCCTGCAACTTGTAACACGGCGAAAATAACAAAATCGCAAGCTGCTACGGGGTGTTACACGCTGAGATTTTTTGCAACTTCCAACATACAGTGATTTGTTGCAATTTGCAAGAAAAATCGCGTCGTGTAACAGCGCCTTTACAGAGTTAACAACTAACAGAGTTAATAACTAACAGGGTTAACAGCAAACAGAGTTAACAGCTAACAGAGGTTACAGCTTATAGAGTTAACAACTAACAGAGTTAACAGCTAACAGAGTTAAGAGCTAATAGCGTTAACAGCTAATAAAGTTAATTAACGTATTTTAGACTAAGAAAGTTATCAGCTGACAGTGTTAACACGTAACAAAGTTAACAGCTAACAGCGTTAACAGGTATCAGCGGTAACAGCTAATAAATTTACAATCTATAAGACTAACACAGTTAACAGTTAACAGAGTTAAGAGCTAATAGCGTTAACAGCTAATAAAGTTAACATCTATAAGACTAACACAGTTAACAGCTGACAGTGTTAACACGTAACAGAGTAACAGCTAACAGAGTTTACAGCTAACAGAGTTAAAAGATAACAGAGTTAACAGCTAATAGATTTAACAGCTAATAGACTTAACAACTAAGAGAGTTAACAGCTAATAGATTTAACAGCTAATAAAGTTAACAACTAACAGCGTTAAAGGCTAATAGAGTTAACAGCTAATAGAGTTAACAGCTAATAGTGTTTACAACTAACAAAGTTAACAGCTAACAGCTAAAGAGTTAATAACTAACAAAGTTAACAGCTAATAGAGTTAACAGCTAATAGTGTTAACAACTAACAGAGGTAACAGCTAACAGAGTTAACATCTAACAGAGTTAACAGCTAATAGAGTTAACAGCTAATGAAGTTAACAGCTAATAGAGTTAACAGCTAATAGTGTTAACAACTAACAGAGTTAAAGGCTAATAGAGTTAACAGCTAATAGAGTTAACAACTAACAGAGTTAAAGGCTAATAGAGTTAACAGCTAATAGAGTTAACAGCTAATAGTGTTTACAACTAACAAAGTTAACAGCTAACAGCTAAAGAGTTAATAACTAACAAAGTTAACAGCTAATAGAGTTAACAGCTAATAGTGTTAACAACTAACAGAGGTAACAGCTAACAGAGTTAACATCTAACAGAGTTAACAGCTAATAGAGTTAACAGCTAATGGAGTTGACAGCTAATGGAGTTAACAGCTAATAGAGTTAACAGCTAATAGTGTTAACAACTAACAGAGTTAACAGCTAACAGCTAACAGAGTTAACAGCTAACAGAGTTAACAACTAACAGACTTAACAGCTAATAGAATTAATAGTTAATAGAGTTAACAGCTAATAGATTTAACAGCTAATAGAATTAACAACTAACAACTAACAACTAACAACTAACAACTAACAACTAACAACTAACAACTAACAACTAACAACTAACAACTAACAACTAACAACTAACAACTAACAACTAACAACTAACAACTAACAACTAACAACTAACAGAGTTAAAGGCTAATAGAGTTAACAACTAATAGAGTTAACAACTAACAGAGTTAAAGGCTAATAGAGTTAACAGCTAATAGAGTTAACAGCTAATAGTGTTTACAACTAACAAAGTTAACAGCTATAACAGCTAAAGAGTTACTGATAACTAACACAGTTAACAGCTAATAGAGCTAACAGCTAATAGTGTTAACAACTAACAGAGTTAACAGCTAACAGAGTTGACAACTAACAGACTTAACAGCTAGTATAGTTAACAGCTAGTAGAGTTAACAGCTAATAGTGTTAACAATTAACAGAGTTAACAGCTAACAGCTAACAGAGTTAACATTTACCAGAGTTAACAGCTAATGGAGTTAACAGCTAATAGAGTTAACAGCTAACAGAGTTAACAGCTATAACAGAATTAACAGCTAACAGAGTTAACAGCTAAAGAGTCAACAACGAACGGGGTTAATAACAGCTAACAGAGTTAAAAGCTAATAGAGCTAACAACTATAATAGAGTATAAATAAGGGGAGACAAACACCACTTACAATGCACAGACACTTACAGGCGCTTAGATAAAACTTTGTAACCTTACCAATTTCGACTTCGCAGTTTAGTCCTTTATATCCATTGGCACAGTCGCAATAATACGTATTTAGTCCTTCTGATGTGCACTTTCCACCATTTTGACACGGTGAGCTTTTACAAGGGTCTTGTATATAGAAAAAATAATTAAAATAACGCAGAGATATTAATAACTGACGTTATGTTTCTTGAATTGTCATAAGTTTGAATGTCAAATCTATAATGGGATCTCAACTTTCTTGTGTTCTCCTAGCGTCTTAATTCTCCGCACCAGAACTAGTGATTTGGTGGTATAAATATAGTCACCTACGCGACAGAAGCTTATATATGTTTTTACTTCCGTTTGATTTTTTGTTAGTTTTTTACTCTGATAGCCTGTTTAGTCTGTCAGTCTGTTTAATACGGCTGTTTAGTCTTCTTAGCTTGTTAGTCTGTTATAGTTTGTTGGTATGTAAGTCTTTTGCCTGTCAGTAGAATATCTCGAAACGTATTAAAGCGATTTTAATGTAACTTTGTAATATTAGGAATATTAGCCATAAACCATCGACCATGCAAATCGTCAAATTTTGGTTTAATTCAGTTTAAAATTGAAAAAAAATGTCAAGAAAATATCTGACCTTGTGGTATGCACTGTCCATCATTTTGACATAGTGGACCTTCACAAGGGTCTTACATAAAAGAGGGGGAAAAAAAGGAATGCAGAGAAGTTACGCAACGTGAATTTGCTTGTCTTTTCCTAACTTTATTTGTAAAATTTACAGTGGAAATGCAGTAGAATAAAAGAAAAACAAGGCAGTTCTAAAACCAGAAATGTTATGTTGAATTTGATACACAAATGACCACAACCAGCAAATCTATCCATATGAATACGTTGCGGCTGACTTAATTAAGGGACATCATGTAAAGTCCGAGTAATAGTCGATCTGCCGATGATTTTTCAAAGAACTGAAAAACGTCGGATATTTTGGCGCTGTTGTTTATGTGGTGGAGGTCGCATTAAGGAACTGACGGAGACCAGAAGTTTAGTCTAGCTAGCCCAAAACATTTTTCAAAAAAATTTAGACTGGCATATTATTGAGATGTGTAAGTACGTCTCCGGCCTAGGATGTGTTTGGCTTTTGGGTTTTGACACCGAATAAGACATTATAAGGGTTCAGTTCCCTATGTTTAGATAATTGGGGAAGGTCCATGTCGAATTTTCACAAAGTATATCGAGAATGCAATTCGAGATTAGTTTACAGGGCAGTGATGGGCTCTACGTTATTGGTGTTTATATCTGTTGAATAAAACGAAAGTAGCGTAATTTTTTTATTTAGTCCATTTATTTTCTTCCTTTCTAACGTTGATGAAATATTGCTGCTAAGTAGTTAAATAAACGACTGAGCCTCTACAGGGCTGGTTTTCATACGATTACAGTTTAACTGAACATTAACACAGTGTACCGCTCCCCCCTAATAAATATATTGATCTTGGTAGTCAATTTCATAACACGTAGCGTAGTATATATCAGTGGCAACACCAGACATTTAAAGAAGGCGGGCACTCCATTTGATAGAAAAAACACTAGGGTAGCAATATCCAACTAAAGGAAGTCAACACCATACTCGGAAATTTATTCATGACGTTAGTCGTAATCTTGCGTGAACGCATCCTCTTCTATTGGCGTTGACGAAATTTACGAAAGCAACAATAGTTTTAATGAAAGCGGCGCATGGAGGAATGAGGGGGGCACTGAAAATGTTGAGATACGTGGGGGAAGGAGTACCTTGCGAGCAGAGCCTTCTTTTCCTTATTTCTTCGCTGAGAGAGAGGAAGAAAAGTAAGCTCTGCTGTATTCGGTTTTGGCTTCGTCCAAGAGTTTAGGACGAAGTAACCCGTTTAAGACCCGTTTAACCAGTTCTCGTTTTGTTTTCTGCTCTGATTTGGACTGGTTCGAGATTGTAACCAAGCAACTGACATGCATGCGTAATGGAAACCAGTCACGAAAACAGCAGAGCCTACTTTTCTTTCTCTCTCTCAGCGAAGAAATAAGGAAAAGAAGGCTCTGCTCGCAGGGTAGGGAAGGAGGGGAAAAAGAAAATTTCGAGAAGGGCATGTGCCCCCTCTCTAGCTATCTTTCGGAGGTGCCACTGGTATAGATTTTCCAAAATTACCTTTGGTAAGGAGATTAAAGAGTATTTTGTATTTTGGTTTACTTGCAATTCTTTCTCTATTGTCTAACAATTTATGTCGCGCTTCCCGTCTCGTAACGTTATCCTATATACTATCCAAATGTTTGGCCAGATACTTAGCATGCTTATCTTATTTTGCAAACTAGGGGACGACAATTGCACGTTACACATATAGGCGGCAAGGCCCAAACCTTGCACCACAAGAATAAGAGGCAACGCATGCACACACACACATACACATGCAAGCACGCATGCACGAACGCGATTAATTGAAACTTAGTAATCTTACCAATCTTAGTTTCGCATTCCGTTCGTTTATAAGCACTTGCACATTTGCAAATCTTATCTTAACGTCAAATAATTTGTTTTTTTCATAACCTTAATTCTAATTTTCTGATGCAACTGATGTGCATTCGTAAGCATCGAGTCTGGTGAGGGTGATAATTTCGAATTCCCAAGACGTCGTTTTTTACGACTAAAAATTATTCCACCATTTAAGGGAGTCAAAGCGAGTCTTCAATTGGCATGAATGTATACCCATAGTCACTGCCTAATAATAGTAATAAAAGAATCAAATTTTTATCTATTTATCACATGATCAACTTCACCTGAGTCATATTTCTTCGTCGTTATTCCTGCTTCTTCGTCAAATTTAAAGGCAAACTTAGGTACTTCACCATGCTCCGGCTTCGCACTCATGGTTAAGGCTATAACAGTCGAGAAATTTACAAGGTCTGATAAACCTAATATTATCTCAAGTAAATATATATATATATATACAGCTAAACTTACCCAAGAAGGAAGTAGAAACAAAGAAAAGAAATAGAATGAATGCAAAAGTATTCATTGTCCAAGATCTTCAAATCACTTTTTGGTTGCTGAGTGGTCGCTGGACTATAATAGATTTAGTTAATATGTCTTGGCTCTTTATACTGTTATTGTTTGCTAATCACCCAACTTAGCCAGCTGCTTTGCCTCAAGCAATCACAATTTCCAAGCATGAAATATTTTATATATGCAGAACATTTATTAAATCATAGAGTACAAGATACAAAAGAATTGCTAGATATTGTCAAACACGCAACTAATAGGTTTTTATTAAAGTGCCTATCTCACAGAGGGTATTTCACATATTCGTAATCTTTAGGTTCTTCTGAGCGAAAGAAATGAAAAATGTCCTCAAAAATGGTGGGTACTCTTACCACGAGTGACGTAAAAAAAGAAATAAGTTTTTAGAGACAAACAGTTAGAATTACACCTTTTTCTCGTTATTTCTTGTATTTACGCAATAACAATTAATTGCAAAACATAATGTAGTGTTGTAAACACTCTTTTATAAAAAACTTTATTGATTTCTTATTTGAACGTCATTTCCTGTAGTAGTTACCACATTTGAGAGCGTTTTTTAAAAGGTTCGTCAAGATTACATTTTGGAACGCCAAGATATATTGTAATTTGGGTTAAACGAACACGAAGATGATGAACATGTAAAATACCAACCTCGTACCCAGGGTCTTATCTCCGCTTCCCGGCCCTCGCCCACCGCTGTAAAAAGACCCTGGTTTCGGCTGGTCACGTGTTTCGAGGGCAAAAATATAACATACTTGGGGTGGGTTATTTAGAAATGTGGCTAAACTGTATCACACAGAGTGTCAAGGACAATGTTTTTGTGTGATTATTTTATTGTGACAAGACAAGGTGTACGTTAATAATTCTCAAGAAAGCCAGACTGCATGCCTAAATCGATGTTTATTCACATCGGTTTCCTCAGTGTTATACGATACTGTAAACCGTGTGTACCTGTAGAAACAGAATTCGCCGTCCTGAACTTGAAGGTCGATTGGCTTTTTGGAATAGTAAAATAAGACGTAAATCTCTCCAGTTGATTAGCGCCTTGCGTTTTATTCGTCGAACTCTGCCCGAATACACATACACCGTCAATTTTTCGTTAGCCGTTTTGTGTGATTTGTCATTTGTATTCCGCCGCCTTCGCCTTTGTTGTTTTTAATGGTGTGCCAACTGTCAATGTTTTCAAGCGTTTCGTTGCGCTTTGTTTGTACGAAATGTTTGCCTAAAAAACAAAGAGTAGACAGTATCAGTAAACTCTGAAGGAATACAGGAGCAAAGTAATATTTAAAGGTAATACAAATGTGCCGGAGCTGTTTATAGAGTCTCAAGAACGATGTTGAATGAAGCGAAGTATAAACATATTTATTTAAATATACTATTTGAACGGTGGTCTTGCAATAATTTGGATCTTTTGAAATTTAACGTTCATAACGAAATATTTTCCATAATTTAGGAAACATAGAACGGTAACATTCGTGCTGGTTGAGTGGTAAGTTTTTTTTGTATTATTAAATCAGACATGAGTGACAAGAAAAACATTGAACAAGCAACAACGTTCAGCGAGCGTTATAATAATACTGTAAAATGTTAACATGAGTAAGTAAAAGGCGATATACTGAATACTGATAGACAACTTTAATGAAACTGAGGCTTACAAATAACAGTTGATAACATGAACTTGTGGCTCCTTTTATGACGAATGTTATTGAAAGTTTTATAGCGTTTTAAAAATCATCAATACAATTCAAGTATAAGTGCCTACTTTATACACCCGCCGCTGCACGAAACTGTACCCTGCGAGCAGATGGAACGAAGTAACCCGTTTACGACCCGTTTAATCGGTTCTCGTTTTGTTTTCTGCTCTGATTGGGACTGGGTTCGAGATTGTATTCAAGCAACTGACATGCGTGCGCAACACAAACCAGTCACAAATACAGCAGAGCCTACTTTTCTTCCTCTCTCTCAGCGAAGAAATAAGGAAAAGAAGGCTCTGCTCGCAGGGTACACGAAACTGTTGCATTGATGCGATTTAGAAATCAATTTAAAGAAATAGTAAATGTATTAATGAACTAACCTCTTGGAATTTCTAAATCACAGAATAAGATTCTAAAGCTTTGTTGACAGTTGCAAGCCCAAGGTGTTGAATCTGTATATGTATTCTCAGCGAGCATTGGCGCCCGCTAGAATTTGTGAATTTCGCATAGTCTTGATAGTGAGGAAATTTAAACTCCGCGTACTGTAAACTTTGAAACTCTCTGTTCCATCTTCAGGCGGCTATAATGATCAGATCACTGATAACTGTAGAAATCCATTCAAAGAATATAATCTCTTTAAATTTGCTGCTTGTCGGATTGAACGAACGGAAGACTTTCGGTCGAAATTCAGAATTGCTCCTTCACTAATACCAGATTATTCTCCATGGAGTGTGATATTTTATTCTTGCACCCAAGGTACTGCGACAATTTTTCAAAATAACCACCCGACCCTGACAAGAAAAGTTCGTTAGCACCCAGATTCTGGGAGCCACGTGACCAGCCGAAACCCGAGCTCATTGTCTAATTGTTAAATATACAAATATTCTAGTTTCGTGAAGTAAAACAGTCACAAATTAAGAATAGAATTAAAAGTAAATTGCATGGCTGCTAGATGAAAATCATTTAAATAAATAAATAAAATTGTTTTATTGTAAGTTAAAAAATAGTACTTTTAGAGTGCATTGAAGCTTTCACCGCCAAAGTCAACTTTTGTTGTTTTTTTCTCTGGCTATCGGCAGACGATTTTACTCGTCGAAGAGAGAAGTATGGAAGCGAAAGAGTTTATTCTATTATCGAAAATTGTATTTCCTGAAACAAAGTATTGATTTTTGTAGTTTTTATATCGCCATAGAAAATTTATCGATTAAGAGTTTCCAGGTATTCATCTAATGTGATCGAAAAAAATCCCACTCATAATGCCACTAAGTGCACTTGCATGTATTGAAAATTAAAACAAAGATAGATTCTAAATCTGTTTTTGATTGCGGTTAATAGTAAAGAATAAGGTAGCCAGTTTGGCGACAGCGTTATTTTCAAATGGTATAATTAACCACGCAAAACATCCAGAAAATGCATATTTTGCTTGGGTTTGGTAAAAATATGAGTAGCAACCCAAATACTCTATTATTAACACTAGATTATTTAATATAATTTGTATAACCTTTAAAGAACAGAAGTCGATATGCTGTATATAGATAAATTTATTTTGAATTTTATCTTTAATATTTGTAAGAACTTGGCGCAGGTATTTGTTTTAACAAATGTTATTACAATGACATTTATTTACCGAATGCGAGATGCTTTCTGATATGTGTGGTCACGAACGTGCACGCAGTAAATTACAGTTTCTAATGACCTTCTGGAGAAAGTTTGTGTATTAGCCTACGCAACTGTGGCCAAAGAAACTCTTCATACTATGCTTAATAATATTTTGGGAAAATAGGTCTTTGATCAACGGTCATCGACGCTTTTAAACTGGGTCACTATGTCCCTACAGTTGAGCATGATATATTTTTACCTAAGTAAATTGAGGAAAAAGTTTAATGTAAATCAAGACGAATCTGTATGCGATTTAGCTCAACGTAAACCGTTGGAAACAACATGGCAGAAAACCAAGCGATTCGGCGAGGATATCTCTTCGGATTTCTTCTATTTCTTTTGAAAATGTTTTGTTTTGGGTACAAGTAATGAAGAGGAAGCAAGAAAAGCCTACAATCTTAAATAAGGTATCCATATTTTTTTGTAAATAAAGATGTAAATATTAGTTCCCTACATGCGCAGAACGCACTGCATGTAGACCCCCTTTAACCATCTACCTTTGTTTTAATTTTCAACATAATTTCTCAAAACAGAAATCTGAACGAGCAACTCTCCAAACTATATACTAATACATTTTGGCCATTAGGCTAATGCTATTCCGGACTGAGTGGACGGGAAAGAACAAGATACGACAATGAGTATCGATTCATGAGTCCGACGTGTACATCAAAGACATACCAATTAGCTGTTTCCTGTCCGCAGTGGTGCTTCACATTTTATCACCAGACGATTCTATATTCACCTCTGATGGATGTTGTGAAGGGAGTGAGTAAATTTAGTTTAAAGATCAATGTCACCATCCAGTTGAAAATTAGAAATGTTGAGTGAAAATTGAAATGTTATTAAATCAAATTCAAATAAATAATACATTATCAGAAAATGTATATCAACAATACTAAAATAAACAATGATATCGTAAATTAAACATTTTCATGTGTGTTGCTACTACACACCATGAGGTGTGCCACCATTACTATACACCTAATAAGGGGTGTTGCAACCACACACAAACACGTCAGCCTTGCCAACCTTTCTCAGTTCGCGGGAAAATGATAACTGGTGTAAAGGTGTTCGACGAAACATGCTTTAGAGGATATGATTTGAAAAGACATACTTGCACGATAACACGTAAACACGACGAGTTTATGCATGTGGTGAAAGCGCGCCGGGGAACAAGTTTGACGCAGGAACTACTATAAGCGTAGAAGAAGATGTTTAAATAATTTAAACCTAAAAACCTATTAAAGCATACTTTTCTCGATTTGTAGATTATTATCATCTTCACGTGCCCCGAAATCTAATCGACGACAATGAATTTGAATGAACGAATCCGTCATGACATACTATTAGTTACAAGACGCCTGCTCAGGCGTTCACTCGGGCTACTGATTTCTGAAAGCTTCGCGTAGCCTGTGCGTACTCTAGCAAGACTACATGGCAATGGCAATGGCAATGCATTGCATATTTGTATAGATTTTCCCAAATAGAATCTAGGAAGCGCCGAAGGTTTGCTAATGTAATATAAATGTAAGGGCCGTTTTTCTGAAAATTAAACAATGGATCTAATATATTTAGCAGACAAAACCTATAGTGTCGGATTCGGCAGAATAAAGCGATCATTTTGATATAGAATTTATTTAAATTCGGACAAACGGAACATATTTAAACATGTTTTGAAACACGCGTTTCCAAATGTAATACGACACGCGACACCTACGCGATATCTAGACATGCACTGAACAGTTCACATATTGATATCTTATCGGTATTTGCTATATCCGGTGCTTATTATTATACTTGCATTTTGTAGTTGTCGGACTATAAAGCAGCAAGGCCAGGGCCAACCTGTTTTGAAATAGCTCGTCATCTTTTACGTACCAGGTCTACCGCGATCGCCGGCGTGTAAGCTATTCAAACAAGGGGAGAAAGCCGTAACAGTACGTATATGTTCTTTGATATACTGTGGCCCTTTCTTGTGTCTCTAGTCTAGTCCTCAAGTCAAACGTCTTAGGTACTGATGTCAACACGGCATTTTTTCGTGTCTGTAATAAATTCGTCTATTCTGTCTTCATGGATAAACCTTGTCAGCAACAATACTGATCAACTACTCATTAATTCACCAATACCGTCGGAAAACACATCAACCCAACTCTATCAAAGGCATAATAATTCGAAAAAACCGAGCACGCAACATGCCTTTACAGTTTCGCAAGGCCTGACGGGATGATGCAATAATGCAATTTTGTGTGGCGAAAAAAGAACAAACGGAGCCGAAACCCAGACTCGTTCTACCATAGGTAGCCTGAGTAATTTGAAGTGACGTTATTTGTCCGAAAAATGGTTTAATCGATAAATTAATTGTGCGGGTATGAAAATTATCCGAACAAATTGAAAATGTTCTAAACTGTCGAGATTAGTTTATTGATAACGAAATACTGACATTTTACTCTAAATTTAAGCCTGGGTTTATATTATGTCGCATTTCATCGCCGATACAGCTTTGCAATGAATTGCGAGGAAATATATAAGTTTATGAAAACCGGCAATCGGGGACAATTCCCGATCATCGGCGATCATCGCAAGAAGCAAAAAAATTTGTTTCCCCCGATGATTCCTGACTGTCGCCGATGGATCAATTAAACCAAGCAAATGAAATGAAAACCGAAATCCGATGAAAAAAGACAAATTAAGATCCAGTCTCTAGAAGTAAACCAAGCACTTCAAACACGCATGAAATTGCCCTGATTCTCCAGTCCTTTCCTTGTCTCGAATATTTTTCGCACCCAGAAACTCTTCTTTCTATATTACTTACGCCGTAGGAGCCTTTTATGTTTCAGTACGTAACAGCGCTATGACAGTAAAAGCTTCGGATATCTGTTGTTTATAGGGGCGCCCATTTTCAAAAAAAAAATTATTTTCCCAAAAATATTATAGGTCTCATCTGACTAGCTACTCCGGTTTGTGATTTTTGAAATACATGTACATTTTCAAAAACAGTGCCCACAGAGTGGTCTGTGAAGAGGGCTGGAAAATCAAAAAATTTAATATTAATTGCAATAGACACAGATTCTTTACACATATATTTTTATTATTTTTCAATTATAAGTTATAATCTTATCTCTTGACATGACTAGCAAGAGTTTCGACAAATATACACAATACACTATTATAGTACACAAATAGTAAATAACCATGGCTCTTGCTGTGGCAAAGTTGTCAGTGCAATTCCATCAAGTTGTCTTATGTTTTGACAAAATAACAAGTATAGAGATAAATAAACTGTACAACATTACACGTGCACCATAGGGTCCATCAGATTTTTTGTAGAATTTGTACGAGTAAAATATGTTCTAACCCGACATAGTGTTGAATCGACCCCTAGAACAACAGTCCGTATAAAACGACACGACCCCACAAGCTTGTAGCTTAACATCCTTAAATTACTTTAATATCGTGTTGAAATATTAAAAAACTATCAAGTTAAATCGAATCAAATGGTTCAGCAAGAGAAATCCCTTACGCGGAATGATATCATTCTCAAAAGCATTCATGTACATATTGTCTCGTTGCAACAAGAACTGTGGTCGAGTTCTACTCGAAGATGCATAAATATTTCCATATAATAAATACTTAATAAATACATTGATAAATACTTCCATAAGCAAATAAAGACATGATGTATCGTTCTTACCGTGAATTTTCCTTCGACGAAGAAGGTATTAAAACTGCTTGAATTGAACCTTCCAAAATTGCGCAGATACAGATTTTGCAATACGCGAACATACAAAGATTCACACATTACATCCAAACTCAAATCAAGATATCGAATATACATAGCTCGGTAAATTGACTGGGCACGAGTAAGGACATAGGCACCCCAAACGAACGCCAAGAATAGTTATATATTTCTCAGTCGCGGAATGCAAAGCCTCATGGCGCACACGTACGATTGTAGGCACACGTAGTTTGTCGATTTTTATCAGCTGGTCAACTGATAAAAAGCGGTATTTACCATATACGTGTGCCAGTTACATGTAAAAGCTCACATGTTTAGCAACTGGAGCCACCATTTTTACGCTCACCAAAATAAAATAACTTCAGGAAGAATAATGTGTGATCAGCCGCATGATGCGATATTTTGACCGACCAATTTAATCGGACAGTAATACATTTTAGCCATTGGGCCAATATTATACAGGATGGAGTGGACGGCAAAGAGCAGGATACGACAATGAGTATCGATTCGTGCGTGCTACTTCAAAGACATACCAATTAACTGTTTCCTGTCCGCAGTGGTGCTTCACATTTTATATATCTATATTCACCTCTGAGGAATGCTGTGAAAGGGAGTGAGTATAAATTTAATTTAAAGATCAATGTCGCCAGCCAGTTGAAAATTAGAAATGTTGAGTGAAAATTGAAATGTTATATTAAATCAAATTAAAATAAATAATACATTATCATAAAATGTATTTAAAAAACTCATTAATAATTCATGAGGAAAACACAAAGAAAAATCATAACCGTATCGTGGTTTTATATCTGATAAAATTTTCTCCTGATTTACATGAACTTTAGCTTTGATTTTCTCGCCTTAGACAACGTTATTTTTCAAAATTACTACGCCAACGAACTTACCAAATGGTGATCGTTTTTTAAGCCATTCAAAACACTCGCAGAACGTGTTTTAAATAGTACATCAACAATACTAATATAACCAATCATATCGTAAATTTTAACACTGACTTTCATGTGTGTTGCTACTACACCACATGAGGTGTGCAACCATTACTATATACACCAAATAAGCCGTGTTGCAACCACACACAATATTATATTCTGAAAAAGTACACACAGTGAATGTGTTATTTTACAACATATACATTTTTGCGTTTATTAATAACACACTAGCCTTGCCAACATTTTGTCAGTTCGCTAAAAATAATGACTGGTGCAAATGTGTTCGACGAAAAATGATTCGAAAAGGCATTGCTTGCACGATAACACAACGAGTTTATGTGGTTAAAGCGCTTCCGGGGAACAAGTTTGACGCAGGAACTAATACAAGCGTAGAAGAAGATGTTTAAATAAAACAAGAAACGTTATTAAATTAATACATGCAAGTATTATTTAGACTAAGTATCGCTCATTAATATTCAACACACGACCACTCCTTCACTGTCATTATAATTAATCTCAAGTCGTCGAGAAGATGAAAGTCAACAATAGCGAATCAAAATACAATTCATCTCAAATATATAATAGCAAGCGGCCATGAATTGAACTGACTAGCTCTCTAAGTCATGCTTTTCTCGATTTGTAGCTATTATCGTCTTCATGTGCCCCAAAAGCTAAACGACGTCAATGAATTTGAATGAACGAATCCCGTGATATAAATACTATTAGTTATTAGAAGTGACGTTATTTGTCCGAAAAAATGCTCTTTCTCGGTAAATTGTGCGGGTATGAAAATTATCAGAACAAATTGAAAATGTGCTAAACTGTCGAGATTAGTTTATTGATAGCGAAATACTGACATTTTACTCTAAATTTAAGCCTGGTTTTTATATGTCGTATTTCATCGCCGATACAGTTTGCGATGAATTGCGACGAAATAGGTTTATGACACCGGCAATGGGGGCAAACCCCGATCATGGGATATCATCGCCAGCACAAAAAAAACATTGTTTCCCTCGATGATTCCTGAATCCTGACTGTCACCGATGAATTAAGACAAGCAAATAAAATGAAAACCAAAATCCGATTAAATAAGACAAATCAGGACCCAGTCTTTAGAAATAAACGAAGCACTTCAAACACGCATGAAATTGCGCTGATTCTTCGGTTCTTCCCTTGTCTCGAATATTTTTCGCACCCAGAAACTCCTCTTTGTATATTTTCTGCGCCACAGAAGCCTTTACTTTTTCAGCAACAGCGCTATGACGAGTTAAATCTTCATATATCTGTTGTTTATAGGGTCGCCCATTTTGAAAAAAAAATATATATATTTTCCCCCCTTGATCGGCGACCGTCAGCGATTGGATCATCATGGACAATCCCCAATCGTCGCAAATGTTAGCATAAGCTCTAAGTAAGCCGTAGTCGGTCAATACAGATCGACTGACCAAAATCGTAGCGTGTGCGACAGGCTTCAGCGACTGATCAAGGACCAATCATGACGATTTTCAATTTGTTTACCAATTTTATTAAATAATATATTTGGAATTTGAACCGTTTTATACGAAAATGTGTTTCAAATGTTATCTGCGATGATCGATCGGCGAGATATGCTGAAAATAAGATTTAACTACTTGTTGTCCTCGTAATCGCCGTTGTCCTCGGTTATCTTACAAGCGAGACAAAGAAATTTCCGTTAGGAAAGTTAAAGTCGCCTACGCCAACGCTGACCTTCAATGCCAAAGTCTACACCAAATGAGCAGACTGTACAGTAGAAACATAATATTGCGCTTATGTTTATGCAAACTATACTTAAAGATATCAGAGTTCTTCGTGAGCGCAGTTAAATCAAACATTTCCAACTCTAGGCTAATCTGACTGTCGTCATCTCGAATTCGGTTACGTAATTGTTAAATATTGACTGTAGTGTTCGTTGTTCGTAAAGCGAGCACGCGACCAAGAAGGAACTAATCTCGAAGTCTGTTCGGGAATTGTCACCCATGTCGACGTTTTAGGAGATCTAGTTATATATATATATATATATATATATGAATAATGTTCAATGGAGGCCATGAAGTGATATAGATGATGATGAGTTGTGAATAGTGTAACTTTCTACTGCACTTATAGCCTAAGGGAAACAACTGACACAAACAATCCAGAAAAAAAAGGTTATATATAAGCCTGGAAATGTTGAGAAGAAAGTCAAGGGCAAAAAACAACAAGACAAATAGGCAAGCAAACGAGCAATAAATTATTTCGCGATTTATTATACTGTATCGCTATAGATTATTTATCATACATGTACTTCAGTCAATAACTCTAATTTTAGTATCGAAATTTAGTATCTAATTTTAGAAATTCGAAACTGGTTCAGCACTCTGCAGTACACTCTATACAAACTATGTCAGAACAAATCTTACCTCAGTCAGATCACCCCGTCAGACCATATTAAGTAAGCCACATAGTCCTAGCTTTTGACACTCGAGTAGAGAGTTACTCCTTCTGGCCATTCGCTGCTGACGTTACCGTTCGTCGCATTAATACCATAATCAGTGTGTCGTGTGGCAAATTTTATCCTGATGCAAGTAATCTTTTAGGCGCACGTTGTTGCTGTAGCGCTGCCATTTTGATTTGCAATTTCCTTTTACAAGTTTAAACACCACACACGCGCACTTTTAATTTTTACAAAACCGCGGAGAAATTATCTTTTAATTCGACACAAACACTGTCAAAATGCACCAGGATTTGATCACAATTTTGAGACACATCTTTAAAAAATACGCACAAATTAACTACTAAACTACCTGTTATTATAATTTTTCGGATACTTTAACTTTTTTACCAATATTAGCCTAACTAGTACCAAAACGCAACAAGTAATTGTGTTGCTAAACTTCAAAATCTCCATCCACCGCAAAGTTTACCCTATCTATTGCTCTATTATATGTATCATGCGAAATTCCGCCATTTATTACAATACTCGGAAGTTTCTGCAAAACGTCACCATAATTATGCATTGAAAATGAAAACAAAGGTAGATTTTATAGATCAGTTGGTTGACAGCAAAGAATAAGATAGCCGTTTTGGCGTCAGCATCTTACTAAAATACTATACATTAAGAAAATGCATATTCTGCACGAAGGGGGGAGGGCAAAAATATGAGTAGCAATTTTAGAAAACAATAATTAAACTCTTCTGGCGTCTTCGATGAATCTCCAAAAATTCCAGGTATTCTACAGTAAAATCCCATTTATAATACCACTAAGCTGCTATGCATTGAAAATAGAAACAATGGTAGGTTTTATAGATCAGCTGCAGGTTAACAGTAAAGAATAAGATAGCCGTTCTGGGTCAGCATCTCTTTAAAATGGTATAATTATTAACACAATACATTCAGAAAATGCATATTTTTACAGCGCGGGTAGGGGGGAGGGGTACCCGTGGCAATTTAGACTATACGTTTACACGGTACCGGACGAATTCGGAACCGTACTCAAATTTGTAAGGTGCTGCCTGTTTACACGAACCTATGCACTATCCGGCACTCTTTTTTGAAATGTTTACACGGTACAGGACGAATTGTAGACTAATCTCGTACCCAGACTCATTTGCGAGTTTTTGCTATCGTGCGCATGAGCAGCGAGATCGCCTTTTGCCGAGGGGTCTAAACTTCATATTATTAATTCCTCTCATATCCAATCTTCTACAGCACTATCTGTGCAAAAGCTGGACCGGTTACGGTGTTTACACTCACTGTACCGGAGGAATTCTGAACCGTGCAGGTTAAAAATTAGACCTGAATTTTTCAGGTCTCGAATTCGTCCGGTTAACCGTCCTCGAATTCGTCCGGTTTCGTGTGTCCCGTGTAAACGGAAAGCAGAATCGCTAATTGACACTGTTTCTGTGTTGATGTTCCGGATAATTTAAGAAACATCAATGTACGTTTTCTCCTTTTTTTTCATAACACACAGTTCTGGACTTGGTGACTTTGGCCGTGAAATATTTAAATAATATTTATCTAGCGTGCAATTTAATTTTAATTCTATTTTTAACTTATAACTGCTTTAATTGGCAAAACTAAAACAATATCTGTATATCATAATAATGAACAATCTAGAACACTCAGCAATTAAGAACCAGTGATGAACGTTTATAGAGGGTAAGTTATTTTTCTTCTCCCAAATTGTGTGTGAATTGAATAATTTTCTTTAAAATGTCAAGAAATTCACTCTGTGATTGCAAACTAACGCACTTCGTTGCTCCGGTTGGTGTAAAAGGAATCTGGGGGACAGTATCTTTCAAAATCTGTTGACTACATCTATTTTAAGAACATTTACAAAACACAATTGACCTTCTAACTATACTCGGTGACGTTTCTACCTTTGACTAGAAAATTTCACATGATTCTAAGTGACACATAACGGAAACCGTACCTTACATTGTACTTTCATTAAGTATAAACATAAAGTAAGTCATTATTTCTAAAATTACTTTATCGATACTAAAAGTATACATAAATGTATAGAAATGAGTGATTCTACTTCCTCATTGACTCCCTACCAATAACTTCGTAGAATCCAAATCAAACTTCACCTTACAGGTAAGGCTCGTTTAATTTCTAATTTTTGGCAAACATGCTTTCAACAGTACACTTCAACTGCTTCAAGGGTTTAGTAATTTGACACCTTGACCTTGCATGTACCATGTATAGAAATAATTTTTAGTGTCAAAATACGACAAAAGTTGTTAACATGGCAAAATCGCATTGCTTTTATTTTTAAATATGTTTAACCGGCAGTAGTTTATAATCAAAGCAATATAGATTACACCGCGTGTTTTGTTCCAATTAATAGACTAAGTAGCATTTGCCAGACTTATTTAAAATCGCAAATCTTGCGATGCTCTACAAGTAGTGTGTCTGAACGTAATCGACTACACCCAAGCCTGACTGTGTATGAATACGCGAGATATATACGGAGATTGGCATTTTAATAAAAACCCAATAGTTGCGTGTTTGACAATTCTTTTGTGTCTTGTACTCTATGATTTGTTGAATGTTCTGCATATATACCATATTTCATGCTGGGAAACCGGGATTGCTTTAGGCAAAGCAGCTAGAAAAGGCGTGTCTAATCACCAAACATCAACAGTATGAAAAGCCAAGACATATTAATGAATTGTATTATAGTGCAGCGACCATTCAGCAACCAAAAAGTGATTTGAAGATCGTGTACAATGAATACTTTTGCATTCATTCTATTTCTTTACTTTGTTTCTACCTCCTTCTTGGGTAAGTCTTTCAGCTGTATATATATATATATATAAGTGAGTTATGGTTCACGAAATGTTAGAGAGTGCTCAATACCATATATAGATAGAGCAAAATACAAAGTATAAAGTATAGGTAAAACTTTACTTTATACTTTGTATATATATATATATATATATATATATATATATTTACTTGAGGTTATGTAAGGTTTATCAGACCTTGTGAATTTCTCGACTGTTATAGCATTAGCCATGAGTATGAGGCCGGAGCATGGTGAAGTACCTAATTTCGCCTTTAAATTTGATGAAGAAGCAGGCATAATGAAGAAGAGACAGATTTCAGGTAAAGTTGATTGTATGATATGAAAAATTTAATTGTTATGTTACTACTATTAGACAATAACAAAATTTATACAATCATGCCATTGGAAAGAATTGTTCTGACTCCTTTAAAAGATAGAGTACTTTTTAGTCGCAAAGACAACGTCTTCGGAAGAGTTTTTTGAACTCCTTTTTGGGTTTACTCCTATTTACGAAGGTCTATTGCGACTCTTTGTGAAACTCGTTTTAAAGTGACAGAGTGGAACAAGATTGGCCTTTGAGGAAGTTTAATGATCATTAACGGCATAGAGAAGTAAAGTGCTGCGTGTGCAGTGTTTCGGAAAGAGGAAAGTAAAAAGGTAGTGAACTGCCTAAATTTGTTTTAATAACGACATGCTGAGGTTTAGGACAAAGCTCTTTACCAGACTCAAATGGCATTTTTGTGTCACTATTTCAAATTAAAGAAACTGCATACAATATATTTATTCAGATCTAGATTAATACGAGAATAATTAACCCCAAAACATCTGGTAAAGGGTCGAACTACTGCAAATGTTCGTCTAACCTGTTGCTCAAATAAACGTTTTACACATATGGTATACTGAGTTTACATGACTGAAAAATGGGTTGAAAACGGCCGCGAAAAGACCGCAAATACAAACGTTGCGTTAGCACGATAACGGATCGAAGTTGTCGGAGAAAATGTAGCTTTCACGGAGCAATTTAAAATGATTTAAAAAAGATGCGAGATGAAAACTGCACTATTTTATTACATAAACTGCTTTAACCTTATTTTATTTAAATATCTGAGACGTTTAAATTTGAGGATTATGTCAACGCTTGTTAACACGTCAAGAAATTTTAACATCGTGTAAACGAAATAATATACTCTGTCGATATTTTTTGTGTCCGTGTCACAACAAATAACCATTAGACATAGTCAGCGTATACGTTATAAGGCATTGTGTCCATTCTTACCGATAGACTTGCTCCAAGTCTCTCTTTATCGATACATGCGCGGGCCCCCACGCGGGATCCAGGCGTGGGAAAAACGAGAGACTTGAAAACATCTCTCTTCTCCGCAGGGGCTTCGCGTGGATCCCTAAGGAGGAAACCGTTGGGTGGGAGGAATGCGGGCGGAAGGGGAAGGGGAGAGATACCCCTCGAAAAAGTGCTAGATTGGTCGAAAAAGTGCTAGATCTTAAATTTCTCGCAGGCCTTTTGAGCAACTGAACCTTTAAAACAGTTATTTACCATTGACGGAATTAAATCTGTGTGAATTAAATCGTGTTCTATGATTTCTAGTTTGTTTGGGGCAGGGGTGGGGGTTCTGAATTCGATAAAAAATAGTTAATTACCGAGGAGGTAACTAACTTTAGCTTAGTTACCGACTTCGAGGTAATTAACTGATTTAGTTTATTCATGATACAGACGATATTTGTCGTTATTTACCAAAAAAATAGTATTCTTGACGTAGTTTTAAAGCGATATAGGATGTCATTTAATATGCAAGGTCAATAACCTATATACTAACCGACATCAAAGATAATTTATGCATGAATAAACTAAAAGGCAGTTATAGATCGCTTACTCATTTTCTCAAAACAATCCGTACACTTTCAGTAGACGAAACTAATAGCGTTGAATTCTTCAGATTCAAGAGGGCACAATTTTCGATATATAGTTCATTTAGATCGAACGAAAAATATTTAAAAATGTCTTCGACGTATTAAATAAGTCGGAAACCCGCTAATATTATATTTCGAACTGCAATACGAAACCTGCACAACCTATGGCTTCCCACTGGTCTACGTGTCCAAATTTCTTCACAGGTACTATGATATCCGCCATTTGCCAACCCTGGCAATCCGTACTTATATGTTACCTCCCCCGGTTAGCCGCGATGTTTGGGTGTGACTTCGGTCAGAGGCTTCCCGCGTCTTCAGCAAGCGGTTTCTGCCTTAGAGATCCACAGAAAGCCTCTGCGGAGGAGACAGTGCAAAGCTTGCAGAAGCGGGGGCGTTACTGGTCAGTTTTCTAACCGGAGGAGTGTCGGACGTGCGGCCATGAAAAACATGTCAATAAAAAAAACAACCCATCATGCATGTGATCACGGGTCTGTGTTTAAAAAATATCACTTCTGTCACAGGCCGGGTTCCAACCGACGACGTTATAATATGCCAAAATATATAAATTACACTGAAATATAGTAAGGATTGAGTACTGCCGAAATTATTGAACGTAGTTTCTAACATTTCCAGCGAAGGCCCTTCGTCAGAGAGAAAGGTAAAGATTGTAAACGAACAACTAGCTAGCGACCCCCAAGAAAAGGTTTTCTTTCAATTACCCCAATCCTGGGATGTGCTAATTTCTAAAAGCATCCACAGGTAATGTACCGTTGTTCTGCGTCTGATTCTCTGTGCACTTGGGAAGTTGGAACTGAGCGCTCAAAATTCTCGGCTATCGCAAAATAACCTGAAATCTGTATAGCTGACTTAAAATCGATCTTAATGATGTATTATGGTCTTATGTTGTGGTACAATTCTGTTTTAATTTGTAAATTTCCAAAATATGTGAAAACCAGGCTGTTGAATTTGTGAAATGTTTCTTTTCATTTTGTTAATACAAAGTTTGTCGGTAAAATATTTTTTTCCTAAATAGTTGCCATTTTGTTATAATGACGTTTTTAATAATAGGTAGTCTGACAAGACCCGACAACTTAAAAGTTGAATAGTAGAGGTAGAAACGACTCAAATTATATATATATATATATATATATATATATATATATATATATATATATATATATATATATATATATTGTGGTATTATTTTTGTATTATTATGCCATGTTAATTCACAAATTGCCAAGACCACCAGTGGTTTTGGAACCGGACAAGATCTAGAATGTACATACTTTACAGTTTATAATCACTTAAAATAAGATTTATGCAAATATAGTCCTAATTGTTTATTATTCATTTTCGCATCCTAAAGTATGAGTTATTTTTTATTTACAAAATAGTATTCGAGATTACCAAAGTTGACAGAATATGTTTGATTTTTAACAACTGGCCTTTGGCTCTGTTAGTTTTATACTAGATGAATATTAAATCTCAAAACTTTTAAATTATCATATTTTTAGCCTGTGTGCACTGCCCAAATATACAGAGTGTATATTCAGGGTGTACACAGGCTACATATTTTGAGGCACCCAACTAATTGGTGAAACTATGCCAAAACTGTTTTGGTTCTACCATTTACAATTTATTTTCTTTATACAGCCAATACTTGTCCTTCATCTCCTTGCCGCAATGGTGGCACCTTCCAAAACGATAATCCACCATTCACATGCTCATGTCCTACAGGATATAAAGGCGATCGTTGTGAGAAAGCAATCGGTACTGTACTTTAATTAATAAAATATTGTTATTCTTACTACAAAGACCCTAATATATATATCGCTGTACAATAGCTCATCAGTGTAGCTTGGAACAATCTGAATGAATTTCATCAATTACTTATACACATGCGATCGTCGGTGACAACCGCATGTGGGACAGCATTGGTGAAATACTTTCAGATAGCGTGAAGTGCGCATGGGCCTAGAGTGCTCAAATTTCCACACAACATATGTATATGTCTATATGTATATGTATATGTATTTCCCACAATTTAAAAAAGGCCTTGGGAACGCGGTTGCTCACATGTGGGCAAAATAAAATGGCGGCCAGTTTTGCTTAGTCTACTGAAGCACGAGATTTTGTTGATAAACAAGGCTGTTGTAGTAGGATAACTAGATACATTTTTGCTTGTTTACTATATTGAAATATATATCTTTGTTGTTGTTTTTAATTAAAAAATTTATTACATTTTCTGTGTGTGTGAACTATATTAAGTAGATTACATATTACAGGGGGTAAAGAGCAAAAAAGTACGACATGAGTTGAAATGTGACTTTGCTTATTATAAGTCTGCATGGCAAACATTAATTTTGCTGCAATCATCGCACTCGTTTTCTTAAACCTGGGGACTGGTACATTAGTAGATTGCAAATCACTTTCCATCGCAATTTTCGAAAAGTTAATTACAAAACAAAGAAGTTGAAAGAGCTTTATTGATGCTAGGTTCTTTCAATTTATTTAATTTTTTTCTTTTCTATTCTCTATATAAGACCCTTGTGAAAGCTCACCTTGTCAAAATTGTGGACAGTGCACATCACAAGGACAGAGGTACAATTGCATGTGTCCAAGTTGTTATGAAGGAAAGAACTGCGAAAGTGAACGTGGTAAGATTACAAGTTTTAATTAAGTGTGTGTTTATACACTGTACTTACAAATGGTGTTTGTGTTTAGAAATGTCTAAATTCGCGCGTACGCACGTGTTGCTTTCTTTTTCTTCTTGTGTTGCAATTTTTGAGCCAGGAGAATTAAGGCGCAATTGCCGTCCGTTAACTTACGTAGTTACCGAGGTTGAGGGCTAATATATATTAGCCCGGGGCCATTAACTTGATTTATGCGTGGTTGGGAGTAATTATTATAAATAAACATACGCGGTACATCAAAGAAAACCGAGGGGATCATGAACTAAAATAAGATTGCGTTGCCGTCGCAATTTAATTTATTTTTCGTAGACCGTTATTGTCCGAATAAAGATAGTTGTCTTTGTTATCTCAAACGATCTTTGACATTCCTATTCCTTTATTCTTTCTATATTTTAACTGCAAGCCTGGATTATGTATGCCATGCACCAAGAACCTCAACAATAATCATTAGGTTAAATGCGAAAAGGAAATCAGTACCGTGTCGATCGGTGGTTTGGATATCGGAGGAAGAAATTACATAAATTAAGCAAACTTTCATCTTGATTTTCTCTTAAAACACCGATTTGTTTTAGATGCTCTTATATACAACTTGTATGTTTTGATGTGAATACTGTAAATTATTGAAGTGTTGAACGGAGAGAAATTCGATCGTCGATATTTACCCAGACGGCAGAAGTTTTAAATTGGATAAACAAAGGCGACAAGTAGACGAGGAATCTCAGCGCTTTTTATTTTTACTATTTATTTGGTATGATGTATGTTGTCGATAATTATTCGTTAAAAATTAATGATCAACGTTCAAGTTTGACTGTTTGAGTACTGATTATCTTTGTTTATTTAACTTGTTTACTACGGTTCCGGTTTGAGCATGGACCCGCGTAATTTGACGATACACGTTTCACACGGGAGACTAACATGTTGCCAAGCGGAAACTGCGAAGGTACTAAGGCGAAACAACATTGTTTCTTTGCTCAAGCGTCGCGTTGTGGTGTTTGCCAGCGTAATGGCCGATCGGAAAAGCAAGGTGGAGTTCTCAGCTACACTTAAGGAAGATTTAATTGTGTATAGAGATGAGTTGGCGCTCGTTTCAAACTGAAACAATACCGTTTGGCCTTAGTAACGTTACAGTTTCCGCTTAGCAACATGTTAGTTTCCCGCGTGAAACGTGTGTCGTCAAATTACGCGTGTCCGCGCTCAAACCGGAACCGTAGTAGTATATAAAAAAATTGTCTCGTCTTGTGCGAGACGAATCGGTTTCTGGCTCCTTCCCACAACTCGGTGTAAAGACTATTTCTCTCCGCTCCGCAGTGACACTTTGATAATTTGCGTAGTATTCACATAAAAGAAGCAGTGTGTGTAAGGATAGCATTATAGCAAAAAAACATGAGCAGCTACATAAGAAATCGGCATCAAGGCGGATAAATTATTTACCCTCTGCGGCCTGCTTCTTTGCTTCATTTGTCTGCGTCGCGAGTCTCTCGTAAGTTAGCCGTTTTTTTATGAACATATTCGAAAATCCTAACCATAACGTGCCCACTTAACGCTTAACCCTTGAGTCCAAGAGCGAAGTCTTTTCTCAAACGGTAAATCTTTCGGCAAGAAGAATTAAATCTTCTCTACCCCACCCTGTCCAAACAAAATTTGTCACAACCAGATTTTAGTAGACACGTGACCATGATATACCCCCACTAGCAATGCTTTGGTTCTGTTTTGGCCCGAAAACTTAGCTAGCTTGTCCAGTGAGCAAAGATTCAGGTTTTTACAAGACCTGCAACTCAAAAGTGCTTTCGCGAGTTTTGCAGCCGTTGTTTTGCTTATTTTCTTTGTGTCCTGATTCGTCTCCTCCCAAGTGATTTAGTAAGTTCTAGAATGATGCACTAGTCAATGTTTAGCCCTAGGGTAGGGGGGACGTCAAACCCAGGGGAATTTGACATTTTTTGAAAATTTACGTCAAATTCCTTGCCCACGGGATATTGACTTTGTGGGGGGAAAATCATCAAATTTCTCTGCAGTAGACCTTCTTGGTCAAAATGACCTTCTTGGTCAAAATACCCCCCTCTGGGAAATATCAAGTGCTAAAATATAATATTAAGATAATTTTACGTTTTTCAAGAAAGTCAAATTTTCCTGTTTCGGGATATGTCGATCTGTCAATATCCTGTGGGTTGCCTACCCTAGTAAATACCCCCCAAGTTATGCTGCGATAAGTAAAGTTTACTCTCGAAAGCTAAAAGCGGTTAAAACCAATCAATTATTCTTCCTAGTAAAAGTGCTCCTCGCGGCAGCCATTTCACCTGGAAGTGAAGTGATACCCAACTACCAGAATGCATTGCGGGTTTTTCCTAAAAGGTAAAATGGCCATTCGGTTTACTTTCATTGTCGTTCGTACATACGAAAAAGGAATCTGATGAACTCTGATGGTCTTACGCCTTAACCATATGACTTGTGACGTGTGATTATATTGACGAAACATGTTTAGACTGATACGCCCTGGATACAACCGAGCTAGGTCATGACATAGCGGATCTAGTTTAGGAACTAAATCCGCAAAACCCTAATTAACCCGAGTCTGAAATTTTACTGACAATGTCTTCTAGTTTTTTGGAAAAACATATTTGACGACATATTTTGGAAATGCCGGGAAAGGACTGGACGGCTCCCTTTCAGTCATTTCTTTTAACCTCGATTGTCCATAACGTGCACAAAGTTCTTGTTTTTTGCTTATTAATACTTAAATAACACGGTTGAGTGATTGGATCTAAACGCTGCTATTGGGCGATTGCATTATAACAAAAATAATACGCTGAATTTCGATCTCTCAATAAACTGAACCTTAACTTTAACCAGACCAGCGTCAGTTGGAGTCTAATTACGACTCTACCACTTTGACTAAACCTGAAAAAAGAAAGTAACTGCAAAAAAGAAGAAAACTTGATGTTAAAAAACGCTGAAAAGTGTCATGCAGTTATATAAGTGTCATTTGCGGCATACAGTTATCGATTATAATTTGTACGCGTATACATGTAGTGCATGTGGTACATTTGCGAGCTTGCTGTAACTGACATTTAGCTTTTCATCTGAGCCTGAATGGCACAATGGTCAGAGCGTCTAACCGGTCATTAGCAGGTTGCAGCTTCGAACGCTGTTTGGGGCTCAGAAATCGTTTCTGAGTAATTGCGCTTGACGAATATCTGCCAAACGTCAATTATTCTCAACGGTTCAAACAGACCTTATTGAAAATTTGGGGTCGTTCAGAGACTGCATATATACCTCTTCTAGCGGGTTCTGAAGGGATGCTTATATAGAGAAACAATATATCTTATTCACCAGGAGGTCCAGGTGGACCTCCAGTACACATGATCCACCCTTAACCGTGTTAAGTCCATTGTCATTTGTTAATTCAGCTAAATATTTTGGTAAACGGTTGCAAATCAGATAATGAAATTTTGTCATTTATTTATTCTACACGGTACGTGAGTCTTAGGGTTAGATTTTTTTTTTAATTCTCGCCCAAGTATCAACCAAATCATGTTCTACAAAAATGAAATGGTTTGCACTGTTGTAGGTAATTATCGCAATTATTTTTACAAAGTTACATTAAAATCGGTTAACGTTTCATACTTTTCGAGATATCCTAGTGACGAGCCCCCTTCCGACTTACGCAAGCTTCGGGGAAAAGTGGGCTCTGCCAACAAACTCGATTACTTTTTGAGCATGCGTGAACGGTTGCCAAGATACTATTTTGGGCCCAGGCTCTAACGCGTCACTTCCTATTTTCCTGCTTACGCGTGTTCGAAAACTAGAACTTGTTTGACCAGTTTAAAACCTGACTGACTAGCCCCAATGGGGCGAAGATCGAATTTGTTGGCAGAGCCCACTTTCCCCCGAAGCCTGCGTAGGTCGGAAAGAGGCTCTGACTCGCAGGGTAAGTGGCCGGCAACAAACTAACAAACTATATATCAGACTAACAAATTAACAAATTAACGAACGAACGAACGAACGAACGAACGAACCAACCAAGCAACCAACCAAGCAACCAAGCAACCAAGCAACCAACCAACCAACCAATCAATCAATCAATCAATCAATCAATCAATCAATCAATCAATCAATCAACAAACCAACCGACCGACCAACCAACCAAGCAAGGAAGCAACCAACCAACCAACCAACCAACCAACCAATCAACCAACCAATCAACCAATCAATCAACCAACCAACCAACCAACAAACCAGGCAACCAACCAAGCAATCAACCAAGCAAGGAAGCAACCAACCAACCAAGCAATCAACCAAGCAACCAACCAACGAATAGACGAGCCAACTAACGAGCTAACGAACTAACGGACTAACGGACTATGTGACTAACGGACTAACAGACTGAACAATCTAATTACAGACTAATTACAGTCTATGTATTACAGTCGGATGGCCTAACGCTCTAACAGCCCAATAGCCTAACAGACTAACAGGCTAACAAAAAATAGAAACAAACGGAAGTATCAGGGCCATAACAGCAGGAAAGGACCGGGGGGGGGATGGGCACAGCCACTTTTTTCAAAAATTTTCTTATTTACTTTAGCATAATTAAATTACAGTTTGGAATATAGTTCTATGCTGTATCACTGGAATTTTTTTTAGAAAGTCAACTTTTAAGTATAACATAATCATCACTTTACTCTCCCTATTTAGACCATTAAATTTTGTTAAATTCTTATGTCGAAAATGCAGAAAATGCCATTTCAGAGCTTTCACAATTCCGAAATTTGGTGATAGAGAAACGCGCAGACACCTTTTAAATAATGTTGTCACACTGATTTGGAAACGTCAAATCGTGCCCCTCCCCCCCCCCCCCCCTCCGCGAAGGTGAGATTTATTTAATGCGGCCTGCTGAGTATAGAAACAAAACCTTCTGGGGGAGGTGACAATATTTATACCAGAAAATTACCAATTTTCCTTTATAAATTTGATAATTAAGCGTATGCAATTCAAGGCCCTCAACGTCAGTTATTAAATTCTTTGCATTATTTTCCCTTCTTTCTTATATACATATAAGACCCTTGTAAAAGCTCACCGTGTCAAAATGGTGGAGAGTGCACATCAGAAGGAAATACGTACTATTGCGACTGTGCAAGTGGATTTAAAGGACTGAACTGCAAATTGGAATTTGGTAAGGTTACAAAGTTGTTATTAAGCGTGTGTATCTGTGTGCCTGTGCGCTGAATCTGACAACAAGATTTACCATGTAGAAGAAATGAATGACAAAATGGTTGATCGTGCCATTATCTTTGATAATGCAACCATTTAACTGAATATTTAGCCGAATTAACAAATAGCAATTGGACTTAACATTGGTTACTGGCTAATATTTCTACAAATTTATATCAAAATCGCTTCAATACTTTTTGAGATAACCTGGTGACAGGCAAAAGACTAACAGACTAAGAAACTAACATACTGAACAGATGAACAAACGAACAGACTAACTGCTTAACAGCCTAACCGCTCAACAGACTAACATACTAACAAAAAGCAAACAAAACTGAAGTAAGGACATCAACGCTTGGTCGAGGTGACTATATTTATACTACAAAATCACTAAATCTGTTATTAAGGGGAGAGTAGACGAACACAAGAAGATTGGGTGGAAAAGTCTGTCCATGTTGGCCGAAACACTCTTTACCAAAGGAAAATTAAATAAGTGTCGCAATCTTTTGGTGTAAGTTGCGGCGATTGGTTGGTCAAATTGAACAGAACATCACTGTGTTTGGAATAGCTCTATTTTTTGACAATTATTAAGTTTATGAAAATTCAAGGAGCTCAACGTTAGTGATTTTATATCTCAGCATTAATTTGTTATTATTCTTTCTTTACATGCAAGACCCCTGCGAAGTCAAAATTAGCGTGAGCTACAAAGTCTTAATTAAGCGTGTGAATGTGTCTGTGCGCTGAAAACTGCTGTTTACTTTTGGAAGGTTTAGCGCAAGCGTGTTTTACTCCCACGTGACCACACCCGCTTTTTTCAAAATTTTCCTTTTTTACCTTAGCATATTTAAATTACACTTTGGAAGAGTAGTTCTATGCTGTATCACTGGAATTTTTTTTAAAAAGTCAAGTTTTAAGTATAACATACTCATAACTTTACTCTCCCTATTTAGACCTTTAAATTTTGTTAAATTCTTTTCTCGAAAATGCAGAATATGCCATTTCAGAGCTATCAGAATTCCGAAATTTTGTGAGAGAGAAACGCGCAGACACCTTTTAAATAATGTTTTCACACTGATTTGGAAACGTCAAATCGTGACCATAAGGTCTGTCGTACTACAGCACGAGATCGAGTTTGTTGGCAGAGCCCACTTTCCCCCGAAGCCTCCGTAGGTCGGAAAGAGGCTCTGACTCGCAGGGTAAGTGACCGGCAACAAACTAACAAACTATATATCAGACTAACAAATTAACAAACTAACAAACTAACGAACTAACGAACTATCGAACTATCGAACTATCGAACTATCGAACTATCGAACCAACCAACCAACCAACCAACCAACCAACCAACCAACCAACCAACCAACCAACCAACCAACCAACAACGAACGTACGAACGAACGAACGAACGAACGAACGAACGAACGAACGGACGGACGGACGGACGAACGAACGAACGAACGAACGAACGAGCGAGCGAGCGAACGAACGAACGAACGAACGAACGAACGAACGAACGAACGAACGAACGAACGAACGAACGAACGAACGAACGAACGAACGAACGAACGAACGAACGAACGAACGAACGAACGAACGAACGAACGAACGAACGAACGAACGAACGAACGAACGAACGAACGAACGAACGAACGAACCAAGGAACGAACCATGGAAGGAACCAACGAACGAACCAAGGAACGAACCATGGAACGAACCAACGAACGAACCAAGGAACGAACTAAGGAACGAACCATGGAACGAACCAAGGAACGAACCAAGGAACGAACGAACGAACGAATCAAGGAACGAACAAACGAACGAACGAGCCAACCAACCAACCAAGGAACGAACCAACAAACGAATGAACGAACGAACCAACGAACGAACCAACCAACCAACCAACCAACCAACCAACCAACCAACCAACCAACCAACCAACCAACGAATCAATCATCCATTCAATCAATCAATCAACAAACCAACCGACCAACCAACCAAGCAAGGAAGCAACCAACCAACCAACCAACCAACCAATCAACCAATCAACCAATCAACCAATCAACCAATCAACCAATCAACCAATCAATCAACCAACCAACCAAGCAAGGAAGCAACCAACCAACCAACCAAGCAATCAACCAAGCAATCAACCAAGCAAGGAAGCAACCAACCAAGCAATCAACCAAGCAACCAACGAATAGACGAACCAACTAACGAGCTAACGAACTAACGGACTAACGGACTATTTGACTAACGGACTAACAGACTGAACAATCTAATTACAGACTAATTACAGTCTATCAGGTGAACAGACGAACGGACGGATGGCCTAACGGTCTAACAGCCCAAAAGCCTAACAGACTAACAGTCTAACAAAAAATAGAAACAAACGGAAGTATCAGGGCCGTAACAGCAGGAAAGGACTGGGGGGGGGGGGGGGGGGGTGATGGGCACACCCACTTTTTTCAAAAATTTTCATATTTACTTTAGCATAATTAAATTACACTTTGGAATATATCTCTATGCTGTATCACTGGAATTTTTGTTAAAAAGTCAACTTTTAAGTATAACATAATCATCACTTTACTCTACCTATTTAGACCTTTAAATTTTGTTAAATTCTTATCTCGAAAATGCAGAAAATTCCACTTCAGAGCTATCAGAATTCCGAAATTTGGTGAGAAAGAAACGCGCAGACACCTTTTAAATAATGTTTTCACACTGATTTGGAAACTTCAAATCTTGACCCCCCCCCCCATAGATGAGATTTCTTTAATACGGCCGGCTGAGTAGAGAAACATAACCTTCTGACGGAGGTGACAATATTCATACCTGAAAATTTCCAATTTTCCTTTATAAATTTGATAATTAAGCGTATGACAATTCAAGGAGCTTAACGTCAGTTATTAAATTCTTTGCATTATTTCCCCCTTCTTTCTTCTATACATATAAGACCCTTGTAAAAGCTCGCCGTGTCAAAATGGTGGAAATTGCACATCAGAAGGAAATACGTACTATTGCGACTGTGCAAGTGGATTTAAAGGGTTGAACTGCAAATTGGAATTTGGTAAGGTTACAAAGTTGTTATTAAGCGTGTGTATCTGTGTGCCTGTGCGCTGAATCTGACAACAAGATTTACCATGCAGAAGAAATGAATGACAAAATGGTTGATCGTGCCATTATCTTTGATAATGCAAACATTTAACTGAATATTTAGCTGAATTAACAAATAGCAATTGGACTTAACATTGGTTACTGGCTAATACTTCTACAAAGTTATATCAAAATCGCTTCAATACTTTTTGAGATATCCTGGTGACAGGCAAACGACTAACAGACTAAGAAACTAACAACAAACGAACAGACTAACTGCTTAACAGTCTAACCAGTCGAGCGTCGAAGACGCGAGCCTCCTAGGGGGTCCGGGGGCATGCTCGCCCGAAAATTTTTTGAATTCTAGAATCTCTCAGACTGCATTTCCCGCATTCTGAGGCGAGATTTAAAAAAATAACTGATCGCCATAAATAGCAAAGTTTTGTTGTCTCCAAACCAAAACAATGTAGTACACATATCAAAATTTATTGAGAATTATTTATGATAAGTCGTATGTATGTGGACCTTGTAATGCTATATTTTCCATCTAGACTACACCAAACTGAAATTTGACCCATCAAAAAGTTTCAGGCCAAGTTCAAACCTGGAACTTTACATGAACCAAAATCAATGCAAATTAGGTTAAATTACGGAAAACATTCTTGACAATTGAGTTAGGTTTATGTGCGTTTGACGTTTGAACTTGAACTAGGCCTAGGGCTTTGATGTATTTCAAACAGTGCCATTCAAATTGTCGAGTTGGAATTTTATAGTAGCCAAAACTGACATATAGTCGATATACTCACACAAACAGCATTACAATTTGTAGTCGACACATGCATAGGCATAATTTGCAAGTATACGATATATAATTGGTATTTACATGCACAAGCAGCACAACAAATAATATGGTACTTAAACTAAATCAAGTCTTCTCGGTGCCATGCCTGCGAAAGTTTCTACGAGTTTATCTACATTTAGTTCCTGTAATACATCAGACTCTACAGACATAAGCATCAGACTTTGAAGCCTTTCCTGTCCCTTTGTGGACCTAAGTCGAGATTTAATGAGCTTGAGCTTCGAAAATGCCCTTTCTGCGCTCGAAGATGTGAGTGGCAGTGTTAGTGCAATTTTCATAAGTGCTAGAACCTGGCCGTAGCACTCTGGTTCATGTCGAAGCACTCGGTACAACTCTATAAAAGTAGCCTCTCTCTCTTCCGATTTCGCCTTGTCTAGAACATTAGTTAGGAGCGTAGACGTCTGCAGTGAAAGGAATTCGATCTCAAGGGCGTCGACATCCAAGTCAGCTCTAAACCAATCAACTGCCAGAGAAATATTGGTCCAAGCATCAGAACTTCCTACACGTGATGGCTCTAAGTATCCAAGTCCCTTCAAAACTGACGCACTATGTTTGTCGAATCTACTTTCGATCGAGCTAATCATGAGATCCAGAATCTAGTAAAGAAAGATAAAAACACCATGACGTATGATTGTTATAAAATTAATGTCCAAATATTCTTCTTCATGCAGAACTTCTGAAACATTATATCTTACAGTTCTGAAATATTTCCACTAATTATGCATGAACAATGCAATTTCTGTGAAAATCAACTTCATCGATCTTTAAAGTGATTCGGTATAAACGTATTGCTTCAGAAATAAAACAAGTTAGCTTACGTTATAGTAAAAGGTGACTCTGAACTTATCCTTTGGGAGAAACTGTACAGCTGTGTCAGGGTTGTCATCAATTCGCCGAGGAAGCTTGTGGGGACGAATTTCTTTTGGTTCCGGTATATTCAAATCGTGGCATCTTGTGAGACTGTTGGCCCAGAATGCATCAAACTCCTTTTCACATCGAAGACCCCTTAATGTGGTCAGTAAATCAGCAACTCTCTCACAACCAGTCACAACGTCCGAATCCTCCGACTGTAGTTTATCAGAAACTCCTTTGCTCACATACATGACCTTTTTAAGAACTTTTGTAAAAAAGAATACCTTCAGATTAATAGAGTGAAAACATAATGTCTCTGCGTCTGAAAATATAATTGAAATTGAAGTTTGAAAGCATTTTCCACATACTTTACTTCTAAAGCCAGAATAAACTCAAAATCAATGTTGTTGAACAGTCCTTTAGCTTCTGCAGCAATATTTGCCTTGGTTTCGTTGTCCTTGATATCCTCCATCGTGTCAAGTACTGATTCTAAAGTATGGTGAATTGCTTTAATGCTGTCTGCTCTGCATGCCCATCGCGTATCTGATAACTTTTTGAGGAAGTACTCGCGCTGTTTCCCATCTTCATCTTTCTTGTTACTTAGCTTTTGTTTTTTTGTATATAATGCATGACGTTTCGTGCAAGTCTCGATGAAGACATACACATTTTGCAATGTTCCGAAAAAGTCCCTGGCTGTTTTGTTCTTGGTCATGGTGTCCACAATAACCAAGTTTAAAACATGGGCGTAACAATGTGTATATAGTGCAGACGACGAAAGCTCTTTTACACGTGCTTGCAAACCAGTGTAGATCCCCGAAACATTGCTTGCACCATCGTAACATTGACCTCGCAGATTACTGA
Organism: Paragorgia papillata; assembly: GCA_035771165.1. Lineage (NCBI taxonomy): Eukaryota > Metazoa > Cnidaria > Anthozoa > Scleralcyonacea > Coralliidae > Paragorgia > Paragorgia papillata. The sequence continues at coordinate 1,695,364 of JAWNZC010000132.1, forward strand.
TCGCTATTCCACAATTTTCCAGCTTGTCGCGGATAGTGTGCAGAAGGGCTTCGGCAGTAGTTTGATCCATTGGTTCAACAGATAGAAGGCGTTCCTCTATAGTTCCATTCCGAACATAGCGAACAAGCAGGGACAGCTGTCCTATCTTTCCACTGTTGGGTGTTTCATCTGCAATGATTGCAAAGAACGTAGCTTCTTTAACACGTCGTATAATTTCTTCGGATATGGCCGAACCAATTATCTCGTCTATCATCTGATTCTGGATATCAGGACTGAGATATGTAGCGTGATCTAAATAAAGATGCATAGCTTAAGGTCGTGTATTTTGAAAAGATTTATATAAACTAACCATTGCGTAGACATAAGCCTAGTTCAAATCAAATCGTAAAGTTTTTTGTAAGTTATGTAAAAAGACAATTAGACAAAATTCAGTACATATACAAAATCGAGCTGTGAACAAAAAAATATTAGTTTACCTGCGCAGTTTTTAATAAGATCTTCCATAAGAGGATCAACCGTTGCCATATGCTCAATAAATTCTTTAAATACGCCCTTGTTTAGTGAACATTCGCCTTCCCGATGGCCTCTGAAGGGTAAATTAAGTCTCCCCAGCAATCGAACAACACCCAGTATTTTTCCAATTATAGTACGATTTTTCTTAACCTAAAAATACAAAGCAACATTAGATAGGAATGACATGAACGGGTTCAGAGGAATTCGAATATTGGTTGGTTCAATATACAATACAGCACGGCAAAAAGAACATTGACTTGAAAAACATACTTTTAGTTGACGGTAAGACTCTTGTCTCTCTGCATCTTCGCTAAGTTGGTGATCTACCGGTTTCTGGCTTTTCCAAATGCGAAACGACCGGAGAGAGTTCTTGTGGCACTCGGAACTTTCATGTTTGTTAAAAGCCCCACTTTTCTTCCAGTTATTAAATCCAGTTTTGATGAATGCGGGCTCTCCTTTGAACGAGACCTACAAATAAATAAATGATATAATAGTTTTAGAGGTTGTATAATTATCTCTTTATCGTTGACTCCAACGCACGCTATTTACGATCAGTTGTTTCAAATGTAAATATCGCCAGACGTGTTTACTCTATATATACGATAATGTGTTATATACCTGTCCGTTGAAAACTCGGCAGTAGAAACAAAACGCTTTATCAGATGACTTTGAATACTCAAGCCAGTCGAAATTGCCATACCATGATGAGAGAAATTTTCGATTAAATCTGTCTTTTGGGTAATCTACGTCGATTGGCTGGCATGGTCCTTTTTTGATAACGTGGTCTCTGGCTGCTCTTCCAGTGGGCAAGGGACAACAAGGATCAAATTCGTAGGTTGAAAGATCTACTGGTGGTGCTTCAGCCATTAAAAGTCAGTCAACCAGAATTTACAACTTTGTATATTGTGTTGATACATACTTGCGTAACTTCTTTGTCAAATAACACAGCACTCTTACTTATATACTTTGTAGAATATTCAGGCTATATTTATATAAAAGGGGCAGTCTGGGTTGGGTATGCTAGAATATACAGTATGATGAATATTCTGCGTAGATCTAGGGCGTTGTTTCCGGAATTACAACTGTAATCAACAGTAAACCTTGCCTTGTCATTCTAAATATAGCTATATGTACATAGGTACTTTACAACTGCGGCATATAATCTTACATTGCTTAAGGGGGATAAGGATTAAGTTGATTACACGTAAGCGCGACAGCACGTTTGTGCAGAATCACAAGGTCAAATATACGACCTTGATGAATTGCGCTACATTGCGTTTAACGTCGAAGCCGCAGATCGTTTAATATTTTCGTGCATATAAAAACAGTAATATATAGTAATATCATTACGAGTCAACTTGCTTCTCCCTTGAAGGCTTCACTACGTAACATCATTACCCCGCCCCCCCCCTCCCCCCTCAACAAGTTTCTCCCCCGATTTAAACTTTTCACAGGAATGGCCGGGAAGACCATTGGGGGGGGGGGGGGGGGGGGCGGTCGCCCTCCCTCGCTCCCCCTTAGCTACGCCACTGAGCCTAACCGCTCAACAGACTAACAGACTAACAAAAAAACCAAAAAACCGGAAGTAAGGACATAAACTTTTGGCCGAGGTGACTATATTTATACTGCAAAATCACTAAATCTGGTATTAAGGGGGAACTAGGGGAACACAAGAAGATTGGGTGGTAAAGACTGTCCATAATGGCCGAAACACTTTTTACAAAAGGAATATTAAATAAGTGTCGCAATTTTTTGGTGTAAGTTGCGGCGATTGGTCGGTCAAATTGAACAGAACATCACTGTGTTTGCAATAGCTCCATTTTTTATTGAGTTTATGAAAATTCAAAGAGCTCAACGTTAGTGATTTTATATCTCAGCATTAATTTGTTATTATTCTTTCTTTACATGCAAGACCCCTGCGAAGTCAAAATTGGTGCGCTACAAAATCTTAATTAAGCGTGCGAATGTGTCTGTGCGCTGAAAACTGGTGTTTGCTTTTGGAATGTTTAGCGCAAGCGTGTTTTACCCCCACGTGACCACACCCACTTTTTAAAAAAATTTTCTTTTTTACTTTATCATATTTAAATTACACTTTGGAGGAGTAGTTCTACGCTGTATCACAGGAATTTATTTTTAAAAAGTCAAGTTTGAAGTATAAAATAATCATCACTTTACTCTCCCTATTTAGACCTTTAAATTTTGTTAAATTCTTATCTCGAAAATGCAGAAAATGCCATTTCAGAGCTATCAGAATTGCGAAATTTGGTGAGAGAGAAACGCACAGATACCTTTTAAATAATGTTTTCACACTGATTTGGAAATTTCAAATCGCGACCCCCCCATAGATGAGATTTCTTTAATGTGGCCGGCTGAGTAGAGAAACATAGCCTTCTGGCGGAGGTGACAATATTTATACCTGAAAATTACCAATTTTCCTTTATAAATTTGATAATTAAGCATATGACAATTCAAGGAGCTTAACGTCAGTTATTAAAATCTTTGCATTATTTTCCCTTCTTTCTTCTATACATATAAGACCCTTGTAAAAGCTCGCCGTGTCAAAATGGTGGAAATTGCACATCAGAAGGAAATACGTACTATTGCGACTGTGCAAGTGGATTTAAAGGACTGAACTGCAAATTGGAATTTGGTAAGGTTACAAAGTTGTTATTAAGCGTGTGTATCTGTGTGCCTGTGCGCTGAATCTGACAACAAGATTTACCATGTAGAAGAAATGAATGACAAAATGGTTGATCGTGCCATTATCTTTGATAATGCAAACATTTAACTGAATATTTAGCTGAATTAACAAATAGCAATCGGACTTAACATTGGTTACTGGCTAATACTTCTACAAAGTTATATCAAAATCACTTCAATGCTTTTTGAGATATCGTGGTGATAGGCAAAAGACTAACAGACTAAGAAACTAACAGACTGAACAGACTGAACAGATGAACAAACGAACAGACTAACTGCTTAACAGCCTAACCGCTCAACAGACTAACAAAAAAACCAAAAAAAACCGGAAGTAAGGACATAAACTATTGGCCGAGGTGACTATGTTTATACTACAAAATCACTAAATCTGGTATTAAGGGGAGACTAGGGGAACCCAAGAAGATTGGATGGTGCAGACTGTCCATAATGGCCGAAAAACTTTTTACAAAAGAATATTAAATAAGCTGTCGCACTTTTTTGGTGTTAGTTGCGGCGATTGGTCGGTCAAATTGAACAGAACATCACTGTGTTTGCAATAGCTCCATTTTTTATTAAGTTTATGAAAATTCAAAGAGCTCAACGTTAGTGATTTTATATCTCAGCATTAATTTGTTATTATTCTTTCTTTACATTCAAGACCCCTGCGAAGTCAAAATTGGTGAGCTACAAAATCTTAATTAAGCGTGCGAATGTGTCTTTGCGCTGAAAACTGGTGTTTGCTTTTGGAATGTTTAGCACAACCGTGTTTTACCCCCACGTGACCACACCAACTTTTTTTCAAAATATTTCTTTTTTACTTTTGTATATTTAAATTACACTTTGGAAGAGTAGTTCTATGCTGTATTATTATATAAAAAGTCACGTTTTAAGTATAAAATAATCATCACTTTACTCTCCCTATTTAGACCTTTAAATTTTGTTAAATTCTTATCTCGAAAATGCAGAAAATGCCATTTCAGAGCTATCAGAAATCCGAAATTTGGTGAGAGGGAAACGCGCAGACACCTTTTAAATGATGTTTTCACACTGATTTGGAAACGTCGAATCGTGACCCCCCCCCCCCCCCCCCCCCCCCCCCCCCCCCCATAGATGAGATTTCTTTAATGCGGCCGGCTGAGTATAGAAACATAACCTTCTGACGGAGGTGACAATATTTATACCTGAAAATTACCAATTTTCCTTTATAAATTTGATAATTAAGCGTATGACAATTCAAGGAGCTTAACGTCAGTTATTAAAATCTTTGCATTATTTTCTCTTCTTTCTTCTATACATATAAGACCCTTGTAAAAGCTCGCCGTGTCAAAATGGTGGAAATTGCACATCAGAAGGAAATACGTACTATTGCGACTGTGCAAGTGGATTTAAAGGATTGAACTGCAAATTGGAATTTGGTAAGGTTACAAAGTTGTCATTAAGCGTGTGTATCTGTGTGCCTGTGCGCTGAATCTGACAACAAGATTTACCATGTAGAAGAAATGAATGACAAAATGGTTGATCGTGCCATTATCTTTGATAATGCAAACATTTAACTGAATATTTAGCTGAATTAACAAATAGCAATCGGACTTAACATTGGCTACTGGCTAATATTTCTACAAAGTTATATGAAAATCGCTTCAATGCTTTTTGAGATATCCTGGTGACAGGCAAAAGACTAACAGACTAAGAAACTAACAGACTGAACAGACTGAACAGATGAACAAACGAACAGACTAACTGCTTAACAGCCTAACCGCTCAACAGACTAACAGACTAACAAAAAAACAAAACAAAACGGAAGTAAGGACATAAACGTTTGGCCGAGGTGACAATATTTATACTACAAAATCACTAAATCTGGTATTAAGGGGAGACTAGGGGAACACAATAAGATTGAGTAGTAAAGACTGTCCATAATGGCCGAAACACTTTTTACAAAAGGAATATTAAATAAGTGTCGCAATTTTTGGTGTAAGTTGCGGCGATTGGTCCGTCAAATTGAACCGAACATCATTGTGTTTGCAATAGCTCCATTTTTTATTAAGTTTATGAAAATTCAAAGAGCTCAACGTTAGTGATTTTATATCTCAGCATTAATTTGTTATTATTCTTTCTTTACATGCAAGACCCCTGCGAAGTCAAAATTGGTGAGCTACAAAATCTTAATTAAGCGTGCGAATGTGTCTTTGCGCTGAAAACTGGTGTTTGCTTTTGGAATGTTTAGCGCAACCGTGTTTTACCCCCACGTGACCACACCAACTTTTTTTCAAAATTTTTCTTTTTTACTTTTGTATATTTAAATTACACTTTGGAAGAGTAGTTCTATGCTGTATTATTATATAAAAAGTCACGTTTTAAGTATAAAATAATCATCACTTTACTCTCCCTATTTAGACCTTTAAATTTTGTTAAATCCTTATCTCGAAAATGCAGAAAATGCCATTTCAGAGCTATCAGAAATCCGAAATTTGGTGAGAGAGAAACGCGCAGACACCTTTTAAATAATGTTTTCACACTGATTTGGAAACGTCGAATCGTGACCCCCCCCCCGATACATGAGATTTCTTTAATGCGGCCGGCTGAGTATAGAAACATAACCTTCTGACGGAGGTGACAATATTTATACCTGAAAATGACCAATTTTCCTTTATAAATTTGATAATTAAGCGTATGACAATTCAAGGAGCTTAACGTCAGTTATTAAAATCTTTGCATTATTTTCCCTTCTTTCTTCTATACATATAAGACCCTTGTAAAAGCTCGCCGTGTCAAAATGGTGGAAATTGCACATCAGAAGGAAATACGTACTATTGCGACTGTGCAAGTGGATTTAAAGGACTTAACTGCAAATTGGAATTTGGTAAGGTTACAAAGTTGTCATTAATCGTGTGTATCTGTGTGCCTGTGCGCTGAATCTGACAACAAGATTTACCATGTAGAAGAAATGAATGACAAAATGGTTGATCGTGCCATTATCTTTGATAATGCAAACATTTAACTGAATATTTAGCTGAATTAACAAATAGCAATCGGACTTAACATTGGTTACTGGCTAATACTTCTACAAAGTTATATGAAAATCGCTTCAATGCTTTTTGAGATATCCTGGTGATAGGCAGAAGACTAACAGACTAAGAAACTAACAGACTGAACAGACTGAACAGATGAACAAACGAACAGACTAACTGCTTAACAGCCTAACCGCTCAACAGACTAACAAAAAAAACAAAAAAAAACGGAAGTAAGGACATAAACTATTGGCCGAGGTGACTATGTTTATACTACAAAATCACTAAATCTGGTATTAAGGGGAGACTAGGGGAACCCAAGAAGATTGGATGGTGCAGACTGTCCATAATGGCCTAAAAACTTTTTACAAAAGAATATTAAATAAGCTGTCGCACTTTTTTGGTGTTAGTTGCGGCGATTGGTCGGTCAAATTGAACAGAACATCACTGTGTTTGCAATAGCTCCATTTTTTATTAAGTTTATGAAAATTCAAAGAGCTCAACGTTAGTGATTTTATATCGCAGCATTAATTTGTTATTATTCTTTCTTTACATGCAAGACCCCTGCGAAGTCAAAATTGGTGAGCTACAAAATCTTAATTAAGCGTGCGAATGTGTCTTTGCGCTGAAAACTGGTGTTTGCTTTTGGAATGTTTAGCGCAAGCGTGTTTTACCCCCACATGACCACACCCACTTTTTTTCAAAACTTTCCTTTTTTACTTTTGTATATTTAAATTACACTTTGGAAGAGTAGTTCTATGCTGTATTATTATATAAAAAGTCACGTTTTAGGTATAAAATAATCATCACTTTACTCTCCCTATTTAGACCTTTAAATTTTGTTAAATCCTTATCTCGAAAATGCAGAAAATGCCATTTCAGAGCTATCAGAAATCCGAAATTTGGTGAGAGAGAAACGCGCAGACACCTTTTAAATAATGTTTTCACACTGATTTGGAAACGTCGAATCGTGACCTCCCCCCCCCCCCCCGATAGATGAGATTTCTTTAATGCGGCCGGGTGAGTAGAGAAACATAACCTTCTGACGGATGTGACAATATTTATACCTGAAAATTACCAATTTTCCTTTATAAATTTTGATAATTAATCGTATGACAATTCAAGGAGCTTAACGTCAGTTATTAAAATCTTTGCATTATTTTCCCTTCTTTCTTCTATACATATAAGACCCTTGTAAAAGCTCGCCGTGTCAAAATGGTGGAAATTGCACATCAGAAGGAAATACGTACTATTGCGACTGTGCAAGTGGATTTAAAGGACTGAACTGCAAATTGGAATTTGGTAAGTTTACAAAGTTGTTATTAAGCGTGTGTATCTGTGTGCCTGTGCGCTGAATCTGACAACAAGATTTACCATGTAGAAGAAATGAATGACAAAATGGTTGATCGTGCCATTATCTTTGATAATGCAAACATTTAACTGAATATTTAGCTGAATTAACAAATAGCAATCGGACTTAACATTGGTTACTGGCTAATACTTCTACAAAGTTATATGAAAATCGCTTCAATGCTTTTTGAGATATCCTGGTGACAGGCAAAAGACTAACAGACTAAGAAACTAACAGACTGAACAGATGAACAAACGAACAGACTAACTGCTTAACAGCCTAACCGCTCAACAGACTAACAGACTAACAAAAAAACAAAACAAAACGGAAGTAAGGACATAAACGTTTGGCCGAGGTGACTATATTTATACTACAAAATCACTAAATCTGATATTAAGGGGAGACTAGGGGAACACAATAAGATTGGGTAGTAGAGACTGTCCATAATGGCCGAAACACTTTTTACAAAAGGAATATTAAATAAGTGTCGCAATTTTTGGTGTAAGTTGCGGCGATTGGTCCGTCAAATTGAATCGAACATCATTGTGTTTGCAATAGCTCCATTTTTTATTAAGTTTATGAAAATTCAAAGAGCTCAACGTTAGTGATTTTATATCTCAGCATTAATTTGTTATTATTCTTTCTTTACATGCAAGACCCCTGCGAAGTCAAAATTGGTGAGCTACAAAATCTTAATTAAGCGTGCGAATGTGTCTTTGCGCTGAAAACTGGTGTTTGCTTTTGGAATGTTTAGCGCAAGCGTGTTTTACCCCCACGTGACCACATCCACTTTTTTTCAAAATTTTTCTTTTTTACTTTTGTATATTTAAATTACACTTTGGAAGAGTAGTTCTATGCTGTATTATTATATAAAAAGTCACGTTTTAAGTATAAAATAATCATCACTTTACTCTCCCTATTTAGACCTTTAAATTTTGTTAAATCCTTATCTCGAAAATGCAGAAAATGCCATTTCAGAGCTATCAGAAATCCGAAATTTGGTGCGAGGGAAACGCGCAGACACCTTTTAAATATGTTTTCACACTGATTTGGAAACGTCGAATCGTGACCCCCCCCCCCCCCCGATACATGAGATTTCTTTAATGCGGCCGGCTGAGTAGAGAAACATAACCTTCTGACGGAGGTGACAATATTTATACCTGAAAATTACCAATTTTCCTTTATAAATTTGATAATTAATCGTATGACAATTCAAGGAGCTTAACGTCAGTTATTAAAATCTTTGCATTATTTTCCCTTCTTTCTTCTATACATATAAGACCCTTGTAAAAGCTCGCCGTGTCAAAATGGTGGAAATTGCACATCAGAAAGAAATACGTACTATTGCGACTGTGCAAGTGGATTTAAAGGACTTAACTGCAAATTGGAATTTGGTAAGGTTACAAAGTTGTCATTAATCGTGTGTATCTGTGTGCCTGTGCGCTGAATCTGACAACAAGATTTACCATGTAGAAGAAATGAATGACAAAATGGTTGATCGTGCCATTATCTTTGATAATGCAAACATTTAACTGAATATTTAGCTGAATTAACAAATAGCAATCGGACTTAACATTGGTTACTGGCTAATACTTCTACAAAGTTATATGAAAATCGCTTCAATGCTTTTTGAGATATCCTGGTGACAGGCAAAAGTCTAACAGACTAAGAAACTAACAGACTGAACAGATGAACAAACGAACAGACTAACTGCTTAACAGCCTAACCGCTCAACAGACTAACAAAAAACAAAACAAAACGGAAGTAAGGACATAAACTTTTGGCCGAGGTGACTATATTTATACTACAAAATCACTAAATCTGGTATTAAGGGGAGACTAGGGGAACACAAGAAGATTGGGTAGTAAAGACTGTCCATAATGGCCGAAACACTTTTTACAAAAGGAATATTAAATAAGTGTCGCAATTTTTGGTGTAAGTTGCGGCGATTGGTCCGTCAAATTGAACAGAACATCATTGTGTTTGCAATAGCTCCATTTTTTATTAAGTTTATGAAAATTCAAAGAGCTCAACGTTAGTGATTTTATATCTCAGCATTAATTTGTTATTATTCTTTCTTTACATTCAAGACCCCTGCGAAGTCAAAATTGGTGAGCTACAAAATCTTAATTAAGCGTGCGAATGTGTCTTTGCGCTGAAAACTGGTGTTTGCTTTTGGAATGTTTAGCACAACCGTGTTTTACCCCCACGTGACCACACCAACTTTTTTTCAAAATATTTCTTTTTTACTTTTGTATATTTAAATTACACTTTGGAAGAGTAGTTCTATGCTGTATTATTATATAAAAAGTCACGTTTTAAGTATAAAATAATCATCACTTTACTCTCCCTATTTAGACCTTTAAATTTTGTTAAATTCTTATCTCGAAAATGCAGAAAATGCCATTTCAGAGCTATCAGAAATCCGAAATTTGGTGAGAGGGAAACGCGCAGACACCTTTTAAATGATGTTTTCACACTGATTTGGAAACGTCGAATCGTGACCCCCCCCCCCCCCCCCCCCCCCCCCCCATAGATGATATTTCTTTAATGCCGCCGGCTGAGTATAGAAACATAACCTTCTGACGGAGGTGACAATATTTATACCTGAAAATTACCAATTTTCCTTTATAAATTTGATAATTAAGCGTATGACAATTCAAGGAGCTTAACGTCAGTTATTAAAATCTTTGCATTATTTTCCCTTCTTTCTTCTATACATATAAGACCCTTGTAAAAGCTCGCCGTGTCAAAATGGTGGAAATTGCACATCAGAAGGAAATACGTACTATTGCGACTGTGCAAGTGGATTTAAAGGATTGAACTGCAAATTGGAATTTGGTAAGGTTACAAAGTTGTCATTAAGCGTGTGTATCTGTGTGCCTGTGCGCTGAATCTGACAACAAGATTTACCATGTAGAAGAAATGAATGACAAAATGGTTGATCGTGCCATTATCTTTGATAATGCAAACATTTAACTGAATATTTAGCTGAATTAACAAATAGCAATCGGACTTAACATTGGTTACTGGCTAATATTTCTACAAAGTTATATGAAAATCGCTTCAATGCTTTTTGAGATATCCTGGTGACAGGCAAAAGACTAACAGACTAAGAAACTAACAGACTGAACAGACTGAACAGATGAACAAACGAACAGACTAACTGCTTAACAGCCTAACCGCTCAACAGACTAACAGACTAACAAAAAAACAAAACAAAACGGAAGTAAGGACATAAACGTTTGGCCGAGGTGACAATATTTATACTACAAAATCACTAAATCTGGTATTAAGGGAGACTAGGGGAACACAATAAGATTGAGTAGTAAAGACTGTCCATAATGGCCGAAACACTTTTTACAAAAGGAATATTAAATAAGTGTCGCAATTTTTGGTGTAAGTTGCGGCGACTGGTCCTTCAAATTGAACCGAACATCACTGTGTTTGCAATAGCTCCATTTTTTATTAAGTTTATGAAAATTCAAAGAGCTCAACGTTAGTGATTTTATATCTCAGCATTAATTTGTTATTATTCTTTCTTTACATGCAAGACCCCTGCGAAGTCAAAATTGGTGAGCTACAAAATCTTAATTAAGCGTGCGAATGTGTCTTTGCGCTGAAAACTGGTGTTTGCTTTTGGAATGTTTAGCGCAACCGTGTTTTACCCCCACGTGACCACACCAACTTTTTTTCAAAATTTTTCTTTTTTACTTTTGTATATTTAAATTACACTTTGGAAGAGTAGTTCTATGCTGTATTATTATATAAAAAGTCACGTTTTAAGTATAAAATAATCATCACTTTACTCTCCCTATTTAGACCTTTAAATTTTGTTAAATCCTTATCTCGAAAATGCAGAAAATGCCATTTCAGAGCTATCAGAAATCCGAAATTTGGTGAGAGAGAAACGCGCAGACACCTTTTAAATAATGTTTTCACACTGATTTGGAAACGTCGAATCGTGACCCCCCCCCCGATACATGAGATTTCTTTAATGCGGCCGGCTGAGTATAGAAACATAACCTTCTGACGGAGGTGACAATATTTATACCTGAAAATGACCAATTTTCCTTTATAAATTTGATAATTAAGCGTATGACAATTCAAGGAGCTTAACGTCAGTTATTAAAATCTTTGCATTATTTTCCCTTCTTTCTTCTATACATATAAGACCCTTGTAAAAGCTCGCCGTGTCAAAATGGTGGAAATTGCACATCAGAAGGAAATACGTACTATTGCGACTGTGCAAGTGGATTTAAAGGACTTAACTGCAAATTGGAATTTGGTAAGGTTACAAAGTTGTCATTAATCGTGTGTATCTGTGTGCCTGTGCGCTGAATCTGACAACAAGATTTACCATGTAGAAGAAATGAATGACAAAATGGTTGATCGTGCCATTATCTTTGATAATGCAAACATTTAACTGAATATTTAGCTGAATTAACAAATAGCAATCGGACTTAACATTGGTTACTGGCTAATACTTCTACAAAGTTATATGAAAATCGCTTCAATGCTTTTTGAGATATCCTGGTGATAGGCAGAAGACTAACAGACTAAGAAACTAACAGACTGAACAGACTGAACAGATGAACAAACGAACAGACTAACTGCTTAACAGCCTAACCGCTCAACAGACTAACAAAAAAAAAACAAAAAAAACGGAAGTAAGGACATAAACTATTGGCCGAGGTGACTATGTTTATACTACAAAATCACTAAATCTGGTATTAAGGGGAGACTAGGGGAACCCAAGAAGATTGGATGGTGCAGACTGTCCATAATGGCCTAAAAACTTTTTACAAAAGGAATATTAAATAAGCTGTCGCACTTTTTTGGTGTTAGTTGCGGCGATTGGTCGGTCAAATTGAACAGAACATCACTGTGTTTGCAATAGCTCCATTTTTTATTAAGTTTATGAAAATTCAAAGAGCTCAACGTTAGTGATTTTATATCGCAGCATTAATTTGTTATTATTCTTTCTTTACATGCAAGACCCCTGCGAAGTCAAAATTGGTGAGCTACAAAATCTTAATTAAGCGTGCGAATGTGTCTTTGCGCTGAAAACTGGTGTTTGCTTTTGGAATGTTTAGCGCAAGCGTGTTTTACCCCCACATGACCACACCCACTTTTTTTCAAAACTTTCCTTTTTTACTTTTGTATATTTAAATTACACTTTGGAAGAGTAGTTCTATGCTGTATTATTATATAAAAAGTCACGTTTTAGGTATAAAATAATCATCACTTTACTCTCCCTATTTAGACCTTTAAATTTTGTTAAATCCTTATCTCGAAAATGCAGAAAATGCCATTTCAGAGCTATCAGAAATCCGAAATTTGGTGAGAGAGAAACGCGCAGACACCTTTTAAATAATGTTTTCACACTGATTTGGAAACGTCGAATCGTGACCTCCCCCCCCCCCCCGATAGATGAGATTTCTTTAATGCGGCCGAGTAGAGAAACATAACCTTCTGACGGATGTGACAATATTTATACCTGAAAATTACCAATTTTCCTTTATAAATTTTGATAATTAATCGTATGACAATTCAAGGAGCTTAACGTCAGTTATTAAAATCTTTGCATTATTTTCCCTTCTTTCTTCTATACATATAAGACCCTTGTAAAAGCTCGCCGTGTCAAAATGGTGGAAATTGCACATCAGAAGGAAATACGTACTATTGCGACTGTGCAAGTGGATTTAAAGGACTGAACTGCAAATTGGAATTTGGTAAGTTTACAAAGTTGTTATTAAGCGTGTGTATCTGTGTGCCTGTGCGCTGAATCTGACAACAAGATTTACCATGTAGAAGAAATGAATGACAAAATGGTTGATCGTGCCATTATCTTTGATAATGCAAACATTTAACTGAATATTTAGCTGAATTAACAAATATCAATCGGACTTAACATTGGTTACTGGCTAATACTTCTACAAAGTTATATGAAAATCGCTTCAATGCTTTTTGAGATATCCTGGTGACAGGCAAAAGACTAACAGACTAAGAAACTAACAGACTGAACAGATGAACAAACGAACAGACTAACTGCTTAACAGCCTAACCGCTCAACAGACTAACAGACTAACAAAAAAACAAAACAAAACGGAAGTAAGGACATAAACGTTTGGCCGAGGTGACTATATTTATACTACAAAATCACTAAATCTGATATTAAGGGGAGACTAGGGGAACACAATAAGATTGGGTAGTAGAGACTGTCCATAATGGCCGAAACACTTTTTACAAAAGGAATATTAAATAAGTGTCGCAATTTTTGGTGTAAGTTGCGGCGATTGGTCCGTCAAATTGAATCGAACATCATTGTGTTTGCAATAGCTCCATTTTTTATTAAGTTTATGAAAATTCAAAGAGCTCAACGTTAGTGATTTTATATCTCAGCATTAATTTGTTATTATTCTTTCTTTACATGCAAGACCCCTGCGAAGTCAAAATTGGTGAGCTACAAAATCTTAATTAAGCGTGCGAATGTGTCTTTGCGCTGAAAACTGGTGTTTGCTTTTGGAATGTTTAGCGCAAGCGTGTTTTACCCCCACGTGACCACATCCACTTTTTTTTCAAAATTTTTCTTTTTTACTTTTGTATATTTAAATTACACTTTGGAAGAGTAGTTCTATGCTGTATTATTATATAAAAAGTCACGTTTTAAGTATAAAATAATCATCACTTTACTCTCCCTATTTAGACCTTTAAATTTTGTTAAATCCTTATCTCGAAAATGCAGAAAATGCCATTTCAGAGCTATCAGAAATCCGAAATTTGGTGCGAGGGAAACGCGCAGACACCTTTTAAATATGTTTTCACACTGATTTGGAAACGTCGAATCGTGACCCCCCCCCCCCCCCCGATACATGAGATTTCTTTAATGCGGCCGGCTGAGTAGAGAAACATAACCTTCTGACGGAGGTGACAATATTTATACCTGAAAATTACCAATTTTCCTTTATAAATTTGATAATTAATCGTATGACAATTCAAGGAGCTTAACGTCAGTTATTAAAATCTTTGCATTATTTTCCCTTCTTTCTTCTATACATATAAGACCCTTGTAAAAGCTCGCCGTGTCAAAATGGTGGAAATTGCACATCAGAAAGAAAATACGTACTATTGCGACTGTGCAAGTGGATTTAAAGGACTTAACTGCAAATTGGAATTTGGTAAGGTTACAAAGTTGTCATTAATCGTGTGTATCTGTGTGCCTGTGCGCTGAATCTGACAACAAGATTTACCATGTAGAAGAAATGAATGACAAAATGGTTGATCGTGCCATTATCTTTGATAATGCAAACATTTAACTGAATATTTAGCTGAATTAACAAATAGCAATCGGACTTAACATTGGTTACTGGCTAATACTTCTACAAAGTTATATGAAAATCGCTTCAATGCTTTTTGAGATATCCTGGTGACAGGCAAAAGTCTAACAGACTAAGAAACTAACAGACTGAACAGATGAACAAACGAACAGACTAACTGCTTAACAGCCTAACCGCTCAACAGACTAACAAAAAACAAAACAAAACGGAAGTAAGGACATAAACTTTTGGCCGAGGTGACTATATTTATACTACAAAATCACTAAATCTGGTATTAAGGGGAGACTAGGGGAACACAAGAAGATTGGGTAGTAAAGACTGTCCATAATGGCCGAAACACTTTTTACAAAAGGAATATTAAATAAGTGTCGCAATTTTTTGGTGTAAGTTGCGGCGATTGGTCCGTCAAATTGAACAGAACATCATTGTGTTTGCAATAGCTCCATTTTTTATTAAGTTTTATGAAAATTCAAAGAGCTCAACGTTAGTGATTTTATATCTCAGCATTAATTTGTTATTATTCTTTCTTTACATTCAAGACCCCTGCGAAGTCAAAATTGGTGAGCTACAAAATCTTAATTAAGCGTGCGAATGTGTCTTTGCGCTGAAAACTGGTGTTTGCTTTTGGAATGTTTAGCACAACCGTGTTTTACCCCCACGTGACCACACCAACTTTTTTTCAAAATATTTATTTTTTACTTTTGTATATTTAAATTACACTTTGGAAGAGTAGTTCTATGCTGTATTATTATATAAAAAGTCACGTTTTAAGTATAAAATAATCATCACTTTACTCTCCCTATTTAGACCTTTAAATTTTGTTAAATTCTTATCTCGAAAATGCAGAAAATGCCATTTCAGAGCTATCAGAAATCCGAAATTTGGTGAGAGGGAAACGCGCAGACACCTTTTAAATGATGTTTTCACACTGATTTGGAAACGTCGAATCGTGACCCCCCCCCCCCCCCCCCCCCCCCCCCCCCCCATAGATGATATTTCTTTAATGCCCGCCGGCTGAGTATAGAAACATAACCTTCTGACGGAGGTGACAATATTTATACCTGAAAATTACCAATTTTCCTTTATAAATTTGATAATTAAGCGTATGACAATTCAAGGAGCTTAACGTCAGTTATTAAAATCTTTGCATTATTTTCCCCTTCTTTCTTCTATACATATAAGACCCTTGTAAAAGCTCGCCGTGTCAAAATGGTGGAAATTGCACATCAGAAGGAAATACGTACTATTGCGACTGTGCAAGTGGATTTAAAGGATTGAACTGCAAATTGGAATTTGGTAAGGTTACAAAGTTGTCATTAAGCGTGTGTATCTGTGTGCCTGTGCGCTGAATCTGACAACAAGATTTACCATGTAGAAGAAATGAATGACAAAATGGTTGATCGTGCCATTATCTTTGATAATGCAAACATTTAACTGAATATTTAGCTGAATTAACAAATAGCAATCGGACTTAACATTGGTTACTGGCTAATATTTCTACAAAGTTATATGAAAATCGCTTCAATGCTTTTTGAGATATCCTGGTGACAGGCAAAAGACTAACAGACTAAGAAACTAACAGACTGAACAGACTGAACAGATGAACAAACGAACAGACTAACTGCTTAACAGCCTAACCGCTCAACAGACTAACAGACTAACAAAAAAACAAAACAAAACGGAAGTAAGGACATAAACGTTTGGCCGAGGTGACAATATTTATACTACAAAATCACTAAATCTGGTATTAAGGGGAGACTAGGGGAACACAATAAGATTGAGTAGTAAAGACTGTCCATAATGGCCGAAACACTTTTTACAAAAGGAATATTAAATAAGTGTCGCAATTTTTGGTGTAAGTTGCGGCGACTGGTCCTTCAAATTGAACCGAACATCACTGTGTTTGCAATAGCTCCATTTTTTATTAAGTTTATGAAAATTCAAAGAGCTCAACGTTAGTGATTTTATATCTCAGCATTAATTTGTTATTATTCTTTCTTTACATGCAAGACCCCTGCGAAGTCAAAATTGGTGAGCTACAAAATCTTAATTAAGCGTGCGAATGTGTCTTTGCGCTGAAAACTGGTGTTTGCTTTTGGAATGTTTAGCGCAACCGTGTTTTACCCCCACGTGACCACACCAACTTTTTTTCAAAATTTTTCTTTTTTACTTTTGTATATTTAAATTACACTTTGGAAGAGTAGTTCTATGCTGTATTATTATATAAAAAGTCACCTTTTAAGAATAAAATAATCATCACTTTACTCTCCCTATTTAGACCTATAAATTTTGTTAAATCCTTGTCTCGAAATGCAGAAAATGCCATTTCAGAGCTATCAGAAATCCGAAATTTGTTGAGAGGGAAACGCGCAGACACCTTTTAAATAATATTTTCACACTGATTTGGAAACGTCGAATCGTGCCCCCCCCCCCCCCCCCCGATAGATGAGATTTCTTTAATGCGGCCGGCTGAGTAGAGAAACATAACCTTCTGCCGGAGGTGACAATATTTACACCTGAAAATGACCAATTTTCCTTTATAAATTTGATAATTAAGCGTATGACAATTCAAGGAGCTTAACGTCAGTTATTAAAATCTTTGCATTATTTTCCCTTCTTTCTTCTATACATATAAGACCCTTGTAAAAGCTCGCCGTGTCAAAATGGTGGAAATTGCACATCAGAAGGAAATACGTACTATTGCGACTGTGCAAGTGGATTTAAAGGACTTAACTGCAAATTGGAATTTGGTAAGGTTACAAAGTTGTCATTAAGCGTGTGTATCTGTGTGCCTGTGCGCTGAATCTGACAACAAGATTTACCATGTAGAAGAAATGAATGACAAAATGGTTGATCGTGCCATTATCTTTGATAATGCAAACATTTAACTGAATATTTAGCTGAATTAACATATAGCAATCGGACTTAACATTGGTTACTGGCTAATACTTCTACAAAGTTATATGAAAATCGCTTCAATGCTTTTTGAGA
This sequence comes from Paragorgia papillata, assembly GCA_035771165.1. NCBI lineage: Eukaryota > Metazoa > Cnidaria > Anthozoa > Scleralcyonacea > Coralliidae > Paragorgia > Paragorgia papillata. The sequence goes on from JAWNZC010000132.1 coordinate 1,713,270, forward strand.
TATCCTGGTGACAGGCAAAAGACTAACAGACTAAGAAACTAACAGACTGAACAGACTGAACAGATGAACAAACGAATAGACTAACTGCTTAACAGCCTAAACGCTCAACAGACTAACAGACTAACAAAAAAACAAAACAAAACGGAAGTAAGGACATAAACTTTTGGCCGAGGTGACTATATTTATACTACAAAATCACTAAATCTGGTATTAAGGGGAGACTAGGGGAACACAATAAGATTGGGTAGTAAAGACTGTCCATAAAGGCCGAAACACTTTTTACAAAAGGAATATTAAATAAGTGTCGCAATTTTTGGTGTAAGTTGCGGCGATTGGTCCGTCAAATTGAACAGAACATCATTGTGTTTGCAATAGCTCCATTTTTTATTAAGTTTATGAAAATTCAAAGAGCTCAACGTTAGTGATTTTATATCTCAGTATTAATTTGTTATTATTCTTTCTTTACATGCAAGACCCCTGCGAAGTCAAAATTGATGAGCTACAAAATCTTAATTAAGCGTGCGAATGTGTCTTTGCGCTGAAAACTGGTGTTTGCTTTTGGAATGTTTAGCGCAAGCGTGTTTTACCCCCACGTGACCACACCCACTTTTTTTCAAAAATGTTCTTTTTTACTTTTGTATATTTAAATTACACTTTGGAAGAGTAGTTCTATGCTGTATTATTATATAAAAAGTCACCTTTTAAGTATAAAATAATCATCACTTTACTCTCCCTATTTAGACCTATAAATTTTGTTAAATCCTTGTCTCGAAATGCAGAAAATGCCATTTCAGAGCTATCAGAAATCCGAAATTTGGTGAGAGGGAAACGCGCAGACACCTTTTAAATAATATTTTCACACTGATTTGGAAACGTCGAATCGTGCCCCCCCCCCCCCGATAGATGAGATTTCTTTAATGCGGCCGGCTGAGTAGAGAAACATAACCTTCTGACGGAGGTGACAATATTTACACCTGAAAATGACCAATTTTCCTTTATAAATTTGATAATTAAGCGTATGACAATTCAAGGAGCTTAACGTCAGCTATTAAAATCTTTGCATTATTTTCCCTTCTTTCTTCTATACATATAAGACCCTTGTAAAAGCTCGCCGTGTCAAAATGGTGGAAATTGCACATCAGAAGGAAATACGTACTATTGCGACTGTGCACGTGGATTTAAAGGACTGAACTGCAAATTGGAATTTGGTAAGGTTACAAAGTTGTTATTAAGCGTGTGTATCTGTGTGCCTGTGCGCTGAATCTGACAACAAGATTTACCATGTAGAAGAAATGAATGACAAAATGGTTGATCGTCCCATTATCTTTGATAATGCAAACATTTCACTGAATATTTAGCTGACTTAACATTGGTTACTGGCTAATACTTCTACAAAGTTATATCAAAATCGCTTCAATACTTTTTGAGATATCCTGGTGACAGGCAAAAGACTAACAGACTAAGAAACTAACAGACTGAACAGATGAACAAACGAACAGACTAACTGCTTAACATCCTAACCGCTCAACAGACTAACAGACTAACAAAAAAAACAAAAAAAAACGGAAGTAAGGACATAAACTATTGGCCGAGATGACTATATTTATACTACAAAATCACTAAATCTGGTATCAAGGGGGGACTAGGGGAACACAAGAAGATTGGGTGGTGAAGGCTGTCCATAATGCATGGCCGAAACACTTTTTACAAAAGGAATATTAAATAACTGTCGCACTTTTTTGGTGTAAGTTGCGGCGATTGGTCGATCAAATTGAACAGAACATCACTGTGTTTGCAATAGCTCCATTTTTTATTAAGTTTATGAAAATTCAAAGAGCTGAACGTTAGTGATTCTATATCTCAGCATTAATTTGTTATTATTCTTTCTTTACATGCAAGACCCTTGCGAAGTCAGAATTGGTGACCTACAAAATCTTAATTAACCGTGCGAATGTGTCTGTGCGCTGAAAACTGGTGTTTGCTTTTGGAATGTTTAGCGCAAGCGTGTTTTACCCCTCGTGACCACGCCCGCTTTTTTTGAAAATTTTCTTTTTTCTTTAGTTTATTTAAATTACACTTTGGAAGAGTAGTTCTATGCTGTATTATTATATAAAAAGTCACGCTTTAAGTATAAAATAATCATCACTTTACCCTACCTATTTATACCTTTAAATTTCGTTAAATTCTTATTTCGAAAATGCAGAAAATGCCATTTCAGAGCTATCAGAATTCCGAAATTTGGTGAGAGAGAAACGCGTAGACAACTTTTAAATAATGTTTTCACACTGATATGGAAACGTCAAATCGTGACCCCCCACCCCACCCCCACCCCCCACCCCCATAGGTAGATTTCTTTAATGCGGCCGGCTGAGTAGAGAAACATAACCTTCTGGCTGAGGTGACAATATTTATACCAGAAAATTACCAATTTTCTTTTATAAATTTGATAATTAAGCGTATGACAATTCAAGGAGCTTAACGTCAGTTATTAAATTCTTTGCATTATTTCCCCCTTCTTTCTTCTATACATATAAGACCCTTGTAAAAGCTCGCCGTGTCAAAATGGTGGAAATTGCACATCAGAAGGAAATACGTACTATTGCGACTGTGCAAGTGGATTTAAAGGACTGAACTGCAAATTGGAATTTGGTAAGGTTACAAAGTTGTTATTAAGCGTGTGTATCTGTGTGCCTGTGTGCTGAATCTGACAACAAGATTTACCATGTAGAAGGAATGAATGACAAAATGGTTGATCGTGCCATTATCTTTGATAATGCAAACATTTACCTGAATGTTTAGCTGAATTAACAAATATCAATTGGACTTAACATTGGTTGCTGGCTAATATTTCTACAAAGTTACATAAAAATCGCTTCAATACTTTTTGAGATATCCTGGTGACAGGCAAAAGACTAACAGACTAAGAAATTAACAGACTGAACAGATGAACAGATGAACAAACGAACAGGCTAACTGCTTAACAGCCTAACCGCTCAACAGACTAACAGACTAACAAAAAAACAAAAACAAAACGGAAGTAAGGACATAAACTTTTGGCCGAGGTGACTATATTTATACTACAAAATCACTACATCTGGTATTAAGGGGAGACTAGAGGAACACAAGAAGATTGGGTGGTAAAGACTGTCCATGATGGCCGAAACACTTTTTACAAAAGGAATATTAAATAAGTGTCGCAATTTTTTGGTGTAAGTTGTGGCGATTGGTCGGTCAAATTGAACAGAACATCCTTGTGTTTGCAATAGCTTCATTTTTTATTACGTTTATGAAAATTCAAAGAGCTCAACGTTAGTAATTTTATATCTCAGCATTAATTTGTTATTATTCTTTCTTTACGTGCAAGACCCCTGCGAAGTCATAATTGATGAGCTACAAAATCTTAATTAAGCGTGCGAATGTGTCTTTGCGCTGAAAACTGGTGTTTGCTTTTGGAATGTTTAGCGCAAGCGTGTTTTACCCCCACGTGACCACACCCACTTTTTTTCAAAAATTTTCTTTTTTCTTTAGTTTATTTAAATTACACTTTGGAAGAGTAGTTCTATGCTGTATTATTATATAAAAAGTCACGTTTTAAGTATAAAATAATCATCACTTTACTCTCCCTATTTAGACCTTTAAATGTCGTTACATTCTTATCTCGAAAATGCAGAAAATGCCATTTCAGAGCTATCAGAATTCCGAAATTTGCTGAGAGAGAAACGCGCAGACACCTTTTAATTATGTTTTCACACTGATTTGGAAACGTCAAATCGTGAACCCCCCCCCCCCCCCCTCCACATAGGTGATATTTCTTTAATGCGGCCGGCTGAGTATAGAAACATAACCTTCTGGCGGAGGTGACAATATTTATACCAGAAAATTACCAATTTTCTTTTATAAATTTGATAATTAAGCGTATGACAATTCAAGGAGCTTAACGTCAGTTATTAAAATCTTTGTATTATTTTCCCATCTTTCTTCTATACATATAAGACCCTTGTAAAAGCTCGCCGTGTCAAAATGGTGGAAATTGCACATCAGAAGAAAATACGTACTATTGCGACTGTGCAAGTGGATTTAAAGGACTGAACTGCAAATTGGAATTTGGTAAGGTTACAAAGTTGTTATTAAGCGTGTGTATCTGTGTGCCTGTGCGCTGAATCTCATGGCCAGAAATGTTGATCCATTTGCACACCGTGAGCCCCTGCGCGCTTAACAAGTTTCGAGGGCATTCGCGAGGTCACGCGAGAGTCGCGCTAGTTGCCGATTAATTCCGGCAGCTCAGAGTTAAGTTGTTTGACATGACCAAGCTCGCAAAACTGGATATGGAATCTCTAACTAGCATATGACTTTATTTTCAATTGTTGTTTGTTACGAGCATACCACAGACCTTGCAGTGGAACATCATTGCTGACTTTTATGTCCAGTTGTGATGGATTAGCTTGGGGGTTCATAACTTACCGATGAAAAATACTTATTACATAATGGAAATAACGATAAGACAAGGAAATACCTTATTTGTGTTAGTTTTTTCAAGTTTGGCGGGTTTTGGCGTCCTTTTTTGTCGTTGCTATGGACACAACCTTATTAATTCTAGCCAATCCCAGTGCAAAAGAATGTTTTAAACTGCCAATTAAAAGGACATTTAGGCAAAGGAAAAAGCGTTTAATATGCCCAGCGGTTATATAAAAAGAAAATGGCGGAAAAACAAGAAAAAAGACTCGATTTATGGCAGTTTTTCTATCAAAAAAACGACCTTACTTTTCATTCGCACGCGTCGAATTTCTCATGAAGACACAGATGTTAAGGTATTTAAATATAATATAGTTATTTAAGTTGTTTTCACAAAAGATTGAGTGTTTGTTTTAAGACATTTTGTTGAAAGGCGAGCAGGGTTTTTAGTAGTTTTTATGACAACATATGAGCAAACACAGTAAACCAACGTCTCTATATCCATTTTCTTGATATAACAATTAACACATTTAAAGGTGAATTCTCTCGTGGGTTTTATCAAACTCCAGTTTTTGAAATAGATTTCTCCGCAGGTTATGTTCACCAAACCTTAGTCAAAAATATGTGATAAAATGCCTTTTTTGTTCTTTGTGAAAACCCAAAGCACACATTTAGGTTTGATGTATCTCATTTCGCTATATTTTAAGTTAAACAGCGTGGTTTTTCCCAGAATTATAGTGTAGGCAATGGGCTTTGTCGCAGCTGCTCGGTTAAAAATGCAGTCGACGTTCTCCGCACCTGAATCACGTATATTATGTTTGAGTTTTATGTAAATAGTTAACAATGTGTTTAAAGATTCGAAATAGAACCACACATTTTATTAAAGCAAAGTGTTTTTGGCTATAAAACTACAATTTAGTGGAAACTCCTATGTTCTTCATACAAAAAGGTACTTTAAAAATTTTAGCTTTTAGTTGCTGCTGAAGCGCATGCGCGATCTTAATTTCTGGCCATGTGACAACAAGATTTACCATGTAGAAGAAATGAATGACAAAATGGTTGATCGTGCCATTATCTTTGATAATGCAAACATTTAACTGAATATTAGCTGAATTAACAAATAGCAATTGGACTTAACATTGCTTACTGGCTAATACTTCAACAAATTTATATCAAAATCGCTTCAATACTTTTTGAGATATCCTGGTGACAGGCAAAAGACTAACAGACTAAGAAACTAACAGACTGAACAGACGAAGAAACGAACAGACTTAACCAGCCTTAACAGCTGAACAGCCTAACCGCCCGACAGACTAACAGACTAACAAAAAAAAAAAACGGAAAGAAAAACGTAAACTTTTGGACGACGTGACTATATTTATACTACAAAATCAATAGATCTGGTATTAAGGGGAGACTAGGGGAACACAAGAAGATTGGATGGTAAAGACTGTCAATGATGGCCGAAACACTTTTTACAAAAGGAAAAATAAATAAGTGTCGCAAACTTTTGAACAACAAAAGAAAAACGAACAATCTGATTGGCTAAGAACTATGCGTTATTAAACTGTGTACACATGTGTACACATGCACAGCTGACGTAACGAAGTCGCAAAAAAATTTTGTTTTATAAACGTTTGATCAAATTAAACGTTTGAAGATGCAACGTGGTACAAAATAAAGTGCATTTCAACTGTCTGAGGATTACACAAATCACTCAGTGATGAGAGACACGGCCATCAAGTCGTTGTCCGACGACACAGACATATTAATATTATCGACATAAATACGGTCATGCTGTTTCATGCAATACCTTCGTCTCCGGCGCACAGCGCTATCTACTCCACAGCTTCAGAAATTTTCTGATACAATTTCCATTCCTCTTCATGGAAATACTGTTCAGCCATACAAATCCAGGAGATATCGGCCATTGTCAACAAGATTTCCAAACACAGAACATAATTTCGCTGGTTAGTACGCGTGCTTCTCGGCCTTCTCTAACGATAAATGCTTTCCCATCTGAATTTGCAGCATAAAAAGCGTCCAAATATACATGGGACAGCAAGATCCCGTCGAGAAGAACTAATCTGTTTGTTCAGTGATAAATATTTTGGCTAGAAATGCCCACAAAGACACGAAGTTTGAATAAACTTTCAATTTGTCATGATCATGACTTGCATAATTATACGTGACGTAATTTCTTATTAAAACAATAACATTTGAGGTATAAAACAAATAGATGACATTTTTCCGTGCGTGTGTACTGTAATAACGCACAGAAGACGTCACCGCGTGTAAAGAACAACAGTCACACCACTCGACTGCGTCTCGTGGCGTACTTTTTTTGTTCTTTACACGCTGTGACGTCATCTGTGCGTTATTACAGTACACACGCACGGAAAAATGTCATCTATTTGTTAAATTTTACAGTTTTTCCATTATAAATTTGACAATTATTAAGTTTATGAAAATTCAAGGAGCTCAACGTTAGCGTTTTTGTATCTCAGTATTAATTTGTTATTATTTTTTCTTTATATGCAAGACCCCTGCGAAGTCAAAATTGGCGAGCTACAAAGTCTTAATTAAGCGTACGAATGTGTCTGTGCGGTGAAAAGTGGTGTTTGCTTTTGGAATGTTTAGCGCAAGCTTGTTTCATCCCCACGTGACCATAAGGTCTGTCGTACTGTAATTGGTTAGTTATCGTTTGTGGCCAAAACATTCTGCCCTCAAATGCCATAACTGATCAATCACAATAAGGCAGAGATCAGGGTGACATGGGGGTGACACACGCCCATTGTCAAAGTCCTATTTATATCTGTAAGTGTCATTAGCAATTAATATTACTGATATTGATCAGGGTTGTGATATAAAGTGTAAAGGATGTGATAAACTTTCTACAAAGTTACATTAAAATCGGTTCAATACTTCCTGAGATATCCCAGTGACAGGCGAAAGACTGACAGACTGAATAGACGAACAGACTAATAGACTAAGAGTCTAATAGACTAACACCGACTAACAAAGATATCCCAGTGACAGGCGAAAGACTGACAGACTGAATAGACGAACAGACTAATAGAGTAAGAGTCTAATAGACTAACACCGACTAACAAACGAACAAAGAAACAGACGGACAGACTAACAACCTAACAAACTAATAATTAAGCAAGCGAAAGTAAAAACATAACCTTCTGGCCGATGTAACAATATTTATACCACAAAATCACTAGATCTGATGAGGAGGGGACACTAGGGGAACACAAACAAATTGGAATAGTAAAGACTGTTAATGATGGCAAAGACTGTCTACAAGAGGAAAATTAAATAAGTGTGGCAATGTTTGGTGTAGGTTGTGGCGTTTGGTGGTTCAAATTGAACAGAATATTACGTTTCCTGGAATTGCTCTATTTTTGTTATATTTAGCCGGTTTTCTATTAAGTATATTTGACAATTAAGCTGATGAGAATTCAAGTAGTTTAACGTTAGTTAATATCTATGCATTTTTGTTTTTATTTGTTCTTTATATATTAGACCCTTGTGAGAGCTCGCCGTGTCAAAATGGTGGAAATTGCATATCAGAAGGAAATACGTACATTTGCAACTGTACAAGTGGCTATAGTGGACTGAACTGCAGGGCCGATATTGGTAAGGTTACATAAGTTTTATGAATCGTGTGTATATGTGTCTGCATGTGCGTTGGCAAGTGGTGTTCGCTTTTAGAAATGTTTAGTGCAAGCCCCTTTCTCAAGATAAAAGTTACAAAATTGTCAAGGTCCTATTCATATCTGTAAGAGTCATACGAAATTTAAATTATATATAGATAAGTTTTGTGGAGACACCACGCAACTTGAAAGCAGCGGTAAAGCAAACATTTGCAAACGCTACTTGTAGAAAGAAAGATTTTTAATATAGAGTATGTTTTAAACCACGTAGACGAATGCGCAACCAAACCTTGTCATGCAAATGCAACTTGTAACAACACCATGGGATCTTTCTCTTGTGCTTGTAATCCTGGATTTTCTGGCGATGGATTGAACTGTGCTACAGGTACGAATACATGCCGAAAAATCACATATTTTATATGAACAACTATGAACAACTGCGTGTAGTCCAAATGAAAACAAATTGAGAAGAACGTTAATTACTCTAAAATTGTTGTAAGATATATATATATATTTTGAAACATTTTAAAAACGGCTGTATATTCATCAAGAATAGAAAAAACTGTAAGTTATTAGACATTTGCTCATGTATGGTGATTACTTTTCTCTGGCTAAGTACGTCTTGCCTTACTTGCTATTCAGATGGGTCTATCATCTTAGAAAACAACCCTGAATTTGTTGAAAAAATTGAGCAGTGGCTTCCTGTCAACACTACGTGGCATCTTTGTTACCGTGCTTCCAGAGATGGTTGGCTAGCGTCCACATTTCACTCAGGATGTGACAATAAGGGAGCTACAGTAACCATTGTTCGGGTGGGACAATACATCTTTGGAGGTTATAATGATCTCTCGTGGACAGGTAAGAGTAACACTGTTTTGGTTATGTATTTTTGAATGAAAAGTGTTCACTTTCTTTAAAATTTAATGCAGCTTGATAAAAACGTTTCCTCAGAAATGTTACAGTGCTGTGAAAAAATAAAAAAAGATTTCTCAAGGTCTAGCTTCGGAAAATTTGTAACACAACAAACTTAATATTTAGTTTGTTAGGACAGGCATTTTAACAATTAATAAAAACGGGGAAAGAGTTTTTGGCGTAGTGTCTCTAAAACTTATTTTGTGCGTATTGAAGCATGTTTCGGACATGTTTACTCTGCATGGTTTCCAAGTTTCTCGTTTTCAACGTTCGGCGGGCCTTGACTCATGAGAGAGAGGCCTTGGCAAAAATGTTTTTGGCCACAAAACTATATTGACGCCACGCCAAATTGAACTCCCCACTATACAGCGTAACCCACGAGATCTCCCTTCTAGCGCCGTCTAAAGTTATAGTACAATCGCACTTTCGACTGTCAATTATCCCCAACTGTAAAGTTGATTACATTTTACTCGAAGGTAAACCAGTACCATCGCTTGTAGCAACTTAAAGAAACTTTTGTAATGAAACTTAAGTATGAACATAAAGAAAATTACTCGTTTTCTGCTTTTAAAAAGCAGCCTTGTCTTGAACCTTCATAAGAGCAATTTCGTTTCCACAGCCAAGGCTCTCTGAGAACGGGAATGTATTTTCCGCTAGTCCTCTCTCGATTGTTTCTATTCTGTGACGTTATATATCAAAATAAGTTGTCGAGAAAAAAGAGGACTGGGCACTAGTCTGATGTTTAACTCTGCCGTAAACCTCAAACTGGAACAACCCAACGTCAATACACCTATTGGTGGTTTGCAATCAATCCCTTGAGACTTAACCCCTTAATCCCTTGAGAAGATAAAGACACGGCAATCATGTTGGAGGAAAACATACTCCAAATACAATGCTACTAATGAGATTCTTTTGTTCAAGTTCCTCCAACATGGCCGACATGACGTCAAGTGCAAACCAAGAATCAAAATGGACTCAATCCCGCCATTTACCCATTTTATCGCACTTTATTCTCACTGAATTAGATCTTGAAGGATGTATCGTGAGACCAATAAAAAATCAGACGCGAATCTACTGCCCTCGAGATGTTTGCAATAAAGTATTGTAAAATGAGTAAAATCGCAGGATTCGTAAATGGTCTATAGATCAGAAAATTATATTTTTTCGATATTTTGCAATTTGGTATGTAAATATGTAAATAAGCTAATATTCAAGACCACCTTAACAAAGTTATTGACTTTTTACCAAAAGGAATTTTAAGCAACTTAGGCTCCATTTACACTATTACAGTACGACAAGTCTTCCTTTCAAAAATCCCTACGTTTCTTTGTTGTGGCTACACTGTTCAAGTGGTTTGCCGTAGCGTAGCTACTACGCTTAGCACTTCAGATGCAAATCATTATGCTGCGGTAAATAGGAGAAATACGCGTTGTTCGTTATAATGTAAGGAGACGTAAATTTTGCTACGGTAAGCCTACCTTTTCTGGAGCGGTTATCCTACCGTAATAGTGTAAACGCGACCTTAAACTTAGAGTCACGCGACGTCAGTCTTCTTTAAAATAGCACTTATTGATTTATAACAAAGGTAAACACGGTGGTGTTTAAAATAAATGTTTGTTTAGTTGTCAAAATGTACATTTTATCTACTCAAATGACGAATCTCTTTCAAAATCATCTTTTTACACTGAAACAACAAGAAACAAGAAACTTTAACATGTACACTGAAACATGTACACTTTTTAGCATTGTTCATGTCAAGTTCCAGTTTATGTTTTCCCTTATCTAAGTGCATTCTATTTTTGGCCGCCATGCTGGATGACAAATTTGTGTCCTTGCCTTAAAGCGCATTTTGAAAATCATTCCCCCCGCTCCCCCCATCCAATATTGATAAAAATTTGCACTGAACATACTTTGCATTTCATTTTCTAGCCAACATTGAACGGGGGGAGTGGGAGGTGGGCGATGTTTTTTGTACATAATATTAGGAATTGATGCGCTTATAAACTTCGTTTTAGTTATACCCGACTCTCCGAGTTAATTTTGGCCAGGATTGTAGCTTAACTCACTTTGCTTGCTTGGGTAATAGGCCTACTATAAAAACCTCGCTGCAATATGGCACTAGTACGGCCTCACGCTCTGTCAAAAACTAGTAAACATTGTATTTCTTTCTCAGGACGCTCCAATGATCACAATGATCTAAAAACTTTACATAGATAGGTAAAAAAGGATATTAAAGAAGCATGAGGTTAAATCGCGCGCTGTGAATTGTGAATTGGTAACGCCTTACGATTGAAAACAACCAACAAAATCCTAAACAAACACAACTTTAAAAACTTTTATTACCTCAAAACAATTAAAATATCTGAAATAGATGACTACAAATATTCTAAAAGTAAATTTTAATATTGAGACGAAAATAAACAGAAGAACCCTAACAGCAGAACCCTAGTTCTGCATTTTCGGACGAAGTTAAAGGAAGCGTTGACCAGGAAGTATAGTACATGATTGATTTTTGAGTAAAAGTGCCATATAATAACATGGCCAGAAATCGAGGACAACATGGCGGCAAAGCATGCGCACTGAATCCCTTTTTAATTAATTCAATATGGCGTCCTTCAATATATTTCTTAAGGAGATATAAAGAACAATCATTTTCGGTTATTTATTATTGTAAATTCCGACATGCGAACGTCCAAAACGTCACCAAATTGAACAATCGTTCAGCACTACAATTTCTATTAAGTTTGGAGCGTCCTAAATAGGTTCCCGAGCCCCTCACAAGCATACCTCTTATTCGCTGTTTAAAGTCTATTAATCTGCTATATCACTTATTTTGAAGCTCCAATTTTGGCTGCTTCTGTGTTGTTTGTCCACGATGCGAACGTCTGAATTTGCTCGGGATGAACGTTACTTTGTTTTGCGGAGTTGTTCGTTCCACTTTTTCGTTGTTTAATAGGTTCCCAAAGACCTTAAAATGTACGATTTATTGCAGCCGAGTCGTTGTAATTTAATCCATCAAGCGCCGAGATAAATACTGAACTCGGCGTGAAGAAGCAATGCATTCCTCGATAATTTTGGGTTCTTGTCCGCCATTTCTTATGGAGATGTTGCTAGGTTGCCAGGGTCTTAACCGCTGTTATTATTATTAAATATGACTGTGGATTAGGAAATAATAACCGAAATTTATGCGGCAATTTTTGTGAGTATGAGGGTACAGGCCTGTCTAGACGATTAAACCTTTTGTAATTTGATATTTGGGTAAGAAATGGGTCAATAAGACATTTTAACGAATAACTCTACTTTCATTTATTGCTATAGACTTCTCTTTATAGCCGAAATGATCGATATTTAGCCATCAGAATTTTCAAATTAATATTCCATCTAAATATGAGCCCACAGGCCACTGCCGCTGAGTGTCCTGGATTTCTAGCCATGACTACTTAATAACCGACCTTTTGGTCTTTACTGCAGAGTACAGTCGAACTTGTATATAACGGCCACACTTGGAACTTTAAAAACTGACCGCTTAATACAGGATCACTAAAAATACTCTCCGCGCGTGGTCAAATGTCATTATTAATAGCATGTCATACAACAATACTTCATTCAAGCAAACAAGAAGACAATCAATGCTCTTTCAGGCAATCTATACTTTGAACAAAGTTGGTAACTTGTAATTGTAGCGGTGCGATAAACGTAACGTTGTTTTAAGGTACAACCAATTGTTCTCTACTCTACAATAGTATACAGTGTATCTATGACTTAAAAATCACAACGAAGTAAATTTCACAGGCTGTCATTTCATAGTTCTGACGTTCAACGTGCAAATAAAATAGAAATTTTGGTAAAGTAGCAATATTGCTGTGGCGATTGTACACCAAAAATTACAGAAATCTAGAGTTACAAGATTTGAACGTCGCAAAACTGCTCAGTCGAAACCATATTCTCGCCATAATGAAATAATGACGATTATGAAGTGACTGGACACGTCCCTAACTTGATGGAATTGTTGCCAACCAAATTTTGAAACGGCCAACAAACAGCCGGTAAGTCACCGTAAAGGGCAGGCGCGTTAACAGAGGTGGAGGTTATGGCCTGGAAATCCCGTGCAAGTATACGTTTGAAGGCGATTCCATCTCAATCGCATGGCTGAAGAACAAGCTAGCTAAAGAGGAATTTCAGGTAGAGCTAGAGCGAAGAATAACGGCACTGAACTAACTGAACGGTTAATTATAATAATACATGAGCTTTTGCTGCGAGTCATTTCTTTTGTGATGATACAGACTTCGTCTTAAACACAATAAAATACTGCGTAATATGGAATGTGATGTTAGGGTTCAGTCCAAGGCTGGCCGCTTAAAACAGGTACCAAATACGGCGTTTGTAAAGGCGAAAAATCCGGACTTTGAAAACTCGCCGCATAATGGAAGGTGGCCGCTTAATACAGGGCCGTTATATACAGGCTCGACTGTATCAAACCACGCTATCGTTCAACAATGATCTAAAGGGGCTCGCCCTATTTTTAGCAATCCTTGCAGAAACCTAAAATTGCACAAAATTTTGTAATATATATATATATATATATATATAAGAGATACATGAAACCTGCACAGAAGTACAGGTAATCAAAATTAAGGCGAGATTGAAGGGTATTACAAATGTGACATCTTGATTTCTGTTGGTCTGGGAGTAACCAAGTTTAGACTAATTTGTGTAAAAACTTGGTCTTAAAGATTTAAAAATCTTCCATAGTTGTTGGGTTACTCATATTTCATAATCGAATGAATGTACAGCTTTAATTTTGAAGTTTGCAGCTCAGAATTTCAACATAAGACAATCGTGGCTAACAATAGCGCGACATAACCGCCTTTAATATTAGTATTTGAAAACAGTTTGCAACTATTTGTTATTTTCTTTTGTTTTTAGGATCAGGTGGTTGGAAATCAAACTCGAATGCGTTTCTTTTCTCTCTCCAAAATAAAGACAATTTGAAGCCATTTAAAGCTCCAGTCTACCGAAACAGTCAGTGGGCAATTCGCGACAAATCTGGTTATGGACCCACCTTTGGAGGAGGTAGTGATCTCTACATCGCCAACAACGCTCACTCGTCAAGATACTCTTACACAAATTTTGGTCAGACATACCAACTTCCATCTGGCTACAGCTATGGCAGCAGCAACACCCAAGCTCTCTTGGCTGGCAGTTATCGTTTCACTCCATCTGAAGTAGAAGTCTTTTACTTTGGTTAAACTGTCAACGTTCTTTTAAAGCATTACTAAAATTAATGTAGAACATGTATTCTGTTAATTAAACAAATAATGTTTGTCATAAAAGCATTAAAAGTTATAAAAGTTAAAAATAGTATCCGCACAATAATACATTGCATTGTATTACATTGTTGAGATGTTACATCTAGAATAAAATCATCCCATTCAATCCTCTTTAAAGTGCACCTAACTCTTAAGTTAAATACATGTCTAAATACTGCTGAAGTAATCCACTGATCTCCCCTTCCTCGTATTAAAGTAATAAAGTACCTACCCATAAAATGTATCTGCCTGCACCCCCCTCCCCCCAACCCAAGTAACCAGGCCTCCCCAAGTAACACCTATGAAGTAACCGCCCCTTGCCAAGTACTTTGTGTGAGGTCCACATAACAGTTTACTTGTAATATACATGGGTAACTCTAACACTACCCCTCTCTCTGATGATCTCCAAACGTGTCTTAACGAGGCCGTTCGCCGTTCGAAACTATTGCCGCTACAAGTTTCAACTCACTGAAAGTCGACAACATGGGAGATGTATTGTCAATTTTATATATATTTTATTGATTTACTGAACTACACGTTAAAATACGTCAACATTTTGCAAGTTTATAGAACAAATGCAACACAGTCACTAATAACTGTAAACCTAGTGTAAGATTGGGCTACCTGTAGATCACTTCCCCCCAAAAAACAAAAACAAAAAAAAACCAACAACAAATTATATAACAAAACAAAACCTTAAATCGCATCAGTAACCATGTTTACTACTAAACTTAATATACTCTAACAAGACCCACTAGTGGATTTACACAATTCTGTATTATAGAGCGTTTTCGTCTGACGTCACGGCGGCCATATTGGTGTACCAAAACAATGAAATGGCGGCCATATTGGTGTACGGTATGGAATTAGCTCTTTCTTATTCAAATATTTTGTATTGTTTCACCACCCCAATGGGGCCACCGATCACGTGAGTGAAAACGCTCTGTACGAGTTTTAGTGATAGTCACAGTATACTCTCCTCCTGGAGCATGTGTTTTTATTTTGATCAACTCTTGTGCGTGAAGCCGCTGATCTTCGCGTGGAAAAGCTACTCGCGGTAGAAGCACTATCTTGTGTTGATACTTTTAAATGGTTATTAAATGCGTCTTTGAAAGTCAAAAATCCCTGTTGGATTGTGTATTCTATTTGAAGTGGCAATAATCGTAAAGATATATGTATGTTTCTACATACTGTGTGATCTGAATTATGAAAAGAAATCGACAGCCAAGTGCGGTCCTACTAATCACTGCCTGGGAATGCCCGAGACTGCCCGGGAATATAAAATGACTGCCCGAGACCTACTAACTCGTTCCTTTATCCAGTAATTAATTATTTTTTTATAGATAATGTTATTAACCATATGTTTATAAAGAGAAACAAGATGGCAAGGCTGTCAACAGACTAGTAGTCTACTGTTGAGTTCAGATTTTCTTTGCTCTCTAATTTTTCGATTTGATTTTAGTTAAATATATAAGTATTAAACACGAGTGTTACGCGTCTGTAAATATTTTCATGATTAATCTAACACTACTAAAGTCAACACAAAGTTGACTCGAGCTTGAAATAAACCTCGGTTTTCGGGTTTGGCATACTCTGAAAAAGGCACTATTTCAGCACGGGTTTTTCTCCGAAACACTGTTTCAAACTGTTTCAAAATTAGAAAATCAAATACATTAATCATTGCCGACTGCGATTAACATTTCAATGGCGCTGTGGGAGACATTTCAGACTCAAGCTTCGCTCTTGGGCTATAAATCGAAGGGGGAAAATCTCGTATTTATTCACCTTATATAAATATACATATATACATTGCATGTATACAGTATTTAGTATAAGTACAGTATTTCGTTCCTCGAATACGGCAAATCAGAAACGGAAGCTTTCAGTCGCAACATACAAATTGTCCTAACTTCTGACGGCTAACTGCTGATTTCGAACTGCAGTTTGCGGTGTGCCGTAAATGTGGATCTATTCTTTATTATATAAGGCCTCTAATATAGATGTATACCGTCTCTGGCAGTAATATACCGTCTCGGGCGGTCATTTTTTACTCCCGGGCAGTCTCGGCCAGTCTCGGGCAGTAATTAGTAGGACCCAGCCAAGTGTCAATATTTGTTGTGGATGATCTGCTCAGAAGGAGTTTGGACTTGGAGAAAAGGTGAATTTATATACATGTAGTCGTGCACGAACAATAGTGGTTTCCAAGCTTTTTCATTCTAGTGCCTCCTCGGGACATGTTCCAAATTGGTTTATTGATCCCCGGTCCCACCTTACATTTGTGATGACACTTTTTCTTCACTTTTTTTCCCTGCGTTTTGACTAATTTTGAGGACACTTGAGCAAAAGATATGGCTCTTAAAATCTTTAAATATATAACATATTTTGGTGTAAATCAGATCAGGGCTTGAGGGCTGTAGCGAGAGTGAGCCAGTGAGGGTTAGTGTATTTTTGCACGAATCAGTGTTAAGCCCGAGGGGGTGGGTGGGGCAGGCTGGGCAAAGGTGGGGGATTTGGTAAATGTCTGTATCCCCACCCTACGGCATTTGCTCTTGAATCGTGACCCCAGGGTGGGGGCATTTAAATATTCGAAAGGAAATTTTCAAATGTTCCTAGACAGAGATGGTCAATTTCCCCCCCCCACCCCCCCACCACCCTCAGACTTAACATTTATTTGTGCATTATTGTGGTGTGTGTCACCCTCCCAACTTTTACAAAACTGCAAATATTTGGAAAATTTACTTGTCCATTCACAACCATGTTCCCATGCAGGGCCTTTCTAAAATTGGGAGGGTGAGAAAATGCCCAGGCATCAGCTGGTGGACTCTGTATTTCCATGGGTTGATTGCTTTTCTTAAACATTCCTTGGGAAACATAATTATGCATATCGAAATATAGTAACTTAGGTTAGATATACTGCCGAAACAGAGAACGTAGGAATCTAACGTTTCGAGCAAAGGCCCTTCGTCAGAGAGAAACGTAAAGAGTGTAAACAAACAATGAGCTTATATACGAAAGGTAATCATGTGACCAAAAATAAGCCAATCAGATAAAACTGACAATAACAAATTGATAATGAGATGCGAAAAATTAGCCAATCAAAGCAAAATAACAATAACAAATAGATAATGAGATGCGAAAGACATTTGCTATTCATACCATCGATGAGTAAAAAGGAGGGGGTGTAAAGAGGATGAGCGAGAGTATAAATAGATAAATTAATAAAGTGAAAACGCTGTTTATGTCTGCCCTTGCTGAACAGAAACAACGTCTTCAGAGGTGTTAAATAAAAGAAAAACGTTCGTTCGTTGAATAATTATGCATAGTTTTGTGCCAGTTATGATCAAACAGTTTCATCAGGGGTGACAACGATCCAGTGGAACCATGATTACAATGAACTTCTCCAATGGCACTGCCATTACTCAGAATGATTTTACATACTAAATTAAATTGCTAAATTATTACAACCAGTATTTCTGGGTACTGTGATTTAGGCCAGTGTCAAGGCCTTTTCCCACCCTGCCCATTTCAAAAAGGCCCTGGGAATGCAGTGGCGGATTAACACTTAGAACCCTGATGATGAGTTTTTAGTATTTTATTCTGGCTAATGCTAGATGATTTTATTCAGCACAGGGAGAGGTCCAGCCTCAAAGTGTCAAAACACTTTAACAAAACACTTTAACACTTTGAAGCCTGAGGATGAATCTTTAGTATTTTATTTGGATAGTGCTGGATGATTTTATTCAGCACAGGGAGAGTTCCAGGCATCAAAGTGTTAACCCTTCCAGGGCTGGGGGCGAAGAAGATTTTAGGGCTGCAGGGCATGAGATTTGAATTTTTTAGCAGGATCCAGTGGGATACTGGCACTTAAAATCTGGTATCCCTCCTTGAAAATTAGTATCCCACATTTGGACAGTAGATATATTCCAATAAGCAGTATCCAAACAAGGTTAACTTTTATTTAACACAACAATAGACTGGAAAGTTTGTACCGCACAACAGAGATCTCCGTTGCGCAGTTTCAGGCTTACAATTGTCCGCATATAAGAAATATACGAATCTCCGTTGTGCATTTTACAAACTTTCCAGTCTGTTCAAACTTTACATTATTCATACTACACTACAAATCCATCAAATTCAGGACTATGTAGTGTGACTGTAATAACAGTGAATAACACAAGATCGAAAAAAACACGCAGAATATTTTAATCTCATTCCCAGAGCCTCAGTGATCATTTTGTCCAGCAATGGCTCCTTGTTGCCAGTACTACTTCATGTATGCCTATCATTTAATCTTGGCGTGCACTGGGAATGAGATTAAAGTTCGTCAAATTTTCCACCAAAATTCGCAGACAAGACGCGAAGAATGACAACAATTAATTGGGATAGCTGCTCAACAATTGTTCACTATCCCAATTTTCATGGTATCCCCACGGGATACTGAGCTTATGATGCCCAGTATCCAAACTTAAAATCTGGTATCCCTGGGATATCGGGATACTGCAAATCTCATGCCATGGGGCTGGTCACAACACTTTCAATATTAGCTTCACTTTTGGGATTCTTCAACATTAATGAGAATAGATACTGTATGCTAGCTCGGATATGAGAATTGAATGTAAATGTTCTTCAAGCTAAATTTCTGAGTTTCCAAGTGGGACTCAAACCCACAACTTTCTGATCACAGGAGAGATCAACAGTCTATAACCATTGAGCTACTGAGACTGTGAACTTTGTTAACCAATGAATCAGCGTTTACTCATGGTGAGTAACAGTAGCTCGCTATGTTCATTGTGAACTTTAACCAATCTTGCAATCAGTGTTTACTCATTGTGAGTAACAGTAGCTCTATTGTTCATTGTGAACTTTCTTAACCAATCATGCAATCAGTGTTTACTCATCGTGAGTAACAGTAGCTCTATATATGTTCATTGTGAACTTTGTCCTACAATCAACCAGCGTTTACTCAGTGTGAGTAACAGTAGCTCCATAAGTTCATTGTGAACTATGTTAACCAATCAATCAGTATTTACTCATCGTGAGTAACAATAGTAACATGTTCAACGTAACTTTGTTAACCAATCAATCAGTGTTTACTCATCATGAGTAACAATAGTAACATGTTCAACGTGAACTTTGTTAACCAATCAATCAGTGTTTACTCATCGTGAGTAACAATAGTAACATGTTCAACGTGAACTTTGTTAACCAATCAATCAGTATTTACTCATCGTGAGTAACAATAGTAACATGATTAATGTGAACTTTGTTAACCAGTCAATCAGTGTTTACTCATCGTGAGTAACAATAGTAACATGTTCAACGTAAGCTTTGTTAACCAGTCAATCAGTGTTTACTCATCGTGAGTAACAATAGTAACATGTTCAACGTGAACTTTTTTAACCATGCAAATCAGTCAGTGTTTACTCATCGTGAGTAACAATAGTAACATGTTCAACGTGAACTTTGTTAACCAATCAATCAGTATTTACTCATCGTGAGTAACAATAGTAACATGATCAATATGAACTTTGTTAACCAATCAATCAGTGTTTACTCATCGTGAGTAACAATAGTAACATGTTCAACGTGAACATTGTTAACCAATCAATCAGTATTTACTCATCGTGAGTAACAATAGTAACATGTTCAACGTGAACTTTGTTAACCAATCAATCAGTATTTACTCATCGTGAGTAACAACAGTAACATGATCAATGTGAACTTTGTTAACCAATCAATCAGTGTTTACTCATCGTGAGTAACAATAGTTACAGGTTCAACGTGAACTTTGTTAACCAGTCAATCAGTGTTTACTCATTGTGAGTAACAATAGTAACATGTTCAACGTGAACCTTTTTAACCATGCAAATCAGTCAGTGTTTACTCATCGTGAGTAACAATAGTAACATGTTCAACGTGAACTTTGTTAACCAATCAATCAGTATTTACTCATCGTGAGTAACAACAGTAACATGTTCAACGTGAACTTTGTTAACCAATCAATCAGTGTTTACTCATCATGAGTAACAATAGTAACATGTTCAACGTGAACTTTGTTAACCAATCAATCAGTGTTTACTCATTGTGAGTAACAATAGTAACATGTTCAACGTGAACTTTGTTAACCAATCAATCAGTATTTACTCATCGTGAGTAACAATAGTAACATGATCAATGTGAACTTTGTTAAACAGTCAATCAGTGTTTACTCATCGTGAGTAACAACAGTAACATGTTCAACGTCAACTTTGTTAACCAATCAATCAGTGTTTACTCATCGTGAGTAACAATAGTAACATGTTCAACGTGAACTTTGTTAACCAATCAATCAGTATTTACTCATCGTGAGTAACAATAGTAACATGATCAATGTGAACTTTGTTAACCAGTCAATCAGTGTTTACTCATCGTGAGTAACAATAGTAACATGTTCAACGTGAACTTTGTTAACCAATCAATCAGTGTTTACTCATCGTGAGTAACAATAGTAACATGTTCAATGTGAACTTTGTTAACCAGTCAATCAGTGTTTACTCATCGTGAGTAACAATAGTAACATGTTCAACGTGAACTTTTTTAACCATGCAAATCAGTCAGTGTTTACTCATCGTGAGTAACAATAGTAACATGTTCAACGTGAACTTTGTTAACCAATCAATCAGTATTTACTCATCGTGAGTAACAATAGTAACATGATCAATGTGAACTTTGTTAACCAATCAATCAGTGTTTACTCATCGTGAGTAACAATAGTAACATGATCAATGTGAACTTTGTTAACCAATCAATCAGTATTTACTCATCGTGAGTAACAATAGTAACATGATCAATGTAAACTTTGTTAACCAGTCAATCAGTGTTTACTCATCGTGAGTAACAATAGTAACATGATCAATGTGAACTTTGTTAACCAGTCAATCAGTGTTTACTAATCGTGAGTAACAATAGTAACATGTTCAACGTGAACTTTGTTAACCAATCAATCAGTATTTACTCATCGTGAGTAACAATAGTAACATGTTCAACGTGAACTTTGTTAACCAATCAATCAGTGTTTAATCATCATGAGTAACAATAGTAACATGTTCAACGTGAACTTTGTTAACCAATCAATCAGTGTTTACTCATCGTGAGTAACAATAGTAACATGTTCAACGTGAACTTTGTTAACCAATCAATCAGTATTTACTCATCGTGATTAACAATAGTAACATGATTAATGTGAACTTTGTTAACCAGTCAATCAGTGTTTACTCATCGTGAGTAACAATAGTAACATGTTCAACGTAAGCTTTGTTAACCAATCAATCAGTGTTTACTCATCGTGAGTAACAATGGTAACATGTTCAACGTGAACCTTGTTAACCAATCAATCAGTGTTTACTCATCGTGAGTAACAATAGTAACATGTTCAACGTGAGCTTTGTTAACCAATCAATCAGTGTTTACTCATCGTGAGTAACAATGGTAACATGTTCAACGTGAACATTGTTAACCAATCAATCAGTATCTACTCATCGTGAGTAACAATAGTAACATGTTCAACGTGAACTTTGTTAACCAATCAATCAGTATTTACTCAT
Organism: Paragorgia papillata; assembly: GCA_035771165.1. Classification (NCBI taxonomy): domain Eukaryota; kingdom Metazoa; phylum Cnidaria; class Anthozoa; order Scleralcyonacea; family Coralliidae; genus Paragorgia; species Paragorgia papillata. The sequence continues at coordinate 1,735,188 of JAWNZC010000132.1, forward strand.
CGTGAGTAACAACAGTAACATGATCAATGTGAACTTTGTTAACCAATCAATCAGTGTTTACTCATCGTGAGTAACAATAGTAACATGATCAATGTGAACTTTGTTAACCAATCAATCAGTATTTACTCATCGTGAGTAACAATAGTAACATGATCAATGTGAACTTTGTTAACCAGTCAATCAGTGTTTACTCATCGTGAGTAACAATAGTTACAGGTTCAACGTGAACTTTGTTAACCAGTCAATCAGTGTTTACTCATTGTGAGTAACAATAGTAACATGTTCAACGTGAACCTTTTTAACCATGCAAATCAGTCAGTGTTTACTCATCGTGAGTAACAATAGTAACATGTTCAACGTGAACTTTGTTAACCAATCAATCAGTATTTACTCATCGTGAGTAACAACAGTAACATGTTCAACGTGAACTTTGTTAACCAATCAATCAGTGTTTACTCATCATGAGTAACAATAGTAACATGTTCAACGTGAACTTTGTTAACCAATCAATCAGTGTTTACTCATTGTGAGTAACAATAGTAACATGTTCAACGTGAACTTTGTTAACCAATCAATCAGTATTTACTCATCGTGAGTAACAATAGTAACATGATCAATGTGAACTTTGTTAACCAGTCAATCAGTGTTTACTCATCGTGAGTAACAATAGTAACATGTTCAACGTCAACTTTGTTAACCAATCAATCAGTGTTTACTCATCGTGAGTAACAATAGTAACATGTTCAACGTGAACTTTGTTAACCAATCAATCAGTATTTACTCATCGTGAGTAACAATAGTAATATGATCAATGTGAACTTTGTTAACCAGTCAATCAGTGTTTACTCATCGTGAGTAACAATAGTAACATGTTCAACGTGAACTTTGTTAACCAATCAATCAGTGTTTACTCATCGTGAGTAACAATAGTAACATGATCAATGTGAACTTTGTTAACCAGTCAATCAGTCAGTGTTTACTCATCGTGAGTAACAATAGTAACATGTTCAACGTGAACTTTGTTAACCAATCAATCAGTGTTTACTCATCGTGAGTAACAATAGTAACATGTTCAACGTGAACTTTGTTAACCAATCAATCAGTATTTACTCATCGTGAGTAACAATAGTAATATGATCAATGTGAACTTTGTTAACCAGTCAATCAGTGTTTACTCATCGTGAGTAACAATAGTAACATGTTCAACGTGAACTTTGTTAACCAATCAATCAGTGTTTACTCATCGTGAGTAACAATAGTAACATGTTCAACGTGAACTTTGTTAACCAATCAATCAGTGTTTACTCATCGTGAGTAACAATAGTAACATGTTCAACGTGAACTTTGTTAACCAATCAATCAGTATTTACTCATCGTGAGTAACAATAGTAATATGATCAATGTGAACTTTGTTAACCAGTCAATCAGTGTTTACTCATCGTGAGTAACAATAGTAACATGTTCAACGTGAACTTTGTTAACCAATCAATCAGTGTTTACTCATCGTGAGTAACAATAGTAACATGTTCAACGTGAACTTTGTTAACCAATCAATCAGTATTTACTCATCGTGAGTAACAATAGTAACATGTTCAACGTGAACTTTGTTAACCAATCAATCAGTGTTTACTCATCGTGAGTAACAATAGTAACAGGTTCAACGTGAACTTTGTTAACCAATCAATCAGTATTTACTTATCGTGAGTAACAATAGTAACATGTTCAACGTGAACTTTGTTAACCAATCAATCAGTATTTACTCATCGTGAGTAACAATAGTAACATGATCAATGTGAACTTTGTTAACCAATCAATCAGTATTTACTCATCGTGAGTAACAATAGTAACATGTTCAAGGTGAACTTCGTTAACCAATCAATCAGTATTTACTCATCGTGAGTAACAATAGTAATATGATCAATGTGAACTTTGTTAACCAGTCAATCAGTGTTTACTCATCGTGAGTAACAATAGTAACATGTTCAACGTGAACTTTGTTAACCAATCAATCAGTGTTTACTCATCGTGAGTAACAATAGTAACATGATCAATGTGAACTTTGTTAACCAGTCAATCAGTCAGTGTTTACTCATCGTGAGTAACAATAGTAACATGTTCAACGTGAACTTTGTTAACCAATCAATCAGTATTTACTCATCGTGAGTAACAATAGTAACATGATCAATGTGAACTTTGTTAACCAATCAATCAGTATTTACTCATCGTGAGTAACAATAGTAACATGTTCAACGTGAACTTCGTTAACCAATCAATCAGTATTTACTCATCGTGAGTAACAATAGTAACATGATCAATGTGAACTTTGTTAACCAATCAATCAGTGTTTACTCATCGTGAGTAACAATAGTAACATGATCAATGTGAACTTTGTTAACCAATCAATCAGTATTTACTCATCGTGAGTAACAATAGTAACATGATCAATGTGAACTTTGTTAACCAGTCAATCAGTGTTTACTCATCGTGAGTAACAATAGTAACATGTTCAACGTCAACTTTGTTAACCAATCAATCAGTGTTTACTCATCGTGAGTAACAATAGTAACATGTTCAACGTGAACTTTGTTAACCAATCAATCAGTATTTACTCATCGTGAGTAACAATAGTAATATGATCAATGTGAACTTTGTTAACCAGTCAATCAGTGTTTACTCATCGTGAGTAACAATAGTAACATGTTCAACGTGAACTTTGTTAACCAATCAATCAGTGTTTACTCATCGTGAGTAACAATAGTAACATGATCAATGTGAACTTTGTTAACCAGTCAATCAGTCAGTGTTTACTCATCGTGAGTAACAATAGTAACATGTTCAACGTGAACTTTGTTAACCAATCAATCAGTATTTACTCATCGTGAGTAACAATAGTAACATGATCAATGTGAACTTTGTTAACCAGTCAATCAGTCAGTGTTTACTCATCGTGAGTAACAATAGTAACATGTTCAACGTGAACTTTGTTAACCAATCAATCAGTATTTACTCATCGTGAGTAACAATAGTAACATGATCAATGTGAACTTTGTTAACCAATCAATCAGTGTTTACTCATCGTGAGTAACAATAGTAACATGATCAATGTGAACTTTGTTAACCAATCAATCAGTGTTTACTCATCGTGAGTAACAATAGTAACATGTTCAACGTGAACTTTGTTAACCAATCAATCAGTATTTACTCATCGTGAGTAACAATAGTAACATGTTCAATGTGAACTTTGTTAACCAGTCAATCAGTGTTTACTCATCGTGAGTAACAATAGTAACATGATCAATGTGAACTTTGTTAACCAATCAATCAGTATTTACTCATCGTGAGTAACGATAGTAACATGATCAATGTGAACTTTGTTAACCAGTCAATCAGTGTTTACTCATCGTGAGTAACAATAGTAACATGTTCAACGTGAACTTTGTTAACCAATCAATCAGTGTTTACTCATCGTGAGTAACAATAGTAAACATGTTCAACGTGAAATTTGTTAACCAATCAATCAGTATTTACTCATCGAGTAAACAATAGTAACTAACATGTTCAACGTGAACTTTGTTAACCAATCAATCAGTATTTACTCATCGTGAGTAACAATAGTAACATGTTCAACGTGAACTTTGTTAACCAATCAATCAGTGTTTACTCATCGTGAGTAACAATAGTAACATGTTCAACGTGAACTTTGTTAACCAATCAATCAGTGTTTACTCATCGTGAGTAACAATAGTAACATTTTCAACGTGAACTTTGTTAACCAATCAATCAGTATTTACTCATCGTGAGTAACAATAGTAACATGATCAATGTGAACTTTGTTAACCAGTCAATCAGTGTTTACTCATCGTGAGTAACAATAGTAACATGATCAATGTGAACTTTGTTAACCAGTCAATCAGTGTTTACTCATCGTGAGTAACAATAGTAACATGTTCAACGTGAACTTTGTTAACCAATCAATCAGTGTTTACTCATCGTGAGTAACAATAGTAACATGTTCAACGTGAACTTTGTTAACCAATCAATCAGTATTTACTCATCGTGAGTAACAATAGTAACATGATCAATGTGAACTTTGTTAACCAATCAATCAGTATTTACTCATCGTGAGTAACAATAGTAACATGATCAATGTGAACTTTGTTAACCAATCAATCAGTATTTACTCATCGTGAGTAACAATAGTAACATGATCAATGTGAACTTTGTTAACCAGTCAATCAGTGTTTACTCATCGTGAGTAACAATAGTAACATGTTCAACGTGAACTTTGTTAACCAATCAATCAGTATTTACTCATCGTGAGTAACAATAGTAACATGATCAATGTGAACTTTGTTAACCAGTCAATCAGTGTTTACTCATCGTGAGTAACAATAGTAACATGTTCAACGTGAACTTTGTTAACCAATCAATCAGTATTTACTCATCGTGAGTAACAATAGTAACATGATCAATGTGAACTTTGTTAACCAATCAATCAGTGTTTACTCATCGTGAGTAACAATAGTAACATGATCAATGTGAACTTTGTTAACCAATCAATCAGTATTTACTCATCGTGAGTAACAATAGTAACATGTTCAACGTGAACTTTGTTAACCAGTCAATCAGTGTTTACTCATCGTGAGTAACAATAGTAACATGTTCAACGTGAACTTTGTTAACCAATCAATCAGTGTTTACTCATCGTGAGTAACAATAGTAACATGTTCAACGTGAACTTTGTTAACCAATCAATCAGTATTTACTCATCGTGAGTAACAATAGTAACATGTTCAATGTGAACTTTGTTAACCAATCAATCAGTGTTTACTCATCGTGAGTAACAATAGTAACATGTTCAATGTGAACTTTGTTAACCAATCAATCAGTGTTTACTCATCGTGAGTAACAATAGTAACATGTTCAACGTGAACCTTGTTAACCAATCAATCAGTATTTACTCATCGTGAGTAACAATAGTAACATGATTAACGTGAACTTTGTTAACCAATCAATCAGTGTTTACTCATCGTGAGTAACAATAGTAACATGTTCAACGTGAACATTGTTAACCAATCAATCAGTGTTTACTCATCGTGAGTAACAATGGTAACATGTTCAACGTGAACTTTGTTAACCAATCAATCAGTATTTACTCATCGTGAGTAACAACAGTAACATGATCAATGTGAACTTTGTTAACCAATCAATCAGTGTTTACTCATCGTGAGTAACAATAGTAACATGATCAATGTGAACTTTGTTAACCAATCAATCAGTATTTACTCATCGTGAGTAACAATAGTAACATGATCAATGTGAACTTTGTTAACCAGTCAATCAGTGTTTACTCATCGTGAGTAACAATAGTTACAGGTTCAACGTGAACTTTGTTAACCAGTCAATCAGTGTTTACTCATTGTGAGTAACAATAGTAACATGTTCAACGTGAACCTTTTTAACCATGCAAATCAGTCAGTGTTTACTCATCGTGAGTAACAATAGTAACATGTTCAACGTGAACTTTGTTAACCAATCAATCAGTATTTACTCATCGTGAGTAACAACAGTAACATGTTCAACGTGAACTTTGTTAACCAATCAATCAGTGTTTACTCATCATGAGTAACAATAGTAACATGTTCAACGTGAACTTTGTTAACCAATCAATCAGTGTTTACTCATTGTGAGTAACAATAGTAACATGTTCAACGTGAACTTTGTTAACCAATCAATCAGTATTTACTCATCGTGAGTAACAATAGTAACATGATCAATGTGAACTTTGTTAACCAGTCAATCAGTGTTTACTCATCGTGAGTAACAATAGTAACATGTTCAACGTCAACTTTGTTAACCAATCAATCAGTGTTTACTCATCGTGAGTAACAATAGTAACATGTTCAACGTGAACTTTGTTAACCAATCAATCAGTATTTACTCATCGTGAGTAACAATAGTAACATGATCAATGTGAACTTTGTTAACCAGTCAATCAGTGTTTACTCATCGTGAGTAACAATAGTAACATGTTCAACGTGAACTTTGTTAACCAATCAATCAGTGTTTACTCATCGTGAGTAACAATAGTAACATGTTCAACGTGAACTTTGTTAACCAATCAATCAGTATTTACTCATCGTGAGTAACAATAGTAATATGATCAATGTGAACTTTGTTAACCAGTCAATCAGTGTTTACTCATCGTGAGTAACAATAGTAACATGTTCAACGTGAACTTTGTTAACCAATCAATCAGTGTTTACTCATCGTGAGTAACAATAGTAACATGTTCAACGTGAACTTTGTTAACCAATCAATCAGTATTTACTCATCGTGAGTAACAATAGTAACATGTTCAACGTGAACTTTGTTAACCAATCAATCAGTGTTTACTCATCGTGAGTAACAATAGTAACAGGTTCAACGTGAACTTTGTTAACCAATCAATCAGTATTTACTTATCGTGAGTAACAATAGTAACATGTTCAACGTGAACTTTGTTAACCAATCAATCAGTATTTACTCATCGTAAGTAACAACAGTAACATGTTCAACGTGAACTTTGTTAACCAATCAATCAGTGTTTACTCATCATGAGTAACAATAGTAACATGTTCAACGTGAACTTTGTTAACCAATCAATCAGTGTTTACTCATTGTGAGTAACAATAGTAACATGTTCAACGTGAACTTTGTTAACCAATCAATCAGTATTTACTCATCGTGAGTAACAATAGTAACATGATCAATGTGAACTTTGTTAACCAGTCAATCAGTGTTTACTCATCGTGAGTAACAATAGTAACATGTTCAACGTCAACTTTGTTAACCAATCAATCAGTGTTTACTCATCGTGAGTAACAATAGTAACATGTTCAACGTGAACTTTGTTAACCAATCAATCAGTATTTACTCATCGTGAGTAACAATAGTAACATGATCAATGTGAACTTTGTTAACCAGTCAATCAGTGTTTACTCATCGTGAGTAACAATAGTAACATGTTCAACGTGAACTTTGTTAACCAATCAATCAGTGTTTACTCATCGTGAGTAACAATAGTAACATGTTCAACGTGAACTTTGTTAACCAATCAATCAGTATTTACTCATCGTGAGTAACAATAGTAATATGATCAATGTGAACTTTGTTAACCAGTCAATCAGTGTTTACTCATCGTGAGTAACAATAGTAACATGTTCAACGTGAACTTTGTTAACCAATCAATCAGTGTTTACTCATCGTGAGTAACAATAGTAACATGTTCAACGTGAACTTTGTTAACCAATCAATCAGTATTTACTCATCGTGAGTAACAATAGTAACATGTTCAACGTGAACTTTGTTAACCAATCAATCAGTGTTTACTCATCGTGAGTAACAATAGTAACAGGTTCAACGTGAACTTTGTTAACCAATCAATCAGTATTTACTTATCGTGAGTAACAATAGTAACATGTTCAACGTGAACTTTGTTAACCAATCAATCAGTATTTACTCATCGTGAGTAACAATAGTAACATGATCAATGTGAACTTTGTTAACCAATCAATCAGTATTTACTCATCGTGAGTAACAATAGTAACATGTTCAACGTGAACTTCGTTAACCAATCAATCAGTATTTACTCATCGTGAGTAACAATAGTAATATGATCAATGTGAACTTTGTTAACCAGTCAATCAGTGTTTACTCATCGTGAGTAACAATAGTAACATGTTCAACGTGAACTTTGTTAACCAATCAATCAGTGTTTACTCATCGTGAGTAACAATAGTAACATGATCAATGTGAACTTTGTTAACCAGTCAATCAGTCAGTGTTTACTCATCGTGAGTAACAATAGTAACATGTTCAACGTGAACTTTGTTAACCAATCAATCAGTATTTACTCATCGTGAGTAACAATAGTAACATGATCAATGTGAACTTTGTTAACCAGTCAATCAGTCAGTGTTTACTCATCGTGAGTAACAATAGTAACATGTTCAACGTGAACTTTGTTAACCAATCAATCAGTGTTTACTCATCGTGAGTAACAATAGTAACAGGTTCAACGTGAACTTTGTTAACCAATCAATCAGTATTTACTTATCGTGAGTAACAATAGTAACATGTTCAACGTGAACTTTGTTAACCAATCAATCAGTATTTACTCATCGTGAGTAACAATAGTAACATGATCAATGTGAACTTTGTTAACCAATCAATCAGTATTTACTCATCGTGAGTAACAATAGTAACATGTTCAACGTGAACTTCGTTAACCAATCAATCAGTATTTACTCATCGTGAGTAACAATAGTAACATGATCAATGTGAACTTTGTTAACCAATCAATCAGTGTTTACTCATCGTGAGTAACAATAGTAACATGATCAATGTGAACTTTGTTAACCAATCAATCAGTATTTACTCATCGTGAGTAACAATAGTAACATGATCAATGTGAACTTTGTTAACCAGTCAATCAGTGTTTACTCATCGTGAGTAACAATAGTAACATGTTCAACGTCAACTTTGTTAACCAATCAATCAGTGTTTACTCATCGTGAGTAACAATAGTAACATGTTCAACGTGAACTTTGTTAACCAATCAATCAGTATTTACTCATCGTGAGTAACAATAGTAATATGATCAATGTGAACTTTGTTAACCAGTCAATCAGTGTTTACTCATCGTGAGTAACAATAGTAACATGTTCAACGTGAACTTTGTTAACCAATCAATCAGTGTTTACTCATCGTGAGTAACAATAGTAACATGATCAATGTGAACTTTGTTAACCAGTCAATCAGTGTTTACTCATCGTGAGTAACAATAGTAACATGTTCAACGTGAACTTTGTTAACCAATCAATCAGTATTTACTCATCGTGAGTAACAATAGTAACATGATCAATGTGAACTTTGTTAACCAGTCAATCAGTCAGTGTTTACTCATCGTGAGTAACAATAGTAACATGTTCAACGTGAACTTTGTTAACCAATCAATCAGTATTTACTCATCGTGAGTAACAATAGTAACATGATCAATGTGAACTTTGTTAACCAATCAATCAGTATTTACTCATCGTGAGTAACGATAGTAACATGATCAATGTGAACTTTGTTAACCAGTCAATCAGTGTTTACTCATCGTGAGTAACAATAGTAACATGTTCAACGTGAACTTTGTTAACCAATCAATCAGTGTTTACTCATCGTGAGTAACAATAGTAACATGTTCAACGTGAAATTTGTTAACCAATCAATCAGTATTTACTCATCGTGAGTAACAATAGTAACATGTTCAACGTGAACTTTGTTAACCAATCAATCAGTGTTTACTCATCCTGAGTAACAATAGTAACATGTTCAACGTGAACTTTGTTAACCAATCAATCAGTGTTTACTCATCGTGAGTAACAATAGTAACATTTTCAACGTGAACTTTGTTAACCAATCAATCAGTATTTACTCATCGTGAGTAACAATAGTAACATGATCAATGTGAACTTTGTTAACCAGTCAATCAGTGTTTACTCATCGTGAGTAACAATAGTAACATGTTCAACGTCAACTTTGTTAAACAATCAATCAGTGTTTACTCATCGTGAGTAACAATAGTAACATGTTCAACGTGAACTTTGTTAACCAATCAATCAGTATTTACTCATCGTGAGTAACAATAGCAACATGAACAATGTGAACTTTGTTAACCAGTCAATCAGTGTTTACTCATCGTGAGTAACAATAGTAACATGTTCAACGTGAACTTTGTTAACCAATCAATCAGTGTTTACTCATCGTGAGTAACAATAGTAACATGTTCAACGTGAACTTTGTTAACCAATCAATCAGTATTTACTCATCGTGAGTAACAATAGTAACATGATCAATGTGAACTTTGTTAACCAGTCAATCAGTGTTTACTCATCGTGAGTAACAATAGTAACATGTTCAACGTGAACTTTGTTAACCAATCAATCAGTGTTTACTCATCGTGAGTAACAATAGTAACATGTTCAACGTGAACTTTGTTAACCAATCAATCAGTATTTACTCATCGTGAGTAACAATAGTAACATGATCAATGTGAACTTTGTTAACCAATCAATCAGTATTTACTCATCGTGAGTAACAATAGTAACATGATCAATGTGAACTTTGTTAACCAATCAATCAGTATTTACTCATCGTGAGTAACAATAGTAACATGATCAATGTGAACTTTGTTAACCAGTCAATCAGTGTTTACTCATCGTGAGTAACAATAGTAACATGTTCAACGTGAACTTTGTTAACCAATCAATCAGTATTTACTCATCGTGAGTAACAATAGTAACATGATCAATGTGAACTTTGTTAACCAGTCAATCAGTGTTTACTCATCGTGAGTAACAATAGTAACATGTTCAACGTGAACTTTGTTAACCAATCAATCAGTGTTTACTCATCGTGAGTAACAATAGTAACATGTTCAACGTGAACTTTGTTAACCAATCAATCAGTATTTACTCATCGTGAGTAACAATAGTAACATGATCAATGTGAACTTTGTTAACCAATCAATCAGTATTTACTCATCGTGAGTAACAATAGTAACATGATCAATGTGAACTTTGTTAACCAATCAATCAGTATTTACTCATCGTGAGTAACAATAGTAACATGATCAATGTGAACTTTGTTAACCAGTCAATCAGTGTTTACTCATCGTGAGTAACAATAGTAACAGGTTCAACGTGGACTTTGTTAACCAGTCAATCAGTGTTTACTCATTGTGAGTAACAATAGTAACATGTTCAACGTGAACTTTTTTAACCATGCAAATCAGTCAGTGTTTACTCATCGTGAGTAACAATAGTAACATGTTCAACGTGAACTTTGTTAACCAATCAATCCGTATTTACTCATCGTGAGTAACAATAGTAAGATGTTCAACGTGAACTTTGTTAACCAATCAATCAGTGTATACTCATCGTGAGTAACAATAGTAACAGGTTCAACGTGAACTTTGTTAACCAATCAATCAGTATTTACTTATCGCGAGTAACAATAGTAACATGTTCAACGTGAACTTTGTTAACCAATCAATCAGTATTTACTTATCGTGAGTAACAATAGTAACATGTTCAACGTGAACTTTGCTAACCAATCAATCAGGGTTTACTCATCGTGAGTAACAGTAATTACATTCTGTTGCTCGGAAAATTTTCTTTTTTCCTCTTCCTTTACACACCACTCTGGTCCCTTCATTCTTGGTGCAAATGGTAAGTTCTTTTTCCACCAATTTACATTGGTGTGATAGGTGCAAGCTATCCCGAGTGGGGTGGTCAGTTCAAGATATTACCGCCTCGGATCTTAACCTGAATCCAAATACCACAGTGCGCTCCCAGGCCCCCTCGGTCTACAGCTTGCACCTAACCAACCAAATGGGACAAGGTGAACAAAGATGTTAAATTGTATATTTTTATAGATTATAATAGTGTTATGTGTATGTAAATAATTTGTATATTGTTGGGCCTAGATGAAAATTACTTCAATTGTAATTTTAGCTACCCTGCTTAAATTTAAGTGTTGTTGTTATTATTATTATTATTATTATTATTATTATTATTATTAAATTATTATTATTATTATTATTATTATTATTATTATTATTATTATTACTATTATTATTATTATTATTATTATTATTATTATTGTTATTATTATATTATTATTATTATTATTATTATTAATTATTATTATTATTATTATTATTATTATTATTATTATTATTATTATTATTATTATCATTATTATTATTATTATTATTATTATTATTATTATGTCTATAGTTTTATCGCAGGTTTCTTACTTGGATCACACTAAATTACTCCAAATATTATATCTATCAAGTCTAGAAGGTTTCTAATCATGATTCGTTCAAGCTTTATTGGTTTGTTATTGGTTTGCGTCGTGTGTTCATTCTGCGATAAAGATTTCGTTACGCTTGGCCGACACTCATGGCGGTGTAAACAACGAGTCAACCAAGCAGAAGAAAGCCGCTCAGAAAATACAGCAAGAGAAACGCCTGTCTTAAATTCTCCAAGTGTACCTATCTCAACCCGCACTGTGATTAAATGTTGTTGTGTCAAGATTTGTAAAGGGACTCGTGGTCTCAAAATGCACCAGCGAAGCTGTCGAGTTATACATGGGCTAAACAACGAGCTGTGTGCAGATCTCGAAGAACAAATTGCAGAAAACCCCACTGATGTCCCTTCAGAAGATCAAGACGACAATGCACAATCAAATTTGCATACTGAGGAAGTTACTCCAGTGTTGAGAAAAGGTATAAAGCTTCCAAAAAAGGACTCAGAATGGGCAACGGCCAACGACTATTTCAAATTTGAGATCCAGTTAAATGGACCAATCATAGAACACGACTTAAACTCAAGCATAAGGCAATTGAACGATACTATATACAACTATTTTGTTGAAAATTTCGGACATGTTGAAACGACACCCGACCAAAACATCGTAACAAAGTATAAAGATCATACTGTAAAGGATCTGAAGAAGGCATTAAGCAAACTAAAATCGACAAATTCCGACCTGTCTGAAATAAAATACGTATCTCGTATCCTGCGTAATAAGCTTGGTAACAACAATAATAACACCCAGACTGACCCAAACCATGACGAATCGCTCAATCACGATAAATATATTGAAAGAAATTTCTGGGGTTATGTTAAAAACTTCCTGAATAGAAAAGACGCTGTATTTCCATGCTTCAGCATGACGGAATGCGTAAATTATTTTACTAGTACTTTAGCCGCAATTAATCCCAACAAATTGTTTCACATTCCAAGCTGGATTCCCAGGTTATGTGATCCTCAAGTTCAATTTGACCTTGACCCGCCTTCCTACCAACAAGTTACTGCTATTATCCGTAAAATGAAAGCCTCTGGTTCTCCTTGCCCGCTTGATCAAGTATCAATTATATGCTTTAAACGATGTCCTTTCTTAAGAACGTATCTAACTGCACTAATACGCGCTGTCTGGCTCTCTGGATCTATTCCTATATATTGAGTGGAAAAGAGCCTGCACAATACTAATTCACAAGAAAGACGACACAAGTACTCCCTCAAATTTCCGACCTATTACACTTGAAACCATACCTCTAAAAGTATTTACATCTTGTCTCCGTAACGCAATGTACTCATTCCTTTCCGCTAATAACTTTATAGAACATAAAATACAGAAGGGCTTCACACCTAACCTGTCAGGTACATTAGAACATACTGCGCAGATGGCTAATATTATTAACAAAGCCCGGATTAAACAACGCTCGCTTGTCATCACACTTCTTGACCTCAAGAATGCTTTTGGCGAAGTTCACCACAACTTAATCCAATCTGTCCTTGGTTATCATCACATTCCTAACCACATCAATAATATTATAAAAAGTTTGTACACTGACTTTAAGACTTCCATAATTACTTCTGAGTTCCGTACCCCTTTTATACCTGTTGACCGTGGTGTACTGCAGGGTGACTGTCTCAGTCCTTTACTGTTCAACATGTGTTTTAACACCTACATTCAACATATTAAAGCTGGAAAATACCGTCAATTTGGTTTCTCCCTCCAACTCCTAAATCCAATTCACTGGTTTCAATTTGCCGATGATGCTGCTGTTATTACTGGTCAAGAATCGGAAAACCAACATCTTTTAAACCGATTCTCTATCTGGTGCCAGTGAGCTAACATGGTTGTTAGAGTCGATAAATGTAGCACCTTTGGTATCAAGAAGGCGTTAACAAAATCTGTCCAATATCTGCCGAAACTATTAATTAATAATTATCTTATACCAACCATTAAAACTGGAGAATCATTTAAATATTTGGGACGATACTTTGATTTTGATATGACCAATCAACAGCATAAATCTGAACTAACCTCTCTCATAGACGAACTGATGTCTGATATAGATCTTAAACCTCTACATCCGAAAAATAAACTTCTCCTCTACAGTCGCTATGTCTTGTCTAAAATTTCTTGGCATTTCACTGTTGCCGCATTATCTAAAACTTGGGTAACTGAAAATATTGATTCCATAGTGATCAATTACATCCGTAAATGGCTGGAAGTACCTATATCTGGGACACTCAGTAATGTTTATCTAACCCGTAACAAGTTTGGTCAAAACATCCTCCCTCCATCCGTCAAATTTATTCAGTGTCAGACAGTACTTCGCAACGCTTTAAAAACGTCTCCAAATGACTGTATAAAAGAACTCTGGAAGTCCACTAGTAACTATACTAATGTCCAATACGATACCTACAACTCAACCAAGGAAGTACTAAAGAATTTTCATCTTGTACAAGAGGATAAACTTAGAAATCGTTTGACCTGTCAAGGTTCCTTTTTCTTAAATGTCTCAAAGTTCTCCCTGTCACAACTTAACGCCCTCTGGTCTACATCCCAATCCAAACTACCAAAAAACATTTTCAATTTTACAGTTCGTTACATAAATAACACACTTCCCACACGAAAGAATCTTAGCAGATGGGGTATTTCATCAAATTCTGACTGCTCGTTTTGTTTACGTCCGGAAACTCTTCTACATGTCGTTGCCGGTTGTCAACATTATCTAGAACGATTTACTTGGAGACACGATTCCATCCTCAGTTTTCTCGCAAAAGGTTTTCAAGCTGTAAACGGATGTAAACTGTTTGTTGATCTTCCTGGATTTGAAAGCCCCTCAATTATAACTGGAGACGAACAACGCCCCGATTTACTTCTTTCCACTTCGAACAATCACCTCTACGTTATTGAACTTACCGTAGGATTTGAGTCTAACCTCACCAACAACGTAAACCGGAAGAAAGCTAAGTACAAAGATCTAGTGAGAAAGCAGAAGGAGGACTTTATAAGTGTAAAATTTGTTAATCTTTCCATCAGCTCACTCGGAATTTTCGATAAAGAATGCCATACTTTTACTGAAAGTTAATACTGAATATAATCATATGTGATTCAAGTAGCCAATTGTGAGTTACCTCAAGAAGCGAGATTTGCAATTGTATATATCTAAGAAAAACTTATATTAATAAAGTTTCCATTATTATTATTATTATTATTATTATTATTATTATTATTATTATTATTATTAAATTGTTATTATTATTATTATTATTATTATTATTATTATTATTATTATTATTATTATTATTATTATTATTATTATTATTACTATTATTAATATTATTATTATTATTATTATTATTATTATTATAATTATTAAATTATTATTATTATTATTATGATTATTATTATTATTATTATTATTATTATTATTATTATTACTATTATTATTATTATTATTATTATTATTATTATTATTAAATTATTATTATTATTATTATTATTATTATTATTATTATTATTATTATTATTATAATAAGATTATTATTATTATTGTTATTATTATTATTATTATTATTATTATTACTCATTATTATTGGCATTGAGCAGAGGCGTTCAGACGTGCTCTGTACATGTCTGTAGTTTTACTGCTGGTTTTGTACTTGAATCACAATATATCTTTAAAAAATCACACCCAATAAGTGGTAGGAAGGATTTGATCATGATTCGTTCAAGTTTTATAGCTATGTTATTGATTTGCGTCGTTTGTTCATTTTGTGGTAAAGATTTCGTTACGCTGGGTCGGCATACATGGCGATGTAAACAGCGAGTTAATCCAGATGAGCAAGGTCGTTATCAATATGCGGATAATACACCAAAGCAAGTGCCAGTCATGAACTCTCCTAATGTTGCTATCGCAAGCCGTAGCGTAATCAAGTGCTGGTGTGGTAAGATATGTAAAGGCATGCGTGGTCTCAAGATGCATCAACGTACATAGTTGCAGAGTTATTCTTGGGTTGAACAACGAGCTTTGTACAGATCTTGGGGAACAAATTGATGATAACTCCGCAAATATCCCTACTGATGATCAATCTAACACAAGTGTTGCTGTGGACAGCGAAAAAAGTTCTCCAATTTTAAAAAATGGCATAAATCTTCCTAAAAGCGATTCGGAATGGTCAACGGCAAATTCTTTTTTCAAATCTGTTCTTCAGTTAAATGGTCCAATCAGATCACACGATTTAAATCCAAACATAAAGCTTTTAAATGACGTTATCTACAACTATTTCGCATATAATTTTGGTCATGTTAAAACAGTGCCTGACGAAAACCTAGTGAATAAATACAAAGAACATTCAGTCAAGGACTTAAAGAAAGAGTTAAAAAATTTTAAATCTGCAAACGGTGACTCTGAAGAAATTCAATACGTGTCACACACCTTGCGTGATAAGCTCCGCCGTAATAACAACAACTGCAACCAGTCAACTCCAGATAACAACGAATCTTTCAGTCACGATCAATACATTGGTAGAAACTTATGGCGTTATGTCAAGATTGTCCTGAATCGAAAAGACGCCTTGTTTCCTTCATTCAACATGCAAGAATGCCTATCTTATTTCAGTAAAAGTCTAGCCAAAATTAATCCAAATAAACTGTTTCATATTCCAAGCTGGATTCCAAGGTTATCTAATCCTGAAGTTCAATTCAACGTTGACCCGCCAACTTATCAACAAGTTACTAATGCAATACGTAGAATGAAGGCCTCTGGTTCTCCTTGTCCCCTTGATCAACTCTCTATCATATGTTTTAAGCGATGTCCTTTTTGGAAACGAGCGTGCACTATACTTATTCATAAGAAAGGCAACACAGATGACCCCTCAAATTTTCGTCCCATCACTCTGGAAACAATACCATTAAAAGTATTTACATCATGTCTTCGCAATGTAATATTCTCCTTACTAATAACTTTATTGAACATAATATACAGAAAGCTTCACACCTAATCTGTCTGGCACTTTAGAACACACAGCTCAGATGACCAATATTATCAACAAAGCTAGGATAAAACAACGTTCTCTTGTCATCACTCTACTTGACCTCAAGAATGCCTTTGGTGAAGTTCATCATAATTTAATTCAGTCCATCCTTGATTATCATCACATTCCTAATCACATCAAAACTGTTATAAAAAGTTTATACACGGATTTTAAGACTTCAATAATAACATCTGAATTTCGTACTCCTTTTATATCTGTTGGCCGTGGTGTACTGCAAGGTGATTGTCTTAGTCCTCTACTATTTAATATGTGCTTCAACACTTTCATTCAACACATAAAGGCCGATAAGTACCATCAATTTGGTTTGTCCTTCCAATTTCTAAACCCGATCCACTGGTTTCAGTTTGCTGATGATGCCGCGGTCATTAGTGGCCAAGAATCAGAAAACCAGCATCTTCTAAATCGTTTCTGCATCTGGTGCCAATGGTCCAGTATGATTATCCGGGTTGACAAATGTAGCACATTTGGTATCAAGAAAGCTTTAACAAAATCAGTCCAATATTTACCTAAACTCTTAATTAACAGTGACCTAATCCCAACTACTAAAATTGGAGAATCTTTCCGATATTTAGGAAGATACTTTGATTTTGATATGTCCAACCAAGAACACAAGTCTGAGCTGACCTCCCTCATCAGAGAACTGATGTCTGATATTGACCTTAAACCACTACATTCGAAAAATAAACTTCTTCTTTACAGTCGCTACGTCTTATCTAAAATATCCTGGCATTTTACTGTTGCTACCTTGTCCAAAACTTGGGTCTCTAAAAATATTGATTCCGTTCTAAACAAATACATCCGTAAATGGCTGGAAATACCAGTATCTGGAACATTGAGTAACATCTTTCTTACCCGTAACAAATTTGGTCTAAGTATTTTCCCACCATCTATCAAATTCACTCAGTGTCAAACAGTTCTTCGAAATGCCTTAAAAACATCTCCCAATGAATCAATAAAAGAGCTTTGGAAATCAACTAATAACAGCACTAACATTCAGTATGATATTTACAACTCTACCAAGGAAGTTATCAAAGATTTCCGTTCTGGACAAGAGGATGAACTTCAAAACCACTTGACCTGTCAAGTCTCATTTTTCTCTAATGTTACGAAATTCTCTTTACCAAAGTTAAACAAATTCTGGTCTGCTTCTCAATCTAAATTACCAAAAAACATCTATAATTTTACTATGCGTTATATCAATAACTCTCTTCCTACCCGCAAAAACCTTTCCAGATGGGGTATATCATCAAGTTCTGACTGTTCCTTTTGCTTACGCCCAGAAACTCTCCTACACGTGGTTGCCGGATGTCAATCATACCTTGAACGTTTTACGTGGAGACACGACTCTATTCTGAACTTTCTTGCCAAGACCCTACAAACTGCCAATTGCTCCAACCTTTTTGTTGATCTTCCTGAATTCAAAAGCCCCTCAATAATAACTGGTGACAAATATCGTCCTGATTTACTCCTATCTACTTCAAAGGGATGTCTATATATAGTCGAACTTACCGTGGGATTTGAATCCAACCTTCAAAACAACGTAGGGCGCAAAAAAGCCAAATATGCAGAAATAGTTAGACAACAAAGTGAACACTTTAGCACTGTTAAATTTGTCAATCTCTCGATTAGTTCACTCGGTGTTTTCGCAAAAGAGTGTACCTCCTTTATAGCAATGTTAAACGATGTAGTTGATGTGAAGCATCAAAATTATTGTGACTACAGCAAGTCAGTAGCCTGTCGTCGCTTTTTTTTCTAAGTGTCGAGTGAAAACTTAGTTTTGCCCAAAACCGACCGACTACCAGCTACTCTACAGTATATAAACCCTATTAAATTGACCGGCTACAGACCGGCTACAACGTAAAATGACCAGCTATCCTTCATTTGTAGTCGGTCGTTCTTTTTTTCTTTTTTCTAAGTGTCCTTTACAATAAGGTTAAGACGGTTTTTTTAGTTTAAATTTGTCTGAAAATAGTCTACTATTCCAATCGGCATTTAGAACATTTTCAGACAAATTTAAACCAAAAAAAAATAAGTCTTGACCTTATTGTAAAAAAAATAACTAAGTGTTCTTTACCATAAGGTTAAGACTTAGCTTTTTTTTGGTTTGAATTTGTCTGAAAATGTTCTAAATGTCGATTGGAATAGTTCAAAGCTGCAGTCTTTCTGCTTTCAAGAAGTTGTCGAAATTAGACTATTTTCACACAAATTTAAACTAAAAAAAACTAAGTCTTAACCTTATTGTAAAGGACACTTAGAAAAAAAAGTGACGACAGGCTACTAACTTGCTGTAGCCGGTCGTCTTCCTATAGTAGCCGGTCAGTAGCCGGTCAATTTTATAGGGTTTATATAGAGTAGCCGGTTGGTTTTGGGGAAAACTAAGTTTTCACTCGACACTTAGAAAAAAAAGCGACGACAGGCTACTGACTTACTGTAGCCGGTCGTCTCCCTATAGTAGCCGGTCAATTTTATAGGGTTTATATAGAGTAGCCGGTAGGCGGGCGGTTTTGGCCAAAACTAAGTTTTCACTCGACACTTAAAAAAAAAAGCGACGACGGGCTACTGACTTGCTGTAGCCGTTCGTCTCCCTATAGTAGCCGGTCAATTTAATAGGGTTTATATAGAGTAGCCGGTAGGCGGTCGGTTTTGGGCAAAACTAAGTTTCCACTGGTCTAATAAGGGCCGTTTTCCACTTCAACTGTACCGTACCGAAACGAAACGTAGCGTATCCTTTGTCTTGTGAGCTCTCTAATCCAGTCATCTAATCTAATTATCTAATCTAATCATCTTATCTAATCATCTAATCTAATCTAATCTAATCATCTAATCTAATCATCTAATCTAATCGTCTAATCTAATCTAATCATCTAATCTAATCTAATCTAATCTAATCTAATCTAATCGTCTAATTTAATCATCTAATCTAATCATCTAATCTAATCATCTAATCTAATCATCTAATCTAATCTAATCTAATCATCAAATCTAATCATCTAATCTAATCGTCTAATCTAATCTAATCATCTAATCTAATCTAATCATCTAATCGAATCTAATAATCGAATCTAATCATCCAATATAATAATCTAATCTAATCATCTAATCTAATCGTCTAATCAAATCATCTAATCTAATCTAATCTAATCATCCAATCTAATCATCTAATCTAATCTAATCGTCTTATCTTATCATCTAATCTGATTATCTAATCTAATCTAATCTAATCATCTAATGTAATCATCTAATATTCTCATCTAATCTAATCATCTAATCTAATAATCTAATCTAATCACCGAATCTAATCATCTAATCTAATCATCTAATCTAATATAATATAATCTAATCTAATCTAATCATCTAATCTAATCTAATCTAATCATCTAATCTAATCTAATCATCTAATCTAATCTAATCATCTAATCTAATCATCTAATCATCTAATCTAATCATCTAATCTAATCATCTAATCTAAGCTAATTAATATAATCTAATCATCTAATCTAATCTAATCTAATCTAATCATCTAATCTAATCATCTAATCTAATAATATAATATAATCATCAAATCTAATCATCTAATCTAATCGTCTAATCTAATCTAATCATCTAATCTAATCTAATCATCTAATCGAATCTAATAATCGAATCTAATCATCCAATATAATAATCGAATCTAATCATCTAATCTAATCGTCTAATCAAATCATCTAATCTAATCATCCAATCTAATCATCTAATCTAATCTAATCGTCTTATCTAATCATCTAATCTGATTATCTAATCTAATCTAATCTAATCATCTAATGTAATCATCTAATATAATCATCTAATCTAATCATCTAATCTAATCATCTAATCTAATCTAATCATCGAATCTAATCATCTAATCTAATCATCGAATATAATCTAATCTAATCTAATCTAATCATCTAATCTAATCTAATCTAATCTAATCTAATCATCTAATCTAATCGTCTAATCTAATCATCTAATCTAATCTAATCTAATCTAATCTAATCTAATCTAATCATCTAATCAAATCATCTAATCTAATCTAATCTAATCTAATCATCTAATCTAATCATCTAATCTAATAATCTAATCTAATCATCAAATCTAATCATCTAATCTAATCGTCTAATCTAATCTAATCTAATCATCTAATCTAATCTAATCATCTAATCGAATCTAATAATCGAATCTAATCATCCAATATAATAATCTAATCTAATCATCTAATCTAATCGTCTAATCAAATCATCTAATCTAATCATCCAATCTAATCATCTAATCTAATCTAATCATCTAATCTAATCTAATCGTCTTATCTAATCATCTAATCTGATTATCTAATCTAATCTAATCTAATCATCTAATGTAATCATCTAATATATTCATCTAATCTAATCATCTAATCTAATCCAATCATCGAATCTAATCATCTAATCTAATCATCCAATATAATAATCTAATCTAATCATCTAATCTAATCGTCTAATCAAATCATCTAATCTAATCATCCAATCTAATCATCTAATCTAATCTAATCATCTAATCTAATCTAATCGTCTTATCTAATCATCTAATCTGATTATCTAATCTAATCTAATCTAATCATCTAATGTAATCATCTAATATATTCATCTAATCTAATCATCTAATCTAATCCAATCATCGAATCTAATCATCTAATCTAATCATCGAATCTAATCTAATCTAATCTAATCATCTAATCTAATCTAATCTAATCTAATCTAATCTAATCATCTAATCTAATCGTCTAATCTAATCATCTAATCTAATCTAATCTAATCTAATCTAATCTAATCTAATCATCTAATCAAATCATCTAATCTAATCTAATCTAATCTAATCATCTAATCTAATCATCTAATCTAATCCAATCTAATCTAATCATCTAATCTAATAATCTAATCTAATCTAATCATCAAATCTAATCTAATCATCTAATCTAATCTAATCATCTAATCTAATCTAATCATCTAATCTAATCTAATCATCTAATCGAATCTAATAATCGAATCTAATCATCCAATATAATAATCTAATCTAATCATCTAATCTAATCGTCTTATCTAATCATCTAATCTGATTATCTAATCTAATCTAATCTAATCTAATCTAATCTAATCTAATCATCTAATGTAATCATCTAATCTAATCATCGAATCTAATCATCGAATCTAATCAAATCTAATCTAATCTAATCTAATCATCTAATCTAATCTAATCTAATCTAATCTAATCTAATCTAATCTAATCATCTAATCTAATCTAATCATCTAATCTAATCATCTAATCATCTAATCTAATCATCTAATCTAATCATCTAATCTAATCTAATCTAATCTAATTTATCTAATCTAATCTAATCATCTAATCTAATCTAATCTAATCTAATCTAATCATCAAATCTAATCATCTAATCTAATCGTCTAATCTAATCTAATCATCTAATCTAATCTAATCATCTAATCGAATCTAATAATCGAATCTAATCATCCAATATAATAATCTAATCTAATCATCTAATCTAATCGTCTAATCAAATCATCTAATGTAATCATCCAATCTAATCATCTAATCTAATCTAATCATCTAATCTAATCTAATCTAATCTAATCATCAAATCTAATCATCTAATCTAATCGTCTAATCTAATCTAATCATCTAATCTAATCTAATCATCTAATCGAATCTAATAATCGAATCTAATCATCCAATATAATAATCTAATCTAATCATCTAATCTAATCGTCTAATCAAATCATCTAATCTAATCTAATCTAATCATCCAATCTAATCATCTAATCTAATCTAATCGTCTTATCTTATCATCTAATCTGATTATCTAATCTAATCTAATCTAATCATCTAATGTAATCATCTAATATTCTCATCTAATCTAATCATCTAATCTAATAATCTAATCTAATCACCGAATCTAATCATCTAATCTAATCATCTAATCTAATATAATATAATCTAATCTAATCTAATCATCTAATCTAATCTAATCTAATCATCTAATCTAATCTAAACATCTAATCTAATCATCTAATCATCTAATCTAATCATCTAATCTAATCATCTAATCTAAGCTAATTAATATAATCTAATCATCTAATCTAATCTAATCTAATCTAATCATCTAATCTAATCTAATCATCTAATCTAATAATATAATATAATCATCAAATCTAATCATCTAATCTAATCGTCTAATCTAATCTAATCATCTAATCTAATCTAATCATCTAATCGAATCTAATAATCGAATCTAATCATCCAATATAATAATCGAATCTAATCATCTAATCTAATCGTCTAATCAAATCATCTAATCTAATCATCCAATCTAATCATCTAATCTAATCTAATCGTCTTATCTAATCATCTAATCTGATTATCTAATCTAATCTAATCTAATCATCTAATGTAATCATCTAATATAATCATCTAATCTAATCATCTAATCTAATCATCTAATCTAATCTAATCATCGAATCTAATCATCTAATCTAATCATCGAATCTAATCTAATCTAATCTAATCTAATCATCTAATCTAATCTAATCTAATCTAATCATCTAATCTAATCGTCTAACCTAATCATCTAATCTAATCTAATCTAATCTAATCTAATCATCTAATCAAATCATCTAATCTAATCTAATCTAATCTAATCATCTAATCTAATCATCTAATCTAATAATCTAATCTAATCATCAAATCTAATCATCTAATCTAATCGTCTAATCTAATCTAATCTAATCATCTAATCTAATCTAATCATCTAATCGAATCTAATAATCGAATCTAATCATCCAATATAATAATCTAATCTAATCATCTAATCTAATCGTCTAATCAAATCATCTAATCTAATCATCCAATCTAATCATCTAATCTAATCTAATCATCTAATCTAATCTAATCGTCTTATCTAATCATCTAATCTGATTATCTAATCTAATCTAATCTAATCATCTAATGTAATCATCTAATATATTCATCTAATCTAATCATCTAATCTAATCCAATCATCGAATCTAATCATCTAATCTAATCATCGAATCTAATCTAATCTAATCTAATCATCTAATCTAATCTAATCTAATCTAATCTAATCATCTAATCTAATCGTCTAATCTAATCATCTAATCTAATCTAATCTAATCTAATCTAATCTAATCATCTAATCAAATCATCTAATCTAATCTAATCTAATCTAATCATCTAATCTAATCATCTAATCTAATCTAATCTAATCTAATCATCTAATCTAATAATCTAATCTAATCTAATCATCAAATCTAATCATCTAATCGAATCGTCTAATCTAATCTAATCATCTAATCTAATCTAATCATCTAATCATCTAATCTAATCATCTAATCGAATCTAATAATCGAATCTAATCATCCAATATAATAATCTAATCTAATCATCTAATCTAATCGTCTTATCTAATCATCTAATCTGATTATCTAATCTAATCTAATCTAATCTAATCTAATCTAATCTAATCATCTAATGTAATCATCTAATCTAATCATCGAATCTAATCATCGAATCTAATCAAATCTAATCTAATCTAATCTAATCATCTAATCTAATCTAATCTAATCTAATCTAATCTAATCTAATCTAATCTAATCATCTAATCTAATCTAATCATCTAATCTAATCATCTAATCATCTAATCTAATCATCTAATCTAATCATCTAATCTAATCTAATCTAATCATCTAATCTAATCTAATCTAATCTAATCTAATCATCAAATCTAATCATCTAATCTAATCGTCTAATCTAATCTAATCATCTAATCTAATCTAATCATCTAATCGAATCTAATAATCGAATCTAATCATCCAATATAATAATCTAATCTAATCATCTAATCTAATCGTCTAATCAAATCATCTAATGTAATCATCCAATCTAATCATCTAATCTAATCTAATCATCTAATCTAATCTAATCTAATCATCAAATCTAATCATCTAATCTAATCGTCTAATCTAATCTAATCATCTATTCTAATCTAATCATCTAATCGAATCTAATAATCGAATCTTATCATCCAATATAATAATCTAATCTAATCATCTAATCTAATCGTCTAATCAAATCATCTAATGTAATCATCCAATCTAATCATCTAATCTAATCTAATCATCTAATCTAATCTAATCTAATCATCTTATCTAATCATCTAATCTGATTATCTAATCTAATCTAATCTAATCATCTAATGTAATCATCTAATATACTCATCTAATCTAATCATCTAATCTAATGATCTAATCTAATAATCGAATCTAATCATCTAATCTAATCATCTAATCTAATCTAATCTAATCTAATCTAATCTAATCTAATCTAATCATCTAATCTAATCTAATCTAATCTAATCATCTAATCTAATCTAATCATCTAATCTAATCATCTAATCTAATCTAATCTAATCTACTAATCTAATCATCTAATCTAATCATCTAATCTAATCTAATCATCTAATCAAATCAACTAATCTAATCTAATCTAATCATCTAATCTAATCATCTAATCTAATCAACTAATCTAATCATCTAATCTAATCATCTAATCTAATCACTTAATCTAATCACCTAATCTAATCATCTAATCTAATCATTTAATCAAATCATCTAATCTAATCACCTAATCTAATCATCTAATCTAATCATCTAATATAATATAATCATCTAATCTAATCATCTAATCTAATCATCTAATCTAATCTAATCTAATCATCTAATCTAATCATCTAATCTAATCTAATCATCTAATCGAATCTAATAATCGAATCTAATCATCCAATATAATAATCGAATCTAATCATCTAATCTAATCGTCTAATCAAATCATCTAATCTAATCATCCAATCTAATCATCTAATCTAATCTAATCGTCTTATCTAATCATCTAATCTGATTATCTAATCTAATCTAATCTAATCATCTAATGTAATCATCTAATATAATCATCTAATCTAATCATCTAATCTAATCATCTAATCTAATCTAATCATCGAATCTAATCATCTAATCTAATCATCGAATCTAATCTAATCTAATCTAATCTAATCATCTAATCTAATCTAATCTAATCTAATCACCTAATCTAATCGTCTAACCTAATCATCTAATCTAATCTAATCTAATCTAATCTAATCATCTAATCAAATCATCTAATCTAATCTAATCTAATCTAATCATCTAATCTAATCATCTAATCTAATAATCTAATCTAATCATCAAATCTAATCATCTAATCTAATCGTCTAATCTAATCTAATCTAATCATCTAATCTAATCTAATCATCTAATCGAATCTAATAATCGAATCTAATCATCCAATATAATAATCTAATCTAATCATCTAATCTAATCGTCTAATCAAATCATCTAATCTAATCATCCAATCTAATCATCTAATCTAATCTAATCATCTAATCTAATCTAATCGTCTTATCTAATCATCTAATCTGATTATCTAATCTAATCTAATCTAATCATCTAATGTAATCATCTAATATATTCATCTAATCTAATCATCTAATCTAATCCAATCATCGAATCTAATCATCTAATCTAATCATCGAATCTAATCTAATCTAATCTAACCATCTAATCTAATCTAATCTAATCTAATCTAATCATCTAATCTAATCGTCTAATCTAATCATCTAATCTAATCTAATCTAATCTAATCTAATCTAATCATCTAATCAAATCATCTAATCTAATCTAATCTAATCTAATCATCTAATGTAATCATCTAATATATTCATCTAATCTAATCATCTAATCTAATCCAATCATCGAATCTAATCATCTAATCTAATCATCGAATCTAATCTAATCTAATCTAATCATCTAATCTAATCTAATCTAATCTAATCTAATCATCTAATCTAATCGTCTAATCTAATCATCTAATCTAATCTAATCTAATCTAATCTAATCTAATCATCTAATCAAATCATCTAATCTAATCTAATCTAATCTAATCATCTAATCTAATCATCTAATCTAATCTAATCTAATCTAATCATCTAATCTAATAATCTAATCTAATCTAATCATCAAATCTAATCATCTAATCGAATCGTCTAATCTAATCTAATCATCTAATCTAATCTAATCATCTAATCATCTAATCTAATCATCTAATCGAATCTAATAATCGAATCTAATCATCCAATATAATAATCTAATCTAATCATCTAATCTAATCGTCTTATCTAATCATCTAATCTGATTATCTAATCTAATCTAATCTAATCTAATCTAATCTAATCTAATCATCTAATGTAATCATCTAATCTAATCATCGAATCTAATCATCGAATCTAATCAAATCTAATCTAATCTAATCTAATCATCTAATCTAATCTAATCTAATCTAATCTAATCTAATCTAATCTAATCTAATCATCTAATCTAATCTAATCATCTAATCTAATCATCTAATCATCTAATCTAATCATCTAATCTAATCATCTAATCTAATCTAATCTAATCATCTAATCTAATCTAATCTAATCTAATCTAATCATCAAATCTAATCATCTAATCTAATCGTCTAATCTAATCTAATCATCTAATCTAATCTAATCATCTAATCGAATCTAATAATCGAATCTAATCATCCAATATAATAATCTAATCTAATCATCTAATCTAATCGTCTAATCAAATCATCTAATGTAATCATCCAATCTAATCATCTAATCTAATCTAATCATCTAATCTAATCTAATCTAATCATCAAATCTAATCATCTAATCTAATCGTCTAATCTAATCTAATCATCTATTCTAATCTAATCATCTAATCGAATCTAATAATCGAATCTTATCATCCAATATAATAATTTAATCTAATCATCTAATCTAATCGTCTAATCAAATCATCTAATGTAATCATCCAATCTAATCATCTAATCTAATCTAATCATCTAATCTAATCTAATCTAATCATCTTATCTAATCATCTAATCTGATTATCTAATCTAATCTAATCTAATCATCTAATGTAATCATCTAATATACTCATCTAATCTAATCATCTAATCTAATGATCTAATCTAATAATCGAATCTAATCATCTAATCTAATCATCTAATCTAATCTAATCTAATCTAATCTAATCTAATCTAATCTAATCATCTAATCTAATCTAATCTAATCTAATCATCTAATCTAATCTAATCATCTAATCTAATCATCTAATCTAATCTAATCTAATCTACTAATCTAATCATCTAATCTAATCATCTAATCTAATCTAATCATCTAATCAAATCAACTAATCTAATCTAATCTAATCATCTAATCTAATCATCTAATCTAATCAACTAATCTAATCATCTAATCTAATCATCTAATCTAATCACTTAATCTAATCACCTAATCTAATCATCTAATCTAATCATTTAATCAAATCATCTAATCTAATCACCTAATCTAATCATCTAATCTAATCATCTAATATAATATAATCATCTAATCTAATCATCTAATCTAATCATCTAATCTAATCTAATCTAATCATCTAATCTAATCATCTAATCTAATCTAATCATCTAATCGAATCTAATAATCGAATCTAATCATCCAATATAATAATCGAATCTAATCATCTAATCTAATCGTCTAATCAAATCATCTAATCTAATCATCCAATCTAATCATCTAATCTAATCTAATCGTCTTATCTAATCATCTAATCTGATTATCTAATCTAATCTAATCTAATCATCTAATGTAATCATCTAATATAATCATCTAATCTAATCATCTAATCTAATCATCTAATCTAATCTAATCATCGAATCTAATCATCTAATCTAATCATCGAATCTAATCTAATCTAATCTAATCTAATCATCTAATCTAATCTAATCTAATCTAATCACCTAATCTAATCGTCTAACCTAATCATCTAATCTAATCTAATCTAATCTAATCTAATCATCTAATCAAATCATCTAATCTAATCTAATCTAATCTAATCATCTAATCTAATCATCTAATCTAATAATCTAATCTAATCATCAAATCTAATCATCTAATCTAATCGTCTAATCTAATCTAATCTAATCATCTAATCTAATCTAATCATCTAATCGAATCTAATAATCGAATCTAATCATCCAATATAATAATCTAATCTAATCATCTAATCTAATCGTCTAATCAAATCATCTAATCTAATCATCCAATCTAATCATCTAATCTAATCTAATCATCTAATCTAATCTAATCGTCTTATCTAATCATCTAATCTGATTATCTAATCTAATCTAATCTAATCATCTAATGTAATCATCTAATATATTCATCTAATCTAATCATCTAATCTAATCCAATCATCGAATCTAATCATCTAATCTAATCATCGAATCTAATCTAATCTAATCTAACCATCTAATCTAATCTAATCTAATCTAATCTAATCATCTAATCTAATCGTCTAATCTAATCATCTAATCTAATCTAATCTAATCTAATCTAATCTAATCATCTAATCAAATCATCTAATCTAATCTAATCTAATCTAATCATCTAATCTAATCATCTAATCTAATCTAATCTAATCTAATCATCTAATCTAATAATCTAATCTAATCTAATCATCAAATCTAATCATCTAATCGAATCGTCTAATCTAATCTAATCATCTAATCTAATCTAATCATCTAATCATCTAATCTAATCATCTAATCGAATCTAATAATCGAATCTAATCATCCAATATAATAATCTAATCTAATCATCTAATCTAATCGTCTTATCTAATCATCTAATCTGGTTATCTAATCTAATCTAATCTAATCTAATCTAATCTAATCTAATCATCTAATGTAATCATCTAATCTAATCATCGAATCTAATCATCGAATCTAATCAAATCTAATCTAATCTAATCTAATCATCTAATCTAATCTAATCTAATCTAATCTAATCTAATCTAATCTAATCATCTAATCTAATCTAATCATCTAATCTAATCATCTAATCATCTAATCTAATCATCTAATCTAATCTAATCTAATCTGATCATCTAAACTAATCTAATCTAATCTAATCTAATCATCAAATCTAATCATCTAATCTAATCGTCTAATCTAATCTAATCATCTAATCTAATCTAATCATCTAATCGAATCTAATAATCGAATCTAATCATCCAATATAATAATCTAATCTAATCATCTAATCTAATCGTCTAATCAAATCATCTAATGTAATCATCCAATCTAATCATCTAATCTAATCTAATCATCTAATCTAATCTAATCTAATCTAATCATCAAATCTAATCATCTAATCTAATCGTCTAATCTAATCTAATCATCTATTCTAATCTAATCATCTAATCGAATCTAATAATCGAATCTTATCATCCAATATAATAATCTAATCTAATCATCTAATCTAATCGTCTAATCAAATCATCTAATGTAATCATCCAATCTAATCATCTAATCTAATCTAATCATCTAATCTAATCTAATCTAATCATCTTATCTAATCATCTAATCTGATTATCTAATCTAATCTAATCTAATCATCTAATGTAATCATCTAATATACTCATCTAATCTAATCATCTAATCTAATGATCTAATCTAATAATCGAATCTAATCATCTAATCTAATCATCTAATCTAATCTAATCTAATCTAATCTAATCTAATCATCTAATCTAATCTAATCTAATCTAATCATCTAATCTAATCTAATCATCTAATCTAATCATCTAATCTAATCTAATCTAATCTACTAATCTAATCATCTAATCTAATCATCTAATCTAATCTAATCATCTAATCAAATCAACTAATCTAATCTAATCTAATCATCTAATCTAATCATCTAATCTAATCAACTAATCTAATCATCTAATCTAATCATCTAATCTAATCACTTAATCTAATCACCTAATCTAATCATCTAATCTAATCATTTAATCAAATCATCTAATCTAATCACCTAATCTAATCATCTAATCTAATCATCTAATATAATATAATCATCTAATCTAATCATCTAATCTAATCATCTAATCTAATCTAATCTAATCATCTAATCTAATCATCTAATCTAATCATCTAATCTAATCATCTAATCTAATCTAATCATCTAATCTAATCGTCTAATCTAGTCATCTAATCTAATCAAGTCATCTAATCTAATAATCTAATCTAATCATCCAATATAATAATCTAATCTAATCATCTAATCTAATCATCTAATCTAATCATCTTATCTAATCTAATCTAATCAACTAATCTAATCGTCTAATGAAATCATCTCATCTAATCATCGAATCGAATCCAATCATCTCATGATTGTTAATATAAAATAAATTTCAGGTCATTTGAATAAACCTAATTTATTCTAGATTACCAGCTACCATAGCTGGTGTATCCGTTCCTGGGTGTTTTTCGCTTTTCAGATTCTACTTTTAACTGAGAAATCCTATGTCACTCACGTGAACATGCAGTTTCGTTGATGCAATGCAGCTAAAGCTGAGATTCGATTAAGCAACTAGGCTTGTATACTGTGTCGGTCGTTGTCGAACTATTCGAGGTATGACATGTGTGTCATAAATGTGTCGTAGGGCGGCTGCCAGTGCGCCTTTAATATGCCTTCGACTCTGCCACTTGATATTTAGTATGTAAATTGCTCTTGAAAAGTCCCGTGTGGGAAGAAGTAATTAAATTTGTAAATTGTGAAACTATTTGTTCCCATTGTCGTAGCGGATAGAGCTCGGTTAATATACATGCATGGGACATGTGCATTGTAGTCGAGTGACATGTACGCTTGCTTATCAAATTTGTTAAATCGAAAAGTCCCACACGGAAATTAATTGGCAACGATCGTGGGTGTAAAATGTTTAAGATTGTGCTGGGAAAACAGACGTCGTTTCTCTTCCCAACGAATTCAGTTTACTGTTAAATGCTACGGGCACATGCTGCGGTTGATTGGAAGTAATTGACAGGGGCTTTCAACAAACCGCGAAGACTCCATGTCGAAAAGGACGAGCACGGCTTAGATCGGTGTCCCGTTCCGGTATGCGATCATCGTGGTTTTGCAAGTCGACGAGGCTGTCGAAAGCATGTAAATGTGAAACATCCGTGGTATAAATACTTCGACGAAAAACCACAAATCGTGGCAAGTCAAGTGAAAGAAAAGACCGAGGTTAAGTCGACGAGGAACAAACTGACACTACCTTGCTGTTCGCTCGAAAATGAAGTCTCTCGTTCATTTTCGCTTTGGTTACAGAGCACTGCAGGAGGCAAAGCCGAAAAGCAAGCGGACATCTCGGTCACGCGAGCCTTTAAATTCATTAAATTTTGCTGTTTACAGTCGGGAGAAGACGAATCGACCGTTCTGTCGACTGTACAAATCATCGATTACTTTCTCGGCTCTTCCAAACTCCTAACCGATTTCCTTGACCATTTCCAGTTGTCCTGGAAAATGGGTCAATCTGGTCAACTAGGCTACGTATCAAGTTTTTCGGAACTTCTCGATTTTCGTAAGTTTAATTCCCCGCCAGGATCCGTGCTACAGAATTTTTCGGTAACAGAAGTATACATAAAACGGGCGAAGAAGTGCCTGGCAAAACAAATGCGATCCCACTGGACCACCGACCTTGATATTGAAATGCTCGAGTCTAGACGAAGCTGGGCTTCCTTGAGCGAGTTGCAGACGGTGATCCCCTTTCATATTGGTCGTTACAAGGAGATTTTGGAAGAGTGTAAGAAACGATCGACTCTTGTAAGTTCAACAAACTTGACATTTGCAACGCGATTCCTCGCCGTGTTTATGTTTGTTAAGGTAAAGGGATGTCGACCGATGACGTACCTACACTTGACCGTTAACATGTTTGAAAGCGCTAAAATGAATGGCGGGATGGTTGACCAGACTACATCTAAAACAGCGAAAACGTACGGGTTCAATTCCCTATATTTTGACAAAATCAGTCTGGGAATTGTCGACGACTACGTTCGGTATGTAAGACCACTACTGCAACCCAAATGCGAGTACTTGCTCGTAAATCGTAACGGTACGCAATTTCAGAAACTCACTGAACTCCTAAGCATTCTAGTCTTTCAGGCAATCGGAAAGTACATTCATCCGACAAGATATAGGCAAATAATAGAAACCGAAAGTGCAGTGGCATTGGACGTGGAGGAGCAGAAGATGGTGTCTGAGGATGAGAAACACAGTTCGAACGTCGCCAAAGTGCATTACCAGAAGTTGCGCTCGCGAGGGGTTGCCATCAGAGGACGAACATGCATGGAAAAGTTGCGCGGGGTCGAAGGAGAAGTTATGGACACTTGCGTTGAGCAGTTGAAAGCAGAACGTATCGACATCACCCACAGCGATCGCAGTGATTGCAGCGACAGTGAAAAAGAACTTGAACTTGTCAACAGAGAAGCGATGTGTCTGCAAGAGCCAACACCGCGAAAACGAAAAGAACCCGTGAGGTTTACGAAACAAGAAGACGATTTTATAAGAAGGGGCTTGGAAAAGTTCGGACCACGGTGGTCGTCCATCTTACGTCATCCTGACTATGATTTCCATTCTGGCAGAGAAGCAAGAACACTAAGGATGCGAGCGATCGCCATAAAATTATTGTAACGAATTATCTCATAGAACGTTGAAATGATAAATGAAATAAAAATTAGAAAATATCTGACAGTAGAATCTTTTGTTTTTAAGGGATCAGTTGAACAAAAGTTAATGAGAACGGCGAGAAGTATAATATGAGCAACAGAATGTTAAATACACATTAGATATACGATGATACAGCCGCTTTAATTTTCTTTCGAATATAAGAATAAAATGGTCTTTTGTTTCGCCCGTTCTATTTTGTTTTCATTGAGTGAGGTGGCCTGGATTTTCCCCAACCACGATGCAAATATACACCCATCAAATTAAAAAGCCGAACAATTTCAATTCAGAGCGTCTAAAGAACGCAATATTCAATAAACAATATCAATTATCATTCATTTCGTTTCTATCCTGCATTCTGATTGGTTAATTCACCTGCAAATAACTGAGTGCAAATAATTTTTTTCTTGCAAATAATGTTATGAGCATGCGCACTAGCAATGGCGCTGCTGACTGCAAATAATTTTCGTAAACATGGCGGCTAGTTCTTCAGCTATCCGAGGAAATAATCGAGAGTATTTAGAAGCATTCATAACGACAATGTACTTCAGAAAAGAAATAGTTAAAAGGAAGATTTAGTGAGATAAAAAGCAACACTCGTGCCAACAAAAAGTAAGTTTTACGAAGATTTTAGTATGCCGAAGACACAGAGAAGAGTGGCGATCTCTAACTTGAGGCATTTCAGATTTTTAACTATTTTATGAATGATAAATCAATTATTGAACTCGTCTATCGCAAAATATCATGATTTGTCAGTGTCTCGCTACCAGTTATTTGCCTCTGCCTTCGGCATCGGCAAATAACTAGTAGCTCGCCACTGACAAATCATGATATTTTGCTCAGACTCGTCCAATAATTGATAATTGCTTTATCAGTTCGTCAAAAACACTACGTGTTCTTTTAGATAGCGCGAATTTATAAGCTACAATCTTGGACAATAATGTTGTAACACCCCCTACCCCCGATTCAATGTTGAGCGAAATGAGACAATGTTGGACTGGAGTTTCATATAACAACATTGAAGCGGGGGGAGGGGTTGACTGTTACAACTATTATTGTCCAAGATTGTCCTTGACTGATTTTTCTTAATATTGTATAAAATACAACTAAAATATGACTTCAATTTGTAAGTTAAAGTCAATAAAGAAATTGTGAAATTTGAGACTGTTTCGTGCAATTAGTAGAGAGATATTTGCGTTTAAAAATGTATAGATTGCGCTCTACTACGAGGCTCTTTCTTTGTTACTAAATGATATGTACGTCACTAGAACAGTATTGCGAGAGAAAGTGCATTCTGTCGATGGAAAAAAATGTAGGTTTTGATACTTGGATAACTGTTGAAAGAGAGATGTATTTATAATATTACTATTGTTTAGATATGACGCTCATATTTCAGCCGTTTGTTGATATCTGAGCCCGCTTTAACTGAATCTATATCTGACATTATGACGATTAGGGAAAAACAAGCACGGTGTATTTCATTTCATAATAGAACATTTTATTTAAGTTTGAAAATTATTTCCCCAGCTAATACCATCAATGAATTGTTAATGGGAGCATAATTGTTTTTATACTAAGATTAATAACTTCAAAAACTACAGAAGACCCGCTACCTTGTCGTTGGAAATTTGAGAAATTAACATATTGCGGCACGCGTTTTAGACGAAGCGAAATCTGGAAGAGGTTGAAATCATTCAATAAATAAAATGTAAAGGTTAAGCCTCTTATATAGAATGCTTGTAAAGCCACATTTATTCATATGTAGTTGGTTTAATTTCCCCTGCGCAGTTATATACCGCCTTATCCAACGGTCTACCACGGTCTACCACGGTCTACCACTACAATATAACAAAATTAATATACATGTAATTCCCTTTAAAAACCCATGGTAGACCGTGGTAGACCGTGGTAGACCGTTGGATAAGGCGGTATAATTGCGCAGGGGAAATTAAACCAACTGCATATGAATAAATGTGGATTTACAAGCATTCTATAAAAGAGGCTTAAGCTTTACATTTATTTATTCAATGATTTCAACCTCTTCCAGATTTCGCTTCGTCTAAGACGCGTGCCGCAATACGTTAATTTCTCAAATTTCCAACGACAAGGTAGCGGGTCTTCTGTAGTTTTTGAAGCTATTAATCTTAATATAAAAATAATTATGCTCCCATTGACAATTCATTGATAGTATTAGCTGGGGAAATAATTTGTAAACTTAAATAAAATGTTCTATTATGAAATGAAATACACCGTGCTTGTTTTTCCCCAATCATCATAATGTCAGATATAGATTCAGTTAAAGCGGGCTCAGATATCAATCACCCAACGGGAAATATGAGCGTCATATCTAAACTATAGTAATATTATAAATACATCTCTTTTTCAACAGTTATCCAAGTATCGAAACCTACATTTTTTCCACGGACAGAATGCACTTTCTCTCGTAATACTGTTCTAGTGACGTAGATATTATTGAGTAACAAAGAAAGAGCCTCGTAGTAGAGCCCAATCTATACATTTTTTAAACGCAAATATCTCTCTACTAATTGCACGAAACAGTCTCAAATTTCACAATTTCTTTATTGACTTTAATTTACAAATTGAAATCATATTTTAGCTGTATTTTATACAATATTAAGAAAAATCAGTCAAGGACAATCTTGGACAATAATGTTGTAACACCCCCTACCCCCGATTCAATGTTGAGCGAAATGAGACAATGTTGGACTGGAGTTTCATATAACAACATTGAAGCGGGGGGAGGGGTTGACTGTTACAACTATTATTGTCCAAGATTGTAGCTTATAAATTCGCGCTATCTAAAAGAACACGTAGTGTTTTTGACGAACTGATAAAGCAATTGATATGCATGAAAACCAGAGCAAATAATATGTAAATTACATCTGAAACTTATTTTATATTCACAATCACGGGCTACGGGCTACCCTATATAAACCTATTAAAATCCATGGGCTACCGACGGGCTACCGACGGGCTGCCACGGGCTACCGAGCTCTATGATAATCTGAATAAATTAGGTTTATGCAAATCACCTGAAACTTATTTTATATTCACAATCACGGGCTACGGGCTACCCTATATAAACCTATTAAAATCCACGGGCTACCGAGCTCTATGACAATCTGAATAAATTAGGTTTATGCAAATGCCTGAAACTTATTTTATATTCACAATCATGGGCTACGGGCTACCCTATATAAACCTATTAAAATCCACGGGCTACCGACGGGCTACCACGGGCTACCAAGCTCTATGGTAGTCGTCAGCCGAAAACGATAGCTAGAAGCAACTTTTACTTTGTCTTACTGTTTTGGTTATATCTCTTAAAATGTGAAGGTATTCATGGCACGTACATTTAATAACATATCCATGCATGACTATAATCCTTTGATAGCGCTGTGCCTCGTATTTGTTTGAAAAATGCTTGCAAACTTTGGCAGATTAAACGA
Organism: Paragorgia papillata; assembly: GCA_035771165.1. NCBI lineage: Eukaryota > Metazoa > Cnidaria > Anthozoa > Scleralcyonacea > Coralliidae > Paragorgia > Paragorgia papillata. The sequence goes on from JAWNZC010000132.1 coordinate 1,772,348, forward strand.
ATGTTCCTTTTCAATGCCGAACGAAATTGTTGACAGTAGAGAGGAACTACGACTTCCTATTTTAGGAACTATTAGTTCCTTTTAAAGGAACAAAAGTACCCATTTGCGGAACTGTACGTTCCCAAAGGGAGAACGCGTGCTTGTTCCGCTTTCAAACAGCGGAACCAACCGTTCCTAATTTGGAAAGGAGAACGGCTTGTTCCTTTTCGATCCATTCCCATTGGGAAACGGACCAAACGATTGTGTTCCCAAAGTAATGTCGGAACTAAAAGTTCCGCTTGACATAGTACCGAAAATCAAAACAAAGCTTAGCGGCTTCCAAAGTCGAATTTAAACTCCACTCTCATTTGACTGGTGGGGCATCCGATTTTGTGCTTGATCGATAATCGAAATCACAATGGACTATTTTACCATTTGTAACGATGGTTTTATCAATAGTTCTCTGAGACAGCTATTCTATAGCTTAGAACAATGAAACTAAAACGAACAAATTTAAGGATACGATGATGATGATGATAATGATAATGATGATGGTTATGATGACGATAAGTATAGGTTAGTTACTAAACCCTAGGTAACTACGTCAGTTATTTACGTAGTAACCGAGGTTGAGGTAAGTAACCTACTTAGTTCAAGATCACTGAGGTTGCCTAAGAAAACTGAGATACTGAGTTTGTTATCACAGAGGTTGTCTAAAAAACACTTCAGTCGCGATGGTAAATTCTTTATCACATTCGTGATCATTGATTAACCCTTATTTTCCCAACCACGCTTAAATCAAGTTAATTGGCCTGGGCTAATATATATGTGTGGTTGGGAGTAATTATTATAAATAAACAAGTGCGGTACATAAAATAAAACCGAGGTGATCATGAACTAACGATGATAATGATGGTGATGGTGATACTGACGAAGACGATGAGGATGAGGATGATAATGATAATGATGATGATGATGATGGTGATCATATTGATGATGACGATGATGATGATGATTAGTTTGATAATGATGATAATAATGATGAAGATAATAATAATAATAATAATAATAATAATAATAATAATAATAATAATGTACGTCAAGGAACACAGTTCTGTTTGGTACTCGTTTGGTAAAAAAATAAGAACGAAAATTTCTTTGATGTGCTTTTCTAGACGACAAAGACAAACCGAGAATCCATGATAACCAAGAATCCATGGAAGAAACTATTTTGAAAAGATCAAAAATAAAAAAATAAATAAAAAACGGAAAGCACTGGGACTAATTGTTCAATTTCTTACGAAGCAACGAGCCTAAAGACCGGAACTGTTAGTGTACAGTTGAGAATGTATAATATTTGGACCTAAAAAAACCCACACCGCGTTCTCTAAGACTAACACTTGTTTTCACTTTAAGAAAATATTTTAATACATTGTGACCTTTTAGTAGGATAACCATGTAATATATATATGACCATTTACTTCGATTGAGTGACAATGGTAGGCTTAAATATCAACTAGCTTGAACAAGCGTACCATACATTCAGAAATTGTAGCACGATGGTCTCATTTTAATAAAATTGGTAATGTTCACCGTATGGCATTAGGGGCGCTGATTACGCAATGTGATCGGCTCTTGATATCTATATAGACCCTTCTAACCCTTTATTGGCCAGGTTTCCGGGAAGCTCTCCCCTTGACGAGTAAAATCGTCTTTGGCGTTAGCCAGTGTAAAATTAATAAGTTGCTAAAAGGCAACTGTGGCCAGTAAAGGGTTGATAAGTGCAGAGTACGTCATTTACCACACTTGACGTCATTTTCAGCCTTTTGAATTCTATTGAGAATATAGAAAAGCTAAGAAAATAAACGAAATTGAAAACAATACAAAGAAAAGATTAATTTGACGTCATATAGGTGAAAATAAGTAAATTACCGTAATACTTATTAAAGGGGTCTATAGCACTAGAGCAAAATCACGTATACTTAAACTAAACTAACTATATTTATACTGCATCACTCTATCAGTTATATCTAAACTGTTATTCCTGGAGGTCCAGAAAGTGCCATCCCTCATTGCTTCAGTGGCACTCCCCTTGACGAGTAAAATTACCTGGCGTTACCCCCCCAGGAAAAGTCCCTGAAGTATTCTGAAGTACAAACAAATGAGAAAAAAATAAAACAATAAAAATATAAATTATAAAAGGAAAGTTTCGGATTCAAGCTTTGCTCAGCTTTGTAATTCATACGTATCCAACTTTATTACCATTTTATAATTTTTATTTGAGGCTCTGACAGAAGGAAATATTTTTTTGAATTGAAAATAGAAATATAGAAATATTTTCTGACAACAACTCTCCCCAGGCTTTTTGTTGCATTTTTCCATTATTTTATTTGAAAGTCAACAATAAAGACAGAATATGGCCGATTGCCTGCCGAGACTGAGAGTGTTTTAAAATGCCTTGATATGTCTAATAGGGCTATACAGCATAAGCTGTATAAGTAAGAGTTATATACCGAGGATTGAGGCTTTATGCCAGATACATACCCCAAGGGGCCGCAGGCCCCGAGGGAATATAACTTACTTATTTAATAGTTGAAGAGGTTTTCAACAAAGAGCTTGAAAGAACTGCGGTGCCCTGTTAAGGGGGCAGCGCTTTATGTTCTTTTGTGAGTTCAGTCGTTCATTCTTAGTTTGTCCCTTGGCAATTATTCACTTAGTTTTAGGCACCGCCTTTTAGCACTGCGCCTGGTTGACCATTAAGTTAAGACTTCAGAAGTCTTAGACATTTGGTTGTTTTTTGCTTTGATCATAATGGGAGTAATGGCGTAATATGTATATGACTATCATCAAATTTGAAAGAAAGATTTCTCTAGGGAACCATTATTAGCTATAATTGGTGTATTGTGAAAAAGAGGTTAAGTAAATTTTCACAACTTTAAGGCGTAGTCTGAATTTTGGTGAAGTAATTAACTATTGCGAGAATGGAAGAAAGCGATGAAGAAGTTTTTATCACCCAGAATATTTTTCGTGAAAGTTTGGAACTAGACTTCGATTTTAGTAGCTTATTAGAAGCTGAAGAACCACTACTAATTAACACAGTAAGTGTTGAGGGAAATGAAGTTACTGGAGCCAGACAGTCAATTGAGTGATAATATGCCGCTGGGAAAGACAAGAGTGGAATAATGATACAAACGAACATATACATTTAAAGAGTTAAAATGTAGTCCTTTTTGGAGGAACGTATTTGGCTCGCCTGCCATATGGTTGTTTATATCAGTATCTCAAAGAAAGAAAGGAGGAAATTGTTTCAGACAGCTTATGGTAATTTTGCAACCTATGAAAAGATCAGCAGGGGCGGATTTAGCATACATCAGACCAGTCACGCGACTGACGTAAAAAATCACAAGAATAATTGCGCAATCAGACAATATTTTAATCTCAAGAGTCTTCTAGAAAATCTTATGGTGCGACTGCTTTGGCTTGGCTTGGCCTTCAGTGTCGCAGAGATTGGGTTTCAAATTCACTTTTATCTTAGTTTGCGAGTCAGCAAACACCGGGCAGAGATGACCGGTGGTCAGCGTTTGCTTTGAGAGTTTTGCTGGATCTGCACCATGGCAACCACTTTTTGCTGGCTTTGCCTCAAACCTGATTGGCTCTCGCGTTGATTTCAAGCGTTTTGCTGGATCTGCACCATGGCAACCGTCGATTGCTAAAAATTGGATTGCTGAGTCAGCTGAGATACTGAGTAATTAGATTTATATTCATCGTCATCGAAGCTTCTCACTTCTCACAGCTGTGTTTCAGTCATGAGTTCTGTAAGCGTTTTCGAACGAGTTTTAGCTGCTTACACAGTCATCGATTTGTTTCAACTGAGGACCATTTAATAGACGCGATTGGAAGCATTTCGAGCTTCTCAATTTTGGCGCGGAGTCATTTATTCCCCCACTGCTGTAAGGTAAGACTGGTATAAAGTGAATGTCGTCTTCTTTCATTTCAAATCTACAAACAGTCTAGTGTCGAATATATGTGTTTTGTCCAGTCTCAGCTTTATCAGTATCGTATTATTATTTTGCGTCCTAGTGAAGTGAAGTCTGAGTTCAGACATATATTTATTCAGCAGGCTGCATTAGCATATTTTACGCTTGCCAGGAGCTTTTATATGAATTTGAAACTCAAAGGATCAATTGATCCTTAAGCCCAGGTTTAGTTCAACGTTAAATTGGATCTTTCTTTTCATGATTTTGAAATGAATACTGTTTTCAAAGTATTGTTAGTCTCGCTATCTTGCTCTGATGAGATTTTTTTTAACGGCGTGTTCGTGAAATATGATCTCAGGTAGTCAGGTTGTCGGTAGATGACATATAATTTATTACATTAATCTTTGAGACAATGAATAATTGCATGGCATGGGTGTTCGCTCCTGTCTCGTTTAGCTAACTAATATTATAGTTAGCTTTGTAAATATATAATTCTGTATAATTTTCTCAATAAAGTTTAAGAAACATCCAATTTGGCCAAAATATTTTGCAATAATGATAAAATGTGCCATTAAAAATATGTTTTAAAAGTTTCAAAATGTTGCTCAAATGCGCTGTCAGATCGCGGCAAATGCCACTTTAGAGACCCCAATTTCAAAAAATTTCCAGGGGAACATGCCCCCGCACCCCCCTAGATCTGTGGACCATAAGTTTGACTGACGTTTTCAAAATCCTAAATCCACCCCTGGTCTCTTTGATTATCATTAAAATAAAGCCTTTCAAAATCAATTACAATGCAAATTCCTCCAATATTCTCGTTTATTTTATCCAACAGGCATACCTTTTCGCATAGATTTTGCCCATTTTATATGTAACCACAAAGCTCAATCGTATACATTCATTTCATTTACTGATCTGTTAATTTCAAATTCAGTTCTTAAAATTTCGATATGCATAGAGGCTATGAATAAGCAGAAATTAAAAATATTAACTTAAAATCTAAAATAAGCAGATTACACAGAGGGAATAATATAAGGACTGGGCTAAACGTCGCTCTATAATAACATTCAGACGAATTTAATTGTTTGAACTTCATTCGACAAAGCTGCAACGTATAACTCGATTAAATTCGACAATTCGCCTGGGCAGTTAAATTCGTCTGAGTCAGACGGATAGTGCGACGATAATGCCTGTTCGAGTTACAGTGGCAGAGTCGAAGGCCATATTAAAGCCGGCGCACTGGCAGCCGCCATACGACACATTTATGACACACATGTCAGGCCACAAATTGCAGCTAAGATCTAGGTGTTGATTTTACGGATGGAGGAAAACCGGAGAGCCTGGGAAAAAACCCTCGAAGCACAGAAGCGAAGTCAACTCACATGAGTTCCAAGTACTAACCCAGTCTAACCCTGAATGCCCAGAATCAAATAAATGCGCATATAAATTTTCACCTGCAACCCGTTGCTTAACCTTAGACTTCACTAATTCATCCTTCAAATTTCTCGGTTTTCTATAAGCTACCACAGGTCTTTCTCCAAACACCTTTTTCATATTTTCCGAAGCATATAACACAGGCCAAAGCGAATCAATAATACCATTTATTTTAGACAATGCGGGGTGGAGATTTAAAACCAAAACCATTATACCGCCATTGTCACTGTCATTCTCCCTTAGTATACTATTCCCGATTAAGTAACCTTTCTGATCTTGACTTCGCTTTGGCTCTGCGAAACTGGAATCAACCATATTCTTTTTAAAACCTCTTTTAACAAAATCTACTGAAAGCTCATTCAATCTCTTTTCGAATACCTCATCTGAATCACAAATTCTTCTAACCCTAAGAGCTTGTCCATATGGGATTCATGGGATTCCCTGTTTTACATGCTTCGGATGACAGGATTTCATATCTAAATATTGTTGTGTCTGTAGGCTTACAGAACAAGCCAGTAGAAATTTAATTATTACTGACCATTCCCAAGTATATTTAATTGTCTCACGGTAGGAGTTAACAGCATTTCTTTTCCATGCAACCATATAAAGAAAATGTCGCCAAGAAACCTCCACCAAACCCAAGGTTTTAGACGACATTCCCTTAACATATTAACTTTTAGTCTAGACATCAATATATTGGCAAAAGATGGTGCAAATCTTGTCCCAATGGCTGTACCCAACTAAGAACAATATAGCTAAATCCATTGAATTGGCACCATCTTTTGCCGATATATTTATGTCCAGACTAGAAGTTAATATGTTAAGGGAATGTCGTCTAAAACGTTGAGGTTTGGTGGAGGTTTCTTGACGACATTTTCTTTTTATGGTTGCATGAAAAAGAAAAGCTGTTATAATTTTTTGAATATATTAACTCCTACCGTGAGACAATTAAATATCCTTGGGAATGATCAGAAAGTAAGATTTCATTTCTGGACGTTTTAGTGAAAGGAGAAAATAATAAAATTTCTACTGACTTGTTCTGTAAGCCTTTTCACACACGACACTAATATTTACATATAAAATCCTGTCATCCGATGCATGTAAAACAGGGAATCCATATGGGCAAGCTTTTCGGCTTAGACGAATTTGTGATTCAGATGAGGTATTTGGAAAGAGATTGAATGAACTTTCAGTAGATTTTGTTAAAGAGGTTTTAAAAAGAATATGGTTGATTCTCAGTTTCGTAGAGCCAAAGCGAAGTCAAGATCATAAAGCTTACTTAATCGAGAAAAGTATATTACGGAGATGACAGTACAATGGCGGTAGAATGGTTTTGGTTTTAAATTTCCACCCCACATTGTCTAAAATAAATGGTATTATTGATTCGCTTTGGCCTGTGTTACATGCTTCGGAAAATATGAAAAAGGTGTTTAGAGAAAGACCTATGGTAGCTTATAAAAGACCGAGAAATTTGAAGGATGAATTAGTGAAGTCTAAGGTTAAACAACGGGTTGAAGTAAATTATACTAAGGCGGCGATAATGCGTGTTCGAGTTACAGTGGCAGAGTCGAAGGCATATTAAAGGCGCACTGGCAGCCGCCATATACGACACGTTTATGACCCACATGTAAGAACCACGAATCCCAGCTAAGACCTAGGTGTTGATTGTGCGGAGGGAGGAAAACCGGAGCGGCGAAAATCCATCGAAGCACAGGAGAGACCGACTAAACTCTACTCACATGAGTTCCAAGCTTGAGAACGGGGTTATTTCCAGACGGTCACCCGGGCTTAACTTTGGTGAGAGGCAGCGCCCTAACAGCACACACCACCTGTGCTTTCCTTTCCGTATCATGCCGCATGCACATACATGTTCACAACGTCAGCGAGTCTGGTAGGAAAATTACTTCTTTTGACATCCAATGAACTTAACATGCCCATTTTCATGCCCAATTAGTGATGTCATTTGACTCATTATGATAATCGGAATCGGTTAGCCTGTGTAGCTGGCGGTATTAGGGGTTTGGCGCGTGCGGTACGCGGGCAACGGGAAACACCGCCTGCCCCCAAACCACGTGTTTTTTAATTGTCCGTCCGCTGAGTGACGGATAATTCTGATTGGTCAGAATATTGGTATTTGATTTCAAGAGTTATCATCAGTTACTACTATTGATAAAGATGGCTTCGAATGTAGCAGAGATGAGTGGACAAATAAGCGAATGTATTGAATTCTTTAAGCGGTATCGGTCGTCACGTCGTTTTGAAGAATAAACAACGAATTGCAATTGAATATCTATTGCTTGGTAGAGATGTGATTGCAATTTTGCCAACTAGATTTGGTAAAAGTATGATATTTACCGTGTGTGTTGGCTTTGGTAAAGTGAGATGATGAAAATGTCTGGAGTTATTGTATAATGACTGTTCTGTACTCGTGGTCACTCCCTTGAAGAGTATTATACACGATCAAATATCTTCATTTGAATCCGACTAAGCATTTGCGGATGTAGTGCGATCACCTGTCCTCCCTCAATTTGTTTACTGCACAGCAGAGAAAGCCATTGAAACAAAATTCTTAGACGAAATGAAGCGCACAAACATCATGCCTCATGCTTCAACACAATGAAAATATGAAATTGACATCTCTATACCATGCATAAATCACATTTCGAAAGTTGTTAAAACATTGACACCACTATTATCAGTTCACGTTCTGAATGGTTCTCTTAAACAAACATATTCGGTGGGCGGAATTTAAAAATACATGGTTTTGGGTCAAGCGGTATTTCCTGTTGATCGTCATACAGCCCGTGCCCGAAGCCCCTAATACCGCCAGGTACGCAGGCTAGGAATCGGTAATCGGTATTTTCCGATTGTGGCATAATCGGGAGAGCACTAATAAATATAGGGTTGTTCTCGGCTACGCCTCGACAAACTTTTACACTTTTTTCGTGTTCTCCGAACTTCCCGCGTGCATCCATAACTCGATGGAGCACGCCAAACCATGAACCATTTCTTAAGCATTAAATAGTACTATTTTTCTGGCATTGATTTAGTGCATGTTACTGCTCTAATATATGTTTCCAAACACCCTTAAATGGTGATTGCACCATTTAAGGATGCTTTCCTTTCGGTATCATGCCGCATGCTCATGCCTGTTCAAGGCGTCAGCGAGACTGGTAGGAAAGTGACTTCTTCTGACATCCAAGGAAGCCCTTTACATGTCAAATTAGTGTTCACTCATAGAAATTTCGAGCTCAGAACATTTTGTTAACTGAGACACTTAATTAGGGAACTCTATATGCATAACTTGAGCGGTCCTACTAAACAACGTCCGTAAACGTCCGCGAAAGTCCGTGACCGGCTGTCATTCTAACCGTCCGTGATCAATATTTATAATAAATTAGTTGATACTTAAAGATTTAAAGAAAAACTAACCATTTTTCTTGAAAACGTTACAGTATTTGTATCATGGTGTTTTGACCGGTATGATAAAAGGAATTAAAAAGAATAAGTGTTAACGTTTTTTGTCGGTTTGCTTTTAGTTGACGGTGTTGTTGTCGTCGCCGTGACCGTTTTTTTTTAAAGTGTGTAGGGTAATTTGGGGCCTTGGAGGGCATCATACCGCGGTCGAAAAACTATGGTACAAATAAAGTTTTCAATTTAATATGGTTAGTTTTTCTCAAATGTTTATATATCAACTAATTTATGATAAATATTGATAACGGACGGTTAGAATTATAGCCGCGATCGTTCACGGGCGTTCGCGGATGGTCACGAACGTTGGCGCCCGTTTACGGACGTTCGCGGACGTTGGCGGACGTTCACGGACGGTGTTCAGTACGACACAACCCAAACACGGGGGACATATAGCCTGGTCTGAAGTACTATAGACTGTATAGTGCTGGATATTTACTTACAGCCATGTTGGAGGAACTTTAACAAAAGAATTTGTGTTTGGAGTATGTCTTTCCCCAACATGGCCGGCGTATCGGCTGTCTCCTAAATCTTAAGGGATTGATTGCAAACCAATAATTCGCAATAAACCATCAATTCAGTGCAGACATTTATCAGCGTTCAACAGATTGCTATGCTATATATATATATATATGATATTTAAGAAATAGAAAATGGTGAGGCAAACACGAGAGTGAGTTGGGAGAATTCAAAAGTTTATGTGAACCCGAGCCGGCGAGGATTTACTTAAGTACTTTCGAATTCTCCCAAATTTACGGCTCGAGTGTTTGCATCAGGTTATATAAACACGGGTGGCCATTTTCTATTTCTTTCATGAAATAAGGCTAAGAAATTTGCTGTGAAGTCACAACCGTGTTTCTATAGCCTGATATAAACATGGTAATTGGTCAATCACAGCGTGCGTAAGACACAACCTATTTTATCCCCGAGCCCAGGGATAGGGCCGAAGGCCCGGAGCCCAGTGATGGTGTTAATCTCGACACGCGTGGAGTCAATTAGCCGGCTATCCCGGCTAAGAGCTAACTCGTCTCACGAAATTCTCTTTTCAGTTGGCGGTGAAAACAACAGTACGATTTTAACCCAACAAATCCAGCTCATGTTAACAGCCCCTATAAAGAAACTGTTTGCATGGGAAGCGTGGTGGTTTACCTTAATTTGTCTCATTCCGTTTATATAATAAGAAAGTGTTTATGTAAGGTTTTACCTTTGGTTCAAGGTTACTAGATGAATTAAAACATTCTAATAACGTAAAAGAAGCTTTGTTGATCGAAGTCATCGCACGTTTAATGTCAATATATTTGAGTATACACTGGTTGACATGCAGATGGGCTGAGAGAATCGAAGAAGGAAAGACATTAAGACAACACGAAAACACGTGTTACGACCTATTGTTACGACAGTTACGTGTAATCTAGCTGCGCTGGTACTGCCGTACTGGAACCGATTGCTGAACCTTTAGTTTTTCTTGAACGAGTTCCGGTTATCGGACCTATAGCCACTTCGAATTTTGTTTTCTATTTTGTGTGTCCTTGAAGTGTTTTAAACGTATCCGTTATGTTTTCGTTTGCCAGTTGTTGGCTGCCGTAGTTAAATATTTTTCTCATTGTAAACTTGTAACTTATAGCTTGTAAATTATATACAGTATACCGAATTAGTGGGCTCTATAAAACTGGAGTGATATCTGCTAGAGTGCTAGTCATGCGACCGGGCAAAGAGGCAATGAAAGCCATTGACAAACATATGCTGGACACAGGCCTAAGTAATGAGTATAGTGCTGAATATTTACACCAGTAAATAGTGCTGAATATTTACACTATTCACTGACACTGAGGTAAATAATTGTTTTAGTATATACCTCATAAATGAAAAAAGAAGTTTAACATTCTTATGTATTTTCGGTATTTTCATGCAAGACTACTACTGTAGCAATTTGGCGTACTCGATACTTTACAGTAGTCGAATTTTACAACTTTTGGATATATTAATGGCTATAAAATTTTAAAGAAACATACCTGTGGGCACCTTTCTACCTACTTGTGTTGACTTTTCTCGTTATTCTACTGCTTCGACCTTGTTTATGAACAAAATCTCCCGCTTCTGTAAATCATAAGCAGCTCTGGCCGCCATTTTGTTTTGCCTGCAAACGGTAAAAACACGCATAAAAGACCCCTATTTTTTCAAGTCAGGCTGAAATGGTTCTTTTACAAGTAATATTGGGCATTTCACTCGACTACATATCATGTTCTCAGGATTTTGGGTGAAGGAAAATTCGAGTGTAGAATATATACATTATAAGACCAGACCGAAACCACGACCTTGCGATTCTAGTGCAATGCTCTGACCACTGAGCCACGGAAGGCGTTGCCGAGAGCTTGATCGCGAGTTCTGTATATATATATATATATATATATATATTAAGGTGGGTATATTATAAGTAATATTGGGCATTTCACTCCACTACATATCATGTTCTCAGGATTTTTGGTGAAGGAAAATTCGAGTGTAGAATATATACATTATAAGACCAGACCGGGACCAATTGCGAAAAATCCAAGTACACAGGCCTTCCGTGTAGTTGCATTTTTCGCAACTGGTCCCGGTCTGGTCTTATAATGTATATATTCTACACTCGAATTTTCCTTCACCCCAAATCCTGAGAACATGAAATGGTTCTTGTTGGGTATGTATATATTGAGAAATCAGCTGGTTGATATTTTCTTAAAATGTTCTTATTTATAGAACATAAACAGTTGTTCCTCATATAGTTCTTTTCTTAGAGTAAAGGCATCTGGTTAAAAAATATCGCATTTTAAAATATGTTATTATATGAACGGATTACTTCCGGTTAGATCACGCGCTGTGATTGGTTGCTGATTTGACGAGATTTCTCCGTAATGCCCGTAGGCATTATGAAAATTGCAAATACCCTTCGATCATTGCCTCTTTTCAGGATTTTTTTTTTTTTTGGGGGGGGGGGGCGTTCACGAAAAGGGACCTTCATAGCAAAAAATATTGGGTTACTGTGCTCTTCTAAGGTAGGCTTTTGCATATGCACATCTTGGGGTAGAACACCTATTATTTAATAGTTGAGTCGGTTTTTATTGTTCTTCATAGGTATATAAATCCGATACAACCTTAAAGCAAGCGGAGGGATTTGATATCTCTCCAGGGCAAACTGGGGTTAATGAATAGAATTGAATACGTACAAATACATCTAATTAAAAATTCACAGTATATATGCATACTTATATACCGGGTATATATTCATATATATACCACTTTGTACACTTAGCGGTATATATAAAAATGCTAAAATATTAGAAACAACCAACGTATTTCTACAAAACGCGGTATAAACGACATTCCTTAGCGGTATAAATCGTTACACAAACAATATATATCGACAACAAAAATAATTTAATTTTTAACACTCAAACAATTTAACTTAACAGATGAAATTCTTCTTTATAACAAACGTGCAGTTCGAAAATGAAACACCATGTGTTTCCTTCGTATACTATTTGATAAAGGACTTTCTTCAGAACTTAATTTACACACTTTTTTGAACGTGTCCGAATTATGGTTGTCGCTCAGTAACTGCCACTCTCTTTCTACTTGCTAGAAATTTTTAATCACTTTTCACATCTTTCACAAATTGACTCGTGGAATCAAAAGCTTTCGAAATCTCTACTTTACTCGACACACTAGGCCTTTGATAAATTTGAAGTGAGCGAGAATCCCTGTGACCCGTTCTTTGCATAACAAACTTATCTGGTATTCCTTTGGCTAATCCTTGCGTAGCTGTTGTAGCTCGAAGACTGTCGTTGGTGAAATTTCCTTCAATCCCTGCTTTTTCACATAGACGGCCGGCCAACCTCGATAAAAGTGTCTCAAAACACCGTTGATGGCATTTTTTGTTACAAGCAGGCAACTATGCCAGATCGTATCGGATAGTATATACTTTGAACGTGAGGGGGGTTGCCAGCCGTAATTTTGAATTTATATACTAAAATTTATGGTTTTTTAAAAACACATTGGAATGGATGGGATTTCTGTGGAGTCATGCAAACTATGTTGGTGTTCTATTTTGAATGGCTCCCTTCAGAATGCATCCAATCAGCGTGCGTGAAGTTATGATTAACCTAATTCGCATAACTCACAATCATAAACAAACAAGAAATATGGCGTAAATACACCTAAATATAACACTTCGAAGAAAAGCTACAACAACATAAGCTTGCAAAGAATCGGAAATTTATTAGATCTGGCAGCTACAGGAAGGTCTCATATTCGTAAATTACTTTGTTTTATTTTGATAATTTGCCGATACCGCCATGTATCTACTGTTATAAAGCTGAGCTTTTGTACTACCGTGTAGTGTTGCTTATATTGTTCCTTAGACATTTAACTCACCGGTTCTGGCAGTTCAACAGTGCTATCTTGTGATACACGAAAGGCAACCGGTCTAGTCATCTTGATCAATGTCTAAGTTACATTTCTATGGTGGTTGCCTGCTTGTAACAAAAAGTTGGCTGCTTGTTATGGCTGTTCTTCGAAGTTTTATATTTAGGTGAATTTTATGATTGTGAGTTATGCGAATTAGAATAATCAGAACTTCACGCACGCTGATTGGATGCATTCTGAATTTAGCAATTCAAATAAAACACAAACTTATATTAGACAGCTCTTTACAGATATCCCATCCATCACATTGTACTTTCAAAAGCTCTATATTTTAGTATATAAATCAATAATTACAGATGGCAACCCCCCTCACCTTCAAAGTATGCACTATCCGCTACGATTTGGCATGGTTGCCTGCTTGTAACAAAAAATGCCATCAAAAGTAATATTTTGAAGCCTTGGCCGGCCGTCTAACACATGCGACGCACAACTGTTCCTAATTTGTTATGGCCTACAGGATTCGAAGTGAACCGAACTATAAAAACATCAAAGATATATTACAAATTAGAAAAGAAAAATGTAATTCAAAAACCACAAACCTAATGATTTTTAAAATAGTAATATACAATTTAGCAATCTTCCTACCAATAAATTTCGAGGTAAATATAAAACAGTATATACCTTCATCTGAACTATTGTACTTTCGCTTTGGAGTCAAGTAAAACGAGTCCTTTTCCAAGGCTGACTTTGGACATTTTGACACGTATTTCTTATACAGCTGCACAAAGCATCTCTCCGACATGGACTCATTTCGATAATGTTCTGTCACTTTTCGTTTAATACCAACGGTGCTTAAGACCTCCAGCGTTCTTCTCACCAAAAGATTGATACACTATCTTTTCTGGTTCCTCTTCGCTCGCCTTCACCAGGCGCATTTGGCTAAACTTCAGTTGACGGTGCTCTTGTCCACTTCTTAGTGCGAAATTCTTTCCGATTAGAAAAACCATTGTGTCCAACAACACATCAGCTGCACCGTCGCCAAGAGCCCCCAAACTCCACATTTTTCTTTCCTGTTCTTCAGAAAAAGCTTGAGCCTGCTTCACTTCACTACCAACGCCCTTTCTTGTTAAGCATTTCATTTCTGCGTAAAGAGAATCTTGAAATAATTTGAACGACGGATTCTCAAATAGATTCAAACCAGGTTTCCCATTATCTCGCAAATGTCGCTGTATTCCACAGCACATTTGGTAGAGTGAATTTGGCGTGTAACAACGTCCTGGCTCTTTTTTTTGTCGAACTTCACTAACAAATTTACTCAACCAATAATTCAACTCCTCATCGTTAAGGTGTAGAAGATCACACTTTACTTTCGTGTACTTGTCTGTGGCACTTATCTCCTTACTTTTCCAATTTCGTTCATTAGCCCACTCAGACCACGTATTAACCGTCCAACACGTGCTTGTTTTCGTATTAATGGGTATCCTTGTCTAATTTCTCTTCTCCAACTCTGCATCGGTGATAACAACAACTTCCCTCTGATCGCGCCATTGTTCTAGTCTCTTGTCTGAGTCGTCTCTCTCAACCAAGCATTGACCTCCAGACTTCAGGGGCGGATTTAGGGTACGTCAAGCACGTCATGCGACGTAGACAAAAATCCCAGACTAATTTATTCATGAATTAGTTAGTTGGAACATTTTTAAAAAAATTATTTAAAATTTGAAAATTTCAAATTTTAAAAATATTCAAATTTTTAAAAAAATTATATGAATTTTGAAATTTTTGAAATTTTCAAAAATTTCATTTTCGCACGTATTTAGCGCTATATCGAGGTAAATTGAATAATTCTCTGACTCAGCCCCCCTCCTCGGCTGGAGGACACTTTGTCTACTTCATGTAGCCTGAACGAAACTGTTCATACGGTAGGGATAGAGAGGGATGTCATTCACTCCATTTACAAATGTGGATAATTAGACTACGTCAAAATGGCCGTCTACGTCGAAATAACGAGCACTGATTGGACAAAGACAATAGAGGTACGTCGGAAGTAGATAGTCTACGTCGGAAGTAAAATATTTTGACGTTCTTGGCCTTTGATTGGCTAGCAAAGGATATTTCGACGTACACGGACTACGGCAAGACTCAAGAGTGCAAGACTACGGCATAACTAAACTATCTGAGCCGGCAGTCAAACTTCTGGGTAATAATTCCATGTCCTACATAACCCAAGTACTTCATGAAAGCCTTACCCCAACACACAACCTAACCTAAGGATAGCAATTCGTGTAAATGGGACATGGACGTATAACCCTGAAACGCTCGTAATTTTGGAGGATTTCGCACTTTGTCTTTTCTGGCGTGCTTGCATTGGTAACAGGATCAGCTTACAGTTTTCATAAAAAACAGACTATTTTAAATGTATTTGGCGGAGCGAATACAAGCTAGGATGTCTCTAAATCAACACAAAATGAAGAATCAAACATCGTACAAGAAATGTGGACGTATGCATTTCGTCGCCGAACACTTCGAACAACACTACACTGGCCTGAACTTAGCATATAATGGGGATTCTGCTGTACTTAATAGGAGTTTACGTTGCGAGATAATATTGTAAAATTGAATTACTCGGGCGGAGTATTGGCAAATCGTGACATATCTATCAAGAGTTTACAAGACCACTCATTGAGGTACTTTATAGATTTGTAGACGTGTGCAATTTGCAAATTCTTTTTTGTTTCAGTTTGCGCATCGCATTTGTATGTTTTTAGTGTTAAAGCTTAGTATTTCCGCCATCTTGAATTCGCAAAATCTGTTACTTGTGCGCATCACTGGCAGCCATACTGTCCCTAATTTCTGGCCATGAGTTTTTGAAGTAATAAGTAATTATGGATAAAAACTGTGTTATTCTTTGAGGTTGAGAAATATTGAAAAACAACGCGTAATTTTCGCTATTAATTATATTTTTAGCTTCTTTGTCCATTTAAAAAGTCAAAGATTCACAACCACGACAGATTAAGAAATAAATCACCCACCTTTTGACTTTTCAAAGCTGTTTTTATTCTTCGTGCATTCTTCATTTTTAATCTAATTTATTGCAATAAATCAACTTGCATATTAATTATCATAACATATTTTGCTATATTATAAAACAAGTATACATTCACTCTCGTCGTGTATGAATTAACTCATGAGCTTATATACGACTCGAACTCATGGTATAATTGTTAAATATATATATATATATAGCATATAAAAATGTGCGGTCTTAATTAACATACTGATAAAAACATCCAACAATGTTTATCATTTTAAATATTTAAAATCATTAATAATTCATGAAAACAGAAAGAAAATCAGTACTATTTCCGTGGTTTTATATCTGATATTCAATCTTTCTGATTTACATAAATTTTAGCCTTGATTTTCTCGGCTTAGACAACGTTGTTTTTCAAAATTACTATGCCAGTGAACTTAACAAATGAGTCGTTTTTGAAGCTATTCACTTACAGTACGTATATATTGGCTATCGCCTCATGACTTTATTCTTTGATAAAGCACTGCTGCTCATGGTTTAAATATTACTGAAGGAATGTTTTCCATTTTACCAAATATGACCTATACTTGATTTTCGCATCACGATACCAATTTAATTCAATTAAGAAATTGTTGAATTTTAGTATATTGATAACGATACAAGATTAGAATATTGGCTTATTTTTGGTCACATGATCACCTTTCGTATATAAGCTCATTGTTTGTTTACACTCTTTACGTTTCTCTCTGACGAAGGGCCTTCGCTCGAAACGTTAGATTCATACGTTCTCTGTTTCGGCAGTATATCTAACCTAAGTTACTATATCAAGATTAGAATAATTGATTTATTATGTGTATCTTCTACGCGGTAACAAAGAACTAGCTCGTTCGTAAACAGTAAACCAACATTTGACAGAGCAGAAAATTGAAGTTTTACATTCGGTCAGCAATGTTTCAATACTAAAATACAACTTAAAGTTTAATAAATACGTACCAAAGTGGCGATAAAATTCACTTCTAAGGTTTCTTTTAAAGAACTTTTCTTTTCAAATTCGTGTTTCGTAGTCTTACCACTGTTTTGTCTGTTTTTGTTCGAGCACGACGAGCAAGGTATTAGTCTGTTTGGCTCGCCGTTGTAAATAACATACAGTTCAGCCGCGCATATTGTATCTATCACTTAGACCACTTTGGAATTCCCTACTGGCAGAGGGGTTTCTCTACAAGAAAGAGACCTCGGCAAACGTCCCACGCTTTGTTTGATGTAGTCGCCGTCCATGATCTTAAACGTGTCAAACCAGTTCTGATAAAAGGTTTGGTGCAACACACATTCTGATTGGCCACGCAATGACTAACAAGTTGTTTACGTGGTGGCACTAGAGTGTAACAATCAGTATTCCGGAACCAGTTGGGCTTCTGTAACCCTGTTTTTATCTCTTTTGTTCCTATTCCTATTCAAAACATTATTTCCGTAATGAAATAAGAATACTTTGTCACAGAGTCGGTATAAAGTTGTTTCGTGTTTCTGAACTTCGTTTCCAAGGTAACTTCGCGCATGCGCGACAGGAAAAGTGTTGGATGTTTGCAGATGTCTCTTTCCTTTAGAGAGACCTCTGGCAGCAGGGAAACTTTGGAAATGATGTTATCATATGCTTTACACTTTATATTATAACGCCTTCAAAATCTGTTATAACTTAAATTTCTGATGACTCTTATTATATAAATAGGAACTTGACAATTTGCGAACTTTTTATCTTAAGAAAAGGGCTATAGCTATAAACGAAAGCAAACACCACTCGCAGTTCAGTCCTTGGTATCCACTTGCATAGTCACAATAGTACGTCTGTCCTTTAGATGTGCACTTTCCACCATTTCGACATGGTGAGCTTTCACAAGGGTCTAATATATTTAGAAGAAATAAATAAATTAATGCTGAGATATTAATAGCTAACGTTAAGCTCCTCAAATTGTCATAAGTTTAATTGTAAAATTTATGACGGGAAATCGGTGAAATAAAACAAAAATAGAGCAATTTCAAGCACCGTAACATATACTATTCATTTAAACAGATCAATCACCACAACCTACACCAAAAGATTGCGACACCTATTTTTTTAATTTATTATTTTTGTAAACAATCTTTTCCATCACTAAACTGTCTTTACCATTCCAATTTTCTTGTGTTCACCTAGTGTCGCCTATAGACACACCAGACCTAGTGATTTGTTGGTATAAATATATAGTCACCTCCGCCAAAATGGTATGTTTTTACTTTCGTTTATTTTATTATTAGTTTGTTAGGCTGTTAGCCTGTTAAGCCGTTTGTCTATTCGTCTGTTATATATTCTGTTCGTCTTTTGGTCAGTTACTCTGTTAGTTTATTAGTCTGTTAGCCTGCATGTTAGTCTTTTAGTTTGCTAGTCAGTTATTCTGTTAGTCAGTTGGTTTGGTTAGTCGGTTCAGTTTTAGTCTTTCGCCTGTTACCAGGATATGTCAAAAAGCATTAAACCGTTTTAATGTAACTTTGTAGAAGTGCTGGGGGTTTTTTAATTGCATGTCATGCTGTTAAAGATACATGGACTAAGGGAAGAATAAGGGAATATGAATGTCAAAGGTTGTTTGAGATAACAAAGACTGCTTTACAAAAAAGTAGATTGCAAAGGCGACGCGATTTTAACATGGTGTAGCTCCAGCTTTTGATATGCAAGATCGCAGATATATATTTTTACAAACTAACGGGCGGCAATTGCGCCTTAATTCCCCTAGACCTCGAAAATTGCAACACAAGAAGAAAAAAGCAACACGTTCACGAGCGCATTTAGTCGTTTCTAAACGTAAACACTATTCGTATACGTAGAGTATTACATTACCACTTTCACTTTCGCAGTTGTTTCCTTCATAATAACTTGGACAGTTGCAACTGTACGTCTGTCCTTGTGATGTACACTGTCCATCGTTTTGACAAGGTGAGCTTTCACATGGGTCTTAAGTGAAAGAAAGGAAATACAAATTATGAGAATTATTTTTTGAATACATTTAGACACAAATAATATCAACTAAAAATATTTCTTTGTATTGAACGAAGTTTTTATTTGCCATCAGAATATCATTTTCAACTTGCAATGGAAGTTTACCGACGAAAATTTAAACACTCAGTTTAAATCGATTCGGGGAAAAACTTTCCACTTAAAGTTATTTTTATTATGTAGCAAGAACTTGTGGACCGCATTAATAACCAAACGCAAAATAGTCCGAATTCGTTTTAAGATCAACGATTTAATACATAAAAATTCAAAAATCTTTCGCTAAGATTAATTCTCATCCGAAGGTCGAACACAATAAAAGATAAAGCAGCAGATGTAATTATACTCCGTCGGCCTCACGACCGTTCAAATATTGTCCGTTTGGACGATGGAAAAGCGCAATGCACTACGTGACTTGCATATACGGTCGTGGACATTAGAGTTACATAGTTAGAAAGTTACTTACAAGATGAACGATGACACGGAGCATGCCTTATCACGGAGACAACATTTTTTGGATCAATCCAAGCAAATGCCGTCACAAAAGCAAATTCTTCACATCAATAACAAATAGATTCTTTTGCGCGACCACCTTAAGAATAGGTATGCAATGCATGGACGTGTCTACAGGGGCGTAGCGTGACCATTTTGACTGGGGGGGGGGGGGGGGTGTAACGTCTAAGTTTTACCGACGAACACGTGGCCGTGGACGCTCCTCCGGAGAAAAGTATCTAGGCACGAGATTATATATACATACGAAATCCACAGTTATAGCTTCATGTTTAATGTTTATTTTCCACATGAACACCTTTATCATAATTACATGCATATCACGAAATAAGTGTATCGTTGGTTGCAACTTGCGATCCTATATCTCCGCTATAAGTCTATAAGTATAAGTATAACAGTTAGTCATTGTAAATCTACAAATACAATGCACTGTATTTTCAATCACAAGACAGTGTAGTATATCATAAAAAAAGTACAAAACGCGCATGCTGCTTGCATTATCGTTTTAAATTTTAACTTTCCTAGTCTTACATATGGACCACGAGTCGGCAAGTTTATCCAAGTCAAGGCAGTCCAAAATGTCATTTGCACTGGATAAAATCATTAAGTCGTCAGGACGATCTTCTTTCATTGTCGATCTCAGATAGTTCTTTACCAGCCTTAACTTGGTGAAGGAACGTTCATTGCTTGCGACAGATACTGGAATGGTCAACGCTAATTGGTAAGCTTTAGCAAGGCTTGGGTGAAAACGTTGCTTCGGATTTTGTATCGGTTTTTGCGCTCCTTTGGAGGCATTTTGACTGAACTAGTAACAGTGTAATCCGCAGAGTTTACTTTTGAATAAATTCGTTTAAAACCTCTGTCCTCTAAACCTGATGTGAGATGTCTGATGAATCTGACACCGTGCGTGGGAAACTGGAGTAACAATTGGCAACTAGCAACTAACAAGATGTAAAGTTTTATCGTGTGAAAATTACACGTGAACCGGAAATTAAGATTTTCCGCGTGGTCTCGATTTCATTCACCAGAAATACAAGCGTCTGCACGCAGGCTAATCCCACATTCCCACGCCTGCCATGGCAGAAATTGCACATTAATTAAATCAAACATTTTTACAACTAGAAAATTTAAACTGTGACTAAAAGTCATTTTTACCGACAACCAATTTTAATGTAGACGAACAGTTTACCGATAGCCGACAGGTCTATTTATCACAAGGTTTTCAAACTTCCAGTTTTACCGATCGGTTTTACCGACGGCTCCAGTCATTACCGACCGACTCCGCGTTTTACCGACTAGTTCAGTAAAAAGTGTGTGTGTGTGGGGGGGGGGGGGGGGGGGGTGTTACACCCGCACGCTACGCCCCTGCGTGTCTACTGCTATTACGTGCATTTTAATTGTTAACAAACAATGGTTAACAACTCCGATATGAACAGCTTCCGGAGTTAACAATGACTAATTGAGTTAAGGGGTCTTACACCAAAATTTATTTTTTCTTTAAATTTAAAATTAAGAGAGAATAAGGTTCATATGATTAGGGTATGTGAAAATGTGACCCAGAAAATACTGTGACCCATTCTCGTGTTGCTATGGTAACCGAGATAATTGTCCCCCATTGTGATAAAGAACCTTTATTTTCAAAAATGATAACTCATGAAGGAAAGGTCAAGAAAATGTTTTTAATGGTTAATTTTATCAATGAATACGTATTGAAGGAGCTGAACCTAAAACAATGAAACGTTTATCAGTTTTATTAGAATTTGTAAAGAATAGATTTTTAAAAAAATTAAGCAAGCATGCAGTGTATTATAAAATTAAAGAGTTTTACAACACTTGTCTATTTTAAAGTAATTTTTTTTATTAAAAATGAACCAGACAATTTAGAATAATTGGTCAAAACGTAATAGAAAAATATTTTTTGAAATATTCGGTTTTTGTTGAATTTCGTGATTTGAGAAAAACAGCTTTAAAGTTAATTAAGATGAAAATGTTATGTTGACGTTCGTCATGCAAGTCTTACAGCATCGGTAAAATATATTAAAATGGCGTTTAGAACATGAAAGGGCTCAAAGGGAATTGCATATTCCCGCGCGAGTGTTATTCGGCGGGACTGGATCACTGGAAGCGCCTCGTTTTGTAATGGAACCAAGACGTAGTTCTATGTCAAGGTGTCACTCCGTCGAAATAAAGTCCATTTGAATACGTTGCGACTGACTTATGGGACATCATGTAAAGTCCGAGTAATAGTCGATCTGCCGATGACTTCCCAAAGAATTGAACAACGTCGAACAACGTCGGATATTTTGGCGCTGTTGTTTATGTGGTGGAGGTCGCATTAAGGAACTGACGGAGACTTGAAGTTTAGTCTAGCTAGGCCAAAATATTTTTTTTTTTTAATTTAGACTGGCATATTATTGAGATGTGTAAGTACGTCTTCGGCGTAGGAAGTGTTTGGCTTTTGGGTTTTGACTCCGAATTAGACATTATAACGGTTCAGTTCCCTATGTTTAGATAATTGGGGAAGGTCCACGTTGAATTTTCACAAAGTATATCCAGAATGAAATTCGAGAGTAGTTTTCAGGGCGGTGATGGGCTCTATGTTATTGGTGTTTATATCTGTTGAATGAAACGCAAGTAGCGTATATTTTTTTTATTCAGTCCATTTATTTTCTTCCTTTCTAACGTTGATGAAATATTGCTGCTAAGTAGTTAAATAAACGACTGAGCCTCTACAGGGCTGGTTTTCATACGATTTACAGTTTAACTGAACATTAACACAGTGTACCGCTCCCCCCCTAATAAATATATTGATCTTGGTAGCCAATTTCATAACAGTTCATCTCACTGCGATGTAAATAATTCCGTTTCTTCAATATGTCGTTGTCTGAAGAAGTACCCGACCCAAATCTTATATCAAAATAATTCGCGAAATGTGGAGAATATTCTTGGTATGGGATGAAATCGTACTGATCGTTTCTCGCAGCCACTAGATAATGAAAAAATGTGACCTGTTTAACTGCCACAATGCTTTTTGTCTGCTTTCTGATTGGTCCACTCAGCGATGAATCTGAGGTGATAAAATTGTTCTTCAAAAGTAGTTTTGGAAAAGAGACTGGTACTTATTCAACACTGCACTGACTTTACTCGTTTCAGTTTCCCCTTCGGAGTTGTCATTTTGAAGTATGAGATTTTAGAATTTGTTGGTCCATTGAACTGTAGATTCAGCGGTTGTTCTGTTAAGCAACAATGCCGGCGAAATTATAAACGGAGTGGGAAAATGACAGACGAAATTGAACATTTATTCGAAGCAATAAGCTCTACAGAAAACAAAAACGACTACAAAATGGTTAGAATGGAAATTATTAACGGTGAGATCGTTAAATTGTTTATAAAACGAAATATCTGCAAGCAAAACACATTTCAAAATTACGTTTACTATTGATAAGATTTCGTGATGTAAACTACATTTTAAAATTAGTTTCTTTCAACGTTTTGTCATTTTTACATATGAAATGAGTGAAAATATATTGTTTCAATATTGTACACGAAAATCCCTGCTAAATGATGCAAGAAAACTTTACTTTTAGATCAGTTACCGTTTCGGACAAGGAAATGCCCGGAATGATGTTGAACATTTGTTGTTGGCAGTTAAAAAAATGTTTTAAACGAGCCTCAAAAAATACGTTATGGTCGATAATTTATTTAACTTTTGTTGGTAAATTTATACTAGAACAATTAGACAACTCGCCCTCATTTTCTATGAGCGATAGTCAACTCGGCTTTGCCTCATTGACTATTCGCTCTTAGAAAACTCGGGCTCATTGTCTAATGTTTATTAGTAAAATTTTAGAAGTAACTACTGCATTTCTCGTCCTCTGATTGGTCGAGCTGAACTGCCTATTTCGCGATAGTTACCTCGCGCGAGGTAACTATTGCTAGAAATTGTGTCGGAAAATGTCGGAATCATCATTTTGACGGATGGTGTCTAATCAATGATGTAATTATTTTTCAAAATGGCGACTGCAGCGACTATTCTTTTAAACCTAACAAATTGTCAAAAAACTCAACAGATAGAGACTGTATACACAGAAAAGCTCTAAGTTGGAACTATTTGAAGGTGAGAAAGTGTTTAGTCATAAAATTATTTGAAGTTTGGGTCAGTTTTAATCACTGTGTGGAATTGAAGTCTTAGACAGCTGTCAAAGCGTGAAGTTGAACAATGAGCATTATTTAAATTTACACGTCTGTTTTAAATTTCTTGGTTATTCTTCTCAGGCCTGAAATTTTACTAAAACAATTAGTTACCTCAGTCTCAGTGATTATCGTTTATATTTACCTCGTCGCTTCGCGGCTCGGTAAATATTCAACGATAATCACCTCCACTTCGGTGACTAATTGTTAAATAGAGTTAACACTAATAGAGTTAACAAATTACAGAGTTAACAGCTAACAGAGTTAAGACCTAATAGCGTTAACAGCTAATAAACTTAACATCTATAAGACTAACATGGACTCTCACCCCAAGGACCGAAGTAAAGCCCAATTTGATTGAGTTAGTATTTGAATGGGTGACCATGTACATATCTGCATGGGCTTCGGACTCATGCTTCTGTGCCGGATTTGAGTAGTTATTAGTGCTCAGCCTCCTGTGCTTTGATGGCTTTACTCCGACTTCCTTTTAAGGTAAAAACACAGCATGGCTAGCATCGACAATCTTGACAAAAATCTTGTTCAGCTCTGAATACAAGGTCATTACAAGTACATACAGTAATTACAACATGTTTTTACCATGTAGCTATAGGCATGACTGAACGCAGTAGATATATGCATGTCTGGACATGCCTATTTTTGTTGTTTTGAAGTCAGTTAATTGCTCAAGGTGTCTTTGCACGTATTATTGCAAACATATTTCGGTTAAGATAGGTGCGTTATCAGCAATGCAATTAAAAATGCTCTATATACCTGAAACGAAGTTTAAATATATTTACAATCACTCGATTGCGCATTTATTTAAGTATGTGTAGAGTATAACTTGTGCAATATCACTCTTCAATAAACCGGCGTACCGTCGTGTAAAATGATAATTAAAACGCGTTTGTGTTAGCCAGTGGCGCAATCTATAACGGCTTCTGCGCGTATCGCTATTTGAGGAAGGGACCTTTTATTATTTCAACAATTACCGTAGAAGGTACACGTTCTTTAATTTCAGCACAAAAACAAATATCAGAGAAGTAATACTAGGTTAAAATAAATCCGAAATTCTAAACGTCTTACAACGTCTATTCATCATCATCATAACCTGTTTTTCCCCTCAAGGGGGGTCAGGTCGTCTTGTTACTGCTTTCCATCTTCCTTGATGCAGTCCTTCCACCTCTGTCTCGGTCTTCCTATCGGCCTTTTCCCCACTTCTCCTCTCTCTGCCGCCCACTTGATTAATTCATCCCCTTCGCACCTTCGCACATGACCGTACCATCTCATTCTGCTTTCTTGTACCTTATCTCTTAGCTGTACCACCCCAACATCCCTTCGCACCTCTTCATTCTTCATTCTGTCCCTCCTGCTAACCCCTCTTATCGCCCTCAAGCATTTCATCTCCGCCACTTCCAGCTTGCGTAGGTGTTGTTTCTTCACGGCCCACGTCTCAGATCCATAGAGGGCTGCAGGTCTAACCATCGTCTTGTAGATCTGTTTCTTCAGTTTTACAGGCATCCTTCTGTCATACATGACCCCGCTGACATTGTTCCACGCTGCACCTATTCCCTGCACCCTTGCTCGTATTTCCCGATCCAACCCTCCTTGCTCTTCGACCCAGCTCCCAAGGTATTTGAAAGTCGCAGTTTGTTTCAGTACCTGGCTGTTTATATTGATGGAAACCCTTGGTGCTGGTTCTGTGCGCGTTACTACCATAACCTCCGTCTTTGACTGGCTCATCTTCATACCGTGGCTGTGCAGTTCTTCATTCCATTTGCTAGTGGCCCTTTGTAGCGCCTCCTCGGTCTTCGCATTCAATGCAATATCATCAGCATATGTCAGCTTCTTTCCACGACTTGATGGGCATCTTCTGCTGATATAGTCCAAGATATGATGAAAATCAGTGGACTTAGCGCAGAGCCCTGGTGCAGTCCAACATTCACTTCAAAGGCATCTGTCTTCCCAAAGCATGTTCTAACTCTGGTTGTTGGTGTACGGTACATTGCTGTAACCATAGTGATGATTTCTTCTGGGACTCCATAGAGCCTCAAAATCGGTGCGATCGTCTGTCTGTTGATCTTATCATACGCCTTCTCTAGGTACAAGAAACACCAATAACTGTCTTGGCCAAATTCCAGCTTCCTTTCCATCAGCTGTCTCAAGATGAAGAGTGCATCGGTGGTGCCACGACCTTGTCGAAAACCAAATTGTTCCTCTCCCAATTGCTCGTTAACGTACAGTCTAATTCTGGTGTCCATTATCCTCTCCAGACACTTCATGAGCTGTGATAATAACTTTATTCCTCCGTAGTTACCGCACTCGTGTATGTTTCCTTTCTTCTTAAAGATCGGAACCAAAATGGATTCCAGCCAGTCATCAGGTACTCGTTTTTACTTCCAAATTGCTTGCATCAATCTGTGTACCCATAGTACACCCTCGTTTCCAAGTGCCAGTATCACCTCTAAGTTCACCTCGTCGGGTCCAGGTGCCTTCCCACACTTCACCTTCGAGATTGCCTTCTTCACTTCCCCCAGCGAAATGTCTGGTTGTGGTGCGACATTTGCTGGTGTTGTTGGTATCTCGGCGCTAAACGGGTTCTCTTCGTTTAATAACTTTCCAAAATACTCCTTCCACCTATCCTTGACACCTGGACCATTCACAATGAGCTGTCCTCTATCGTTGTTGATGAAAGGTGACGCTATATTGTCTTCTTCCGCACCTCTTCTCTCCTTTGCCAGCTTGTAAATCTTTTTTCGGGCAACTTCTGGCCTCGTCTCCAGTTCATCATATAACTCGTTCTTCGCTTCATCCTTTGCTTGTCGCACTGCCTTCTTCGCCTCGTTACTCGCTTGCTTATAATCCTCTCTCGCCTGCACCGAAGGTCGTAGTTCCAATTCTTTCCTTGTCACCTTCTTTCTCTCCACTGCACTGCACAGTACTATTCCACCACCACTCCTCTCTGTCAGGTTTTTTGCCATACTTGGCCCTGCCACATACCTCTTGCGCTGCTTCAACCAAGGCTGTCTTCGGCGTCATCCATTCTGTTTGTGCAGACATAATGGGCTCAATCAGCGGGGTGTTCGCAAGGGCTTTCTGTTTAAACATAATGCCCTTGGGGCCACGCAGCTTTCCACATCTAATCCTCGTTTCTGTTGAGCAGAGCTCTCTTTTCTGGAACCTTCTGAGCTGGAGTGTCGCCACCAGGGGCTTGTGTTGTAAGGCCACTGTTTCGCTTGGGATGACTTTCACGTCGTTGACAAGTTTCCACTGTGCTTTTCTAACCAGCAACATGTCTATCTGTGTCTGTCTAACCCCACTCCTGTATGTATACAGTTGTGAGTCACGTTTTTCGAACCAGGTGTTAGCAATCATCCAATTGTTTACCAGACACATATCCAGCAGATCTTCTCCTTCGTTGTTACGTCTGTCCTTGCCAAATCTACCAATACAGTCTTCGTATCCAGTCCTATCACATCCAATGCCGTGATACTTGATATAAGATAACTATACGGGACTAGACCCAGACCCCTGGGCTTATAAAGGTCGCAGCACCGGGTTTGGGCGGCCATATTTGAACATTTGGCCGTCTGGAGTAACTTGGAGAACTAATCGGAGTATTATTGGAGTTATTCGGAGGACGATATAAGGCCAAAGATGTAAGTCGTTTGTAACGTTGTATACTCGTCTTTATATGTCAAATGTCAGTCGGTGTAGTATGTTTATCGTGTATATTTTTGTAATTTGGTTTTTAGTTTTCACCGAATGCTGTAGTTCAGATTTTATTAAACCCGTTGATATCATATGAACTGTACGTTGTCGGTTGACACTTCGCTCCTCATCCGTGGGGACGCGACATCCAACATGAGCGTTCAAGTCTCCTAGTATGATGAGTACTTCTCCTGGGCTTGCTCTTTCCGTCAGCGACTGAAGGTCTGCTCTGAACTGTTCTTTGACGTCGTCGTCGCATCCGCTCTGTGGCGCATAACACGACAGTATAAACACCATCCGTTCCTTTAATTGCACTCTGACGGCCATTAGTCGGTCGTTAACCCTAATCACTTCCACTACCGTCTTTTTTATGTCACCACGTAACACAATCCCTACGCCATTTTTCTTCTGTTCGCTACCAATGTAGTACATCTTGCAATCCATGCCTAGGTCTCTTGCTCGCTGTCCTTTCCATCTAATCTCTTGCAGGCACAGCACATCAAGTTTCCTTCGTACCATCATTTCCGCACATTCAAATTTTTTAGCTGTTAGAGTCGATACGTTTAGAGTCGCCACTCGTAGTTGTGTTGTAGCAGGTCAGTTATTTTACCTCCACTTTTCGCTTTTTGGGCTAGACTCCACAACCTAAAGGAGCCAGGTAGAGGGGAATCTGCCGGTATCCTACTGGTCCGGGAATGCCGGACTTTCTGGCGGTCGAACACTCGGCATAGGGCTAAATAGCCCTCCCACCGTTGGTGGTTACCCCTGGCGGGTCGACGTTTTATATTCCATTATGTCGTCCCTTATAACCGGTTACTGCAACCACCCTTCCTTCTGGCTGTCCCATAGTAACAAGACTGTCAACTTGCGCCATTGATATTCCACCGGTTGGCGAGACCTGCCGTGGATTCGCAGTACCCCACTGACTGGGGCGGGTGACCGGCAACCTTGTTCCAATCTGGTGGAATCATCATTCGCCCGTCGTGGCGAGCCTACCGCTGACTTTCTCTCTCGAGGTCCCGCCAGGCTGCCTAACACCTTGCTGCTGCCCAAGGTGTGTTTAACTCGCGTTGGCAGGGGCGTTACTCCCTGAGTAGCTTTCCAAACTACCGCGTACCTTCTATTAAAGGCAACAAATGGACAAAACCTATATTGAAACTTGTTCTAGGTTTTTATTGGCAAACATATTAAGTACGACATTACTAATACATACTAAGGTAAAACGCGAAATATTTGCGGAAATTTTTTAGAGATATATAACGTAATACAGCGGTTGTCACTGACAAATGTCACCACGTCACGGTTCTCTGAACGCCGTGGACGTTAGTTCGCAAATTTACACTTGTTTCTTTACAAATAGTCAGTGCTACTGTTTTCTAGTATCATTTGCATGGTATACTTTATATTTAATAATTTTTAACCGGTATTGCATCGACAAAATAAAATTATTTAGAGGTCAAGCGACGACGGTTCTCACTTCCCGCAGTATAAAGCGATAGTATAAGATCAAGTTATTTATATCAATATAGCGAGCATCGTTGCAAAAAACGCATTTGAAAAGCGTGCGCTGTAAATATGCATTATTTTCTTATTCAAAACTGATATATGACAAGGCGCGCGTGTAGAACATGTGATTTTAAACCACAATCTTTGTTCTAATAGATGTTGTTCTGGTGAGAACCGTGGACAGAACAGTCGCACAACAGGGGGGGCATTTTGACTATTAAATCTCGTATTTCCTTACTGAATTTTGCAAAGAAACAGTTTGTTTCGCCTACTATAATACTGCTTTAGCTTTTTAGATTTAAGGTACGGTCCTTAGTTGCCTTTAATTTATTATCGAGTCGGTTTTCTTTGTTCTTCCGAGGTCTTTATATCGCATAAAGACCTTGAATACTAATTAGATACGAAACGAAGAAAAAAACAAGGAAAATCTTTGTCCAAGGTGGAAAAAAAAACAAAATTTTGTTGGAAAACCTCCTCGATAATAAATTAAGTCAGATTGCGCGTCCTCGGGTCTTTATATAGCATACATCCCTCGTTCTCGGGATTTATCTATTACATAACGGCATTTTTTTTACAATATAAAGAAATAGCTTTTCAGACAATCAATGACAAAATACCTTGGGACACCTCGTATTGTTGGTACTTACCTAATATTGCTTTCAATTTTTTTCGTAATAAAGTGTATCCCTTCCTCCCCCTCCCTATCCAATGTTGAATTTAAAGTAAGGAAGTCAGTAAACATTGAAACGAACGCCTAAATAGTCACCAACATTGAACAGGGGGACCGGGGGATATTTAGAGTGGAAATATTGTCGTTTAGGTTGAAGTGTCCCAACACTTTTGTCAGTGATTGTAGCATGCATCGATCTTCTCTTAACAACACTGTGCATTACGACATTAATATATCATATTTGCACTAAAGAAATACCAAACGATTATACGTGCAGGATACTAGCTCTGATCCATGCAAACACGCGGGATGTTGCGAGACTTGAGAAAAGCGTACACTGTAACCAAAACACGAGCCGCTAGGCGAGTGTTTTTAGCTTTTCACGAAAGTCGAGCAACTTCCCAAGTGTTTCGATCAGAGCATCCTGCACGGAAAATCATTTGGTAATTCTTTTATAAAATAATTGACTCCAAAAAAACGGTATGTTTAGCCACAAAAACATGATGAAAATAAAAATTCTCTCGAAATTCGTCAACTACCAATCGTATTTCTTCTACTAGCACTGGTGACTCAACAACAAATAACATTTCGTTTCTAACTTTGATGACGTTTCCACTGAGCAGGCGAAATGGGGAAGCTGACAGGCCGAAACATGTATTTAATTTAATATCGTTATTTTTCTGCCTTTTAAATTGTACGTGTGCTTCGACAAAAGCTACGTGCATTGTTTGCAAAAGAAATTACAAATATAATTGAAGAGGATACTAGAAATGAGAAAAGCCGACTAATATATTCACGAACGTATGTCATTCTAAAATATAAACAGTCGACTGAAAACAGCGACACAGGCGTGCTTTCAAAGACGAGATGAGGGTCTTAGGGCAATTTTTAACGGCAAGCATCGACCATGCAACAATGTGTTCATGTACAACCAGATAATGTAATCATAATTTCCATTTTGTTGGAAACGGCAAACTTTTGCAGAAATTGATCATATTTGGATGTCGTCGTCGCACTGAAATCAGTAGCATTGACAAGTCCAACTTTATTGTATGATCTGAGGAAGACAAAAAACATAATTGTATATTTCGATGTAATAACGGAATTATACAAAGACAGAATCTGAGTGCGTTTTACAGACAGCTCTAACTAGTAAACAAGTCGGATGAATAAGAATGAGTACATAATTTACCTAACGGCAATTTTTCTATTACTAAGTACCCCTCAGATGTCAAGAGCAGTAATGGAATAAAATAAAACCAGCATTTAAATGTTGGTGGAAACGGCAAAGTTTGGAGTTACATTGTCGATCAAACATCAGTTAATTTCCTCCACTGCACCAGTTCTACAGCATATAGCAAATGAAAAAAATGGGGGTCACCGAGTGTATTCGTGAGCTACGCAAAGTTAAAGCTTATAAACATGGAACATTTTCCTATCATTTCATCTATACGAAACTATGCTACAATTTTTTTCATTTTTTTCAAAAACTAAAAATATTGTTAGTATCTTCTTGTCTGAAAGTTATCAGTAGCTGATTTAGTCGCCGTAGTAACATCTTAATGTGTTTACATTACATGGGGGCTACAAAACACACTGATTTATCTTGGTGCAATAGTAAATAAGTATTTAATATTTTTCTAACAAATATCTTAAATTATTTATTTATTTAACTAACTATACAGTATGGATACAGTCGGTAAGAAATACCGTGTTTGTAACCTCTGGTAAAACTCGCCACTCGTTTATAAAATCATATAAACAAAGGCTTTAGTTATGTATCAAAGTGTTTTGAAAAGTCCTCTGACGTATCCAAGGAATTAAATCTATGGGAAGTATTCCTTTCATTATAAAGCAATGGGGAAACTTTTAATGATATAATACAGGCAAAGAAATTAACAGAGCCTCGTTATTGAATGTAAATAGCTAAATAACTGCTCGAACACAAGACGTCCCGGAGAAGTCATTTTTTTTTTTATCAAAACCGCATGTGTAACTTTTAGTATTTTCTTACATAAAAAGGGAAACACTTTTTCGAGTCTTCTATTTTATACATGTTTGGGACAAAAAAGGTATTTTCCTTTTGGTGTGGTATTGGTGGTGTGCAGCTTACGCCGTTATTGCCGCTATGTTGGATAAATTTGACAAAAGCTTTCCATCTCCTGCAATATAATTATATCTTCATCTAACATGTCAAAAATATATTTGTGCTTCAATTTTTAAGAGATTGGTTCCACACCACATATACATATTTCTTGGGATAACACATATTATATTTAGGAATAAGAAAATGGCCGCCCATCTTTACATATGGCTTGACGCAAATACGAGAGTGAGTTGGAAACCTTTGATGTGTATGGCCTATATTGTGAATAAAGCTATAAAAGTAACCACAATGCAAGATCCATCACGCGTCTTAATTGAGACTATAACTCCTTTACCGTTAGAGTTCTCACTTTGACGAGTAATATTGTAATTAGGTAAGGAGACTTTATTTATTGAGGGTGTCATATGACAGTATTTAGATACTGATAACTGAATGGCCCTCATCCCTTGATGGGATTAGTTTGTCGAATTAACTTCTTAAGGAAACTATTGTGTTGATTTTGCGGAGAGAGCAACACCGGAGAACACGGTAAAAAAACCATCAAGGCATAGAAGAGAACCAACAATTCTACTCACACGAAGCTAATGTGGTCACCCATCCAAGTATACTAATCCCATTCGACCTGGCGTAACTTCAGCGGTAACAGGCAGCACGCTATAACATGTATACAGTTAATCACAGTAAAATAATAGAAGGTGACTTTAACAGTAAAAAAGGTAACATTTTAAATAGTTTTCGATATTAGTATAATCGTCTGGTGTTAGCCAAATAAAATACATAAGACTTGAAATCGGATGCTGCCCAGAAAGAGTTAATTATATATAATAATGCATGAGTCTGAACAACTTAGGATAACAAGTTTCTAATTTTCAAGGCGAATCTTTAAGGGGGTGTTCATATGATCCCGTTAAGCAGGCTGACCCGGTAAGCGAGACGAAGTCTGTCTTGTGATCATTTGGTAGTTTTCATCCCGCCTACCGAGAAGAAATCATGAATAAAATTAGCTTGTCTGACGATCCGTGATAAGATATCAGCCATCCAAGCTCCCGATTTTGTCGTATTACACGTTTTTTTTTTGCTTCAAAATCAATCCTTTTATTATACAATTGAGATTTATATTCCAATAAACAATAAAAGTTCAACTATCCTTAAATAGGGAAATAAGTATGTGGCGAGATCTCGGTAAGCGGGCCAGCCTTCTAACCGAGATCATATATGAACACCCCCTAAGTGTATAGCTACTTTCTCTGGAGACGGTCTGAGTGCACGGGCCGAAAGCTCAGAAATTAAAAAAAGAAAAAGAAAAAAAAACCCAAACCAATAATGATGCAAACTACTACATTTTATCTAAGATTTATTTATTGCACACAAAACATTTTATTAGGTAACGTTGCATCTTGAATAAAAAACACCCAACAAAAAATGACATCATTTTTTATGATGACAATGATGTAGCAAGATGCAACGAAATGTTAGTTAAGAAAATGTTCTGTATATGCACCAAAGTCCTTTGGGCTCCTATATTAATTTTTAAATTAAGACAGATATGATTAAGCTTTAGAGAATTCGGCCACTATTGCTCTCAATCTTATTTAATTTGTCAAAACCTCTGACACAGTTTGTGCATGCTTATGACAACGTAACAAACGGTTCTCGTCTGGCAATGCTCTATCTTGCGTGCGCACACGTCTATTTCAACAAAGAAAGTAAATTGCATTTATTAAATTAGATAATTATAAGTTATAATTAAAAGTTAAACTAAGACAAATGAAGAGGCGTCGACCAAGTGGTCAAGCAAAATAGTTGTTCACTGAATCAAGTAGTTGTAATTCTGTCCATTGAATTCTATGGTCCTGTACCTAGGCATGTTTTGCAATAGTTGATTTGTCTATTTGTTTTGTTGACGTCAGCAAAATTTGGCAACAGTTATTCTCCCTGCAGACAGACCGTCCGCGAGTACACGGGCCGAAAGTTTAGAAAGTAATAAAAATTCCAAACAACATGGTGTAAACGTACAACATTATATCTAAGATATTATTGCCATGCAAAGCTTCAAGCATCATACAATGAATTAATAATGTTTGTATTATATCAAGGTTATCTGCTGGGCTCTGATATTTGTATTTAAATTACGCTTCCCGCATATTATCTCAATTGCTGGCAATTTTGAAAAGAATATATAATATCGGTTCTACCTTAATTTTTATCCATATTACTTCAAGTCACAATTCATACTCACTTTGCGATACGTCATTTTGCCGTGTGTTTATCGTATTTCATTCGTACTGCGAGTGGAGTTTAGATCATTTTATTCAAGGGAACCGTTTTCCATAAAAAGGAAACAGGAAGAAAATTTGACTTGAGCAAAGGTATAGTCAAATTCGTACTTTTATTTTATATTTTTTCATAATCGTGCGTGTAAGAAAACTATGTAGATTTGACCAAGAAGAGAACATTATATTGTCCCAAATGTTGTTAATGTATGGAACATATATATATATATATATATATATATATATATAAATGGGATTGAAGAAGAGCCAGAAGAGGATTGCTATGAGAAAGCATCCACGTTTCTTCAAAGCAGGCTTGCATGGGATAACGATTGAAAATTCTGAATTTGATCGAATTGGTAGGCCTGGGAGTGGCAATCGTGAAATGATTGTAAAGTTCAAGAGTTACTGGGCCAAAGACTTCTGTTAAAAAATAGTACATTAAATGATGATCTTTTTGCCATAATTGTATACCCTCCCCTGCTCGTGCGTGCGGATACCATCGCGAAACTATACTAAACATTTGTTGCATTCTCCTCTTTGGAATACTTGCCGTTCTAGTCTTCGTACTTCGGCTGCAGAATGTCTTAGGAATTATTGGTAAAACTCTAACGAAACTGAGAAGCTTTCGTTCTTTGTGGATGTTATAATGTTAATTTTAACTCGAATTGTAAATTTTTTTTTGCTGTTCAAGAATTTATTATTGCTACATCCCGCTTCTCAGTTCATAAATAAAAGTTATTAAATGTAGAAAACTGTAACAAGTTTTCGGAGATGCAATCACGTATGTAAAATTTGCTTAATATTACTTGCTGTATGTGTTTCTGGAAGCTTGTTTCAGTATGTAAATGCATTTATTTCCAAGCGATAAGCTACACAAATGTTATCTTAATATTTTTTGTTACATGTACTTCTAGTCATTGCCTCTTTATATAGTTTGAAAGTTTGTTGTTGTTTTTGTAGGAGAGCCCCCTAGATGAGCTTATGCTGTTGGGGCAATTGTTTTGAATAAATATATTTAAACGGAACATATATATTAATACATTTATCTTATAAATATATTTCGACATTGAATTATAGTTTTTTAAATATTATATTGAGAATCGTGCAAAAACGTAAATCAGCTACTTTCTTTTGTTTTGGTATACTTTCCATTTCTACACGGGTCGTTTTCCTAACAGTATTAATATTTATAATTCTTTGGCATTTAAACTGTCGACATGTTATTGAAGTAAAGAATAACTCCATAAAAATATCGTCTTAAAACCCAAGATATGAGTCCAAACAAGACGAAACAACATTACGGTAATATTTCGACTCCATTTCAAATATTACAGTAATATTTCACAAATTACAAAATATTCTAACTTTATTTAAAAAACTCATTAATAATTCATGAGGAAAACACAAAGAAAAATCATAACCGTATCGTGGTTTTATATCTGATAAAATTTTCTCCTGATTTACATAAACTTTAGCTTTGATTTTCTCGCCTTAGACAACGTTATTTCTCAAAATTACTACGCCAACGAACTTACCAAATGGTGATCGTTTTTTAAGCCATTCAAAACACTCGCAGAACGTGTTTTAAATAGTACTTCAAAGATTACAGTGATATCTCGACTCTGTTTTAAAGATTACAAAATACTTCGACTGCAAAGACTGATTACAGTAATATTTCAACTCTATATTTCAAAGATATTACATTCAATCGTTATTCTAAAATTCCGACTCTCTTTCAAAGATTACGGAATATTTCGATTCTATTTCACTGATTACGAAATATATGTTATATGTATTTAAAAACTAACAGTGTATTTAAAGTTTTGCAGAAGTATCTTTATATAAATCTGTAAATAAACATCTTCTTTCCAAAAAGAAAAATATAAATAAATTGTATTTACTATCCGTTTTGTTACTTCAGCAATATTTTAGAAACTGTAGTCCTTCACACCATCTTCTGTTTGTGAAGTGAAGTATTAAACAACTTATATAATTCTCTCTTATTACAATAATGGAATTATTCCAAAGTTTTACAATTGCCGAGTTCAACAATAGCTACACGATCAC
Source organism: Paragorgia papillata (assembly GCA_035771165.1). Taxonomy (NCBI): domain Eukaryota; kingdom Metazoa; phylum Cnidaria; class Anthozoa; order Scleralcyonacea; family Coralliidae; genus Paragorgia; species Paragorgia papillata. The sequence continues at coordinate 1,808,698 of JAWNZC010000132.1, forward strand.
TGCATAGATTGCTTCGTTGTGATATTGAGTGATCTATTGATTTAACTCTTGCTAGACGGCATCAGACTCTTCAGTCCTAAATGTATTCTACTCTAGACTTTCTAACACCATAAAAAATCCACAGACAAGAAACAGTTAAAGAGATGTGTTGCACTCGATTCTTCGCCTTTTTTCTATCTCCTGTATGTTACCGAGCTCACGCGTTGTTTGTCAGGATGAATTCAAGTCAATGTTAGGGCAGTTTATATGAAAGCCAATAAAATTCGCGGCGGACACAAGGTGTGTATACAGTAAGACGCGCATCGACGTATTGATTTATACGGTGCTTTAATCAATCAAGCTCCAGCTTGTGTATTATTAAAGATACAAACATAAGTCTTTGTACCTTTTCCCGATTGTTTTGCTTCTTCAAGATATGTCCAAGATATGTAAGCCGCGTCTTATTTAGGGTCGTTTAAACAAGAGCCAACAAAACGCGGTTTACACGAGACAACAAAACGCGGCTTACGCAAGACGCGCTCTGCATAAGATGCAATCTGGCCCATTTATACAACGTTTTTGAACAAGACACTTCTTGTGCAAGTCTTTGTACCTTTTCCCGATTGTTTTGCTTCTTCAAGATATGTCCAAGATATGTAAGCCGCGTCTTATTTAGGGTCGTTTAAACGAGAGCCAACAAAACGCGGTTTACACGAGACAACAAAACGCGGCTTACGCAAGACGCGCTCTGCATAAGACGCAATCTGGCCCATTTATACAACGTTTTTGAACAAGACACTTCTTGTGCAAGTCTTTGTACCGTTTATACGACTGTTTCGCGTCTAATGTAAAATGTGTCCTGTGTAAGCCATGCACGTCTTATTTAGTGTCGTTTAAACGAGAGCCAACAAAACGCGGTTTACACGGGACGCGCTCTGCGACTGCATCAGACGATCTGACCCATTTATACAACGTTTTTGAACAAGCCGCTTCTTGTGTAAGTCTTTGTACCTTTTATACGAGTGCTTCGCGTTTTACGTAAGATTTGTCCTGTGTAAGCCACGTCTTATTTAGGGCCGTTTATACGAAAGCCAGTAAAACATTGCTTACACAAGACGAGTGTTTCGCGTCTTATGTATAAGTTATGTTCTGTATAAGCGGTGCCTAATGTATATATGTAGAAAGTAAGCTTTAAAATCTCTCGTAAATGATCCTAATGCATGTGAAGACTTAAGCTTGTTATTCTGTACAGAATTGCAAACGTTCTTATCTCCGCGATTTCTCAACACACAAAATAGTTTATATTAAGAGTTTCTGTTTTCTCAAAACTTGAAAACAATACAGAAATGAAGTACGTTTTGTGGAAAACCACGCAAAATATTCATTTGCTAAATACGTGGTGCTTCCACAAAACTTGTATATTTTACATTATTGTCATGAAAACTTTCAAAGGATTAATACAGAAATTATAGTAGAAATTTAAATGTTCTTAATATGGTTTAATTTACGTTGTCAAGAAATTAAAGTGCCTTTCTTTATAAAACCATGGGGAATCCGGGGCTAATAAACGAAAGGAGGGAAAATATAGCAGGTAGTTTAAGATTAAAAGTAGTATAGTTAAACTGCGCAATGGACTCACACGATGTTCAGTCGAACACAACTGTCTAATTTAACTAATTATAGATATTTTACCCGCGCTTTTACTGTTTTACTTGCATTGTCGTTGTGTGGAGCAACGAGTCTTGATGCTCATTACTTGGTCAGTATTTGCCATTGCTCCGGGGGCTTTGCACTTGATAAGTAAAATCGTCTAGCGTTAGACAGAGTAAAATACTAAATTAAAGTCTGATTTGTTCGAAAACGAACGATACGGTAGGTATAGGGAAAGAATTTTACATTTCAACCCTTTCGCCCTCATCGTTGTTGCATGTGGGACAACTTTTTTAATACTCTAACGGCAGACAATTTTACTTGTGAAAGAGAGATCTTTCGAAAAGTCATGCTGCAAAAACGTACGGTTGATTAACCATTTACTCGCATTGTTGTTGTGGAACAACTTTATCTTTTTACTCTGTCTAACTCCAAACAATTTCACTCATCAAAAGGTCTCGGAAGCAAAAGGTTAACACTTATTACAGTCGGTTTCAGGTTAATTTCGAAGGAAATGTTCTGAAGTTCGTTCGGAGGTTCACAAGTTCTTATTGAACTAGACATTTGATTGCCTGCTAGTTGCTAGTAGCCAATCAAATGCCTAGTTCAATACGAACTTGTGAACCTCCGAACGAACCTCTGAACATTTCCGTCAAAATTAACCTGAAACCGACTGTAACCAAGTAACGTTTTAGGGCTGAGCGAATCGAGCTCAGTGTGCTCTATATATATACTTAACGATTCCTAACTTTAATAATCACCTTAAATATTTTTACATAGACGCGTTAGACTCCGTGCATATACGATCCAGAAAAACCTCAGTCTTGACGACCAGTTTCCCCCAAGTGTAATTCCGTCCGGAATTTACTTGTTTCCCTTTGCTGCTGTACTTAACAGCTTTTAAAATAAGCTTAAGTAAGTCTATTTTTTCGTCGCGGTAAGTCTATTTTTATGATATCAGAGAATACCATATTAGCCTGAATATATTTTTAGTCTTTTAATTTTTCTATTACTGGCTGTGGCTGAGCCAAGTAATAAAAAGTTATTCAATATTCAGAAAAAGATAATCTACCAGCTATAGTTGCCTCTAAAATTACGGTGGTTCCCTATATATATATATATATATATATATATATATATATATATATATATATATATATATATAAAGATAGATATATATATATATATAAAGTATAAAGTATAGTTTTACCTTAAAGTCTTCGCTACCAGAGGTTTCACCCTAAACGGGATCATCAGGCGACTCAGTCGCCTGATGATCCCGTTTAGGGTGAAACCTCTGGTAGCGAAGACTTTAAGGTAAAACTATACTTTATACTTTGTATTTTGCTCTATCTATATGGTATTGAGCACTCTCTAACATTTCGTGAACCATAACTCACTTATATATATATATATATATATATATATATATATATATATATATATATATATATATATATATATATATATATATATATATATATATATATATATATATATGTATATATATATATATATATATATGTATATATATATGTATATATATATATATATATATGTATATATATATATATATTGCCTGAAGATCGCATTACGCGTGAAACTCAGAGTAGTGACGACAACATTCTAACTCTTTTACATATATATATATATATATATATATATATATATATGAACAACGTCAAGTCTATTATCACGAAACATAATTCACGCACAATCAGGAAAAGCAAGCCACGAAGCATAGTTACAAGCAGTTGCAATTGCAGGATTAAGGACAATTGCCCCCTACGTGGGCAATGCATGACAAACAACATAGTATACAAGGCATCTATTTCCATAAGCAACACGAACATCACCAAGCAATACATTGGCATGACAGCAAGTACATTTAAAGAGCGATATCGTAACCATACTAAATCTTTCCAGAATAAAAAGTATTCAAATGAGACGGAACTTTCGAAATACATTTGGAATCTAAAAGAAAAAAACCAAAGTTTCGACATAACCTGGTCTATACTAAAACACTCAATTTCTTACACGGGAAGATCAAAAAGATGCAATTTATGTTTGGACGAAAAACTTTTCATCATGAAGGCAGACAAACAACTCTTACTAAACAAAAGATCAGAAATAGTTTCGACGTGTCGGCACAAAAATAGATTTCGGATCAACAACCTAAACAATCAAAGGAATGCGCGCAACGTTTCGACGCCCACACCCACTCTCCAAATGAATGCGCCGGACGTTTCGACGCCCACACCCACGCCCCAACTAACGCATTTAAGCAGCCCACTAACCGATATTTTCCAGTCGCCTGATGATCCCGTTTAGGGTGAAACCTCTGGTAGCGAAGACTTTAAGGTAAAACTATACTTTATACTTTGTATTTTGCTCTATCTATATGGTATTGAGCACTCTCTAACATTTCGTGAACCATAACTCACTTATATATATATATGTATATATATGTATATATATATGTGTATATATGTATATATATATGTGTATATATGTATATATATATGTATATATATATATATATATATATATATATATATATATATATATATATATATATATATATATATATATATATATATATATATATATATATATATATATATATATATATATATATATATATATATATATATATATTATATATATATATATATATATGTATATATATATATATATATATATATATATATATATATATATATATATATATATATATATATATATATATATATATATATATGTATATATATATATATATATATATATATATATATATATATATGTATATATATGTATATATATGTAATATATGTATATGTATATATATGTATATATATGTATATATATGTATATATATGTATATATATGTATATATATATATATATATATATATATATATATATATATATATATATATATATATGTATATATAAGTGAGTGAGTTATGGTTCACGAAATGTTAGAGAGTGCTCAATACCATATATAGATAGAGCAAAATACAAAGTATAAAGTATAGTTACAAAGTATAAAGTATAGTTTTACCTTAAAGTCTTCGCTACCAGAGGTTTCACCCTAAACGGGATCATCAGGCGATGATCCCATCCTGATGATCCCGTTTTAGGGTGAAACCTCTGGTAGCGAAGACTTTAAGGTAAAACTATACTTTATACTTTGTATTTTGCTCTATCTATATGGTATTGAGCACTCTCTAACATTTCGTGAACCATAACTCACTTATATATATATATATATATATATGAACAACGTCAAGTCTATTACCACCATTACCAAGATCACGACAACGACCACAACGACTAGAATGATCACTACCATGACCATCATGACTACCACACCCACCACCACCGCGACCACCACAACGACTACCACAACGACTACTACTACAAAGACCACCACAACTACAAAGACCACCACAACCAGCACCACCAACGACCGCCACCACCACGACCACCATGACTACCACGATCACCATTTCAAAGACCACCACGACCACTGCCACCACAATCACCATGTCCTCGATCACCGTGAAGAACACCACCACAATAAGCACCCCCATCACTACGACGACCACCACGACAACCATCATCATCAAGACCACCAAAACTACGATATTGGTCCAAAAATTGCAGAAACCATAAATGGTGAAAATAATTTTGAAAATTATGTAAAGGAAACTACAAGTAACTTCAAGTTTACATCAGTTGACATGCCTAATGTATTAAATTTTCTTCAGACTGTGTAATTCTAAAGCTACTGGAATTGAAAAAATTCCAGCTAAAATTATCAAATTTGCGGCTCCTGTCATTGCAAATTCTATAACTAAAATATTCAATTTGACAATAGAAACGGAAACAATCCCATTTAAATGGAAGACAGCAAGAGTCACTACTTTGCATAAAAAGGGTCCTCGGAATATACTGGACAATTATCGTCCTATTTCAATTTTTCCAGTTATAAGTAAGATTTTTGAGAAAATCCTATATGAGCAATTATACGAGTATTTTAAAGTAGAAAATTTATTATCAAAACATCAGTTTGGTTTTAGACGGTTTCACTCCACAGCTTCTGCTCTGTTAGATAGTACCAATGAGTGTGTTTAACATTGCAGTCTTTCTAGACTAAAAAAGGCCTTTGATACTGCAAATCATGAAATATTAGTAAATAAACTTTGTCTTTATGGCCTGGAGGAAACTTCATTAAACTTCTTCGATTATATTTAACAGATAGAACTCAAATGTGTTCCATTAATGGCGAATTGTCTAGTCCGAGGGACCACTTCTTTTATTCATCTATATAAATGATTTGCCAAATTATTTGAAACATTCATCAACAAGAATGTTTGCGGATGATACGACTTTAACCGTCTCTGTTAAGTCGATTGATAGAGCTGAGGTGGCCCTAAATGTTGACCTTATAAATGTCAAGGAGTGGCTCTCTGCAAATAAACTGAGTCTTAATCTTGTCAAAACTGAATATCTTTTAATTGGGTCGAGATATAATATTAATAGCTTATTAAGATGTACCAATTACTAAGGTGAGAGTCACGAAAGCACTTGGAGTTCATATAGATGAATTTTTATCATGGGATAAACAAATCGACAATATATCTAAGAAAATGTCATCAGGGATTGGTGCGATGAAAAGGCTTAAGCATTGTGTAGATCGTGAAACACCAAAATCTGTTTACAATGCACTTGCTTACCACACTTCGACTATTGTTGTGAAGTGTGGGATTCCATTGGTATTACACTTTCTGACCGCCTACAAAAATTACAAAATAGAGCAGCCAGAGTCATCATGAGTCGTAAAAACGAACATGGTCAGTCTGAAATTGCTCTAAATGAACTTGGATGAAAAACTCTGATTGAACGAAGGACACAGTTCGTAGCCAGATTAATATACAAAATTACTCATGATCTAGCACCTAGATCACTCACTGAAATCTTTCGTAAGTCAAATGCAACTCTTCATTATAACCTACGAGGTTCTTTGACAAAACTTCAGTTACCTCAACCAAGGACTGAATTTCCTAAGAAAAGCCTGAGCTGCAGATGAGCTAAACTGTGGAATAGTCTCCTTAGCGATTTAAGAAACAAGGAGTCGTTGCATTCTTTTAATACTAGCATTGCCACAATAGGCCGTTCATGATATCTGTGGCTTATTTTGTTCAATTTATATCTTTAATATTATCAATTTTATACTGGACTCTGTAATTAGACTTGTATATTTTAATTAGTTAACTGTAGTTTATTTATGTAACTTGTTTTGTAATATTTGTTTTGATGTTCCACGCCCCTTTTGGAAACCAGCGTATTGCTGAATGGGGATAGCGTGCTTAAATAAAGTTTTACTTACTTACCACCACCACCACCACCACCACGACTACCATGACCACCACCACCATCACCATCACGTCACTACGACCACCATTACCACCACCACTACGACCGCCACCACTACGACCGCCACCACTACGACCACCACCATTACGACCGCCACCACTAGGACCGCCACCACTACGACCACCACCACTAGGACCACCACCACTACGACCGCCACCACTACGACCGCCACCACTACGACCACCACCACTACGACCGCCACCACTACGACCGCCACCACTACGACCGACACTACAATGACGACCACCACCACAACCAACACCAGGCGACCACGACAACTACCACCACTACAACCATTACTACAACGATGATTACCAAAACAACCAGTACCACCACGATCATCACCACCATGACCACCACCACTATTACCATGAGCACCATCACGCCAATATGACCGGCATTACCACGATCACGACAAAAACAGCCACGACCATCACCACCACGACGACTACCACCACCACCACCACAACAACAACAGCCACCACGACAACTACTACAACGACCACCACCACCACAACAATCCGCACCACCACAACCGCCACACCACGAGCACCACGACCACCATGACTACCACGATCACCATTACCAAGACCACGACCACTGCCACCACAATCACCATGTCCACGACCACCGTGACAAACACCACCACAATGAGCACACCCATCACCACGACCACGACCACCATCATCATCATCAAGACCACCACAACCACCACAAATACAACGGCCACCACTATGACCATCACGACTACCACGCCCACCACAACGATGACCACCAATACAATCAGTACCACCACCACCACCACCACCACGACCACAACCACCACCACCACGACTACGATGACCACCACCACGTCACGACGACCACCACCACGACTACCACTACAACGATGACCATCACCACCAACACAACCTCCACGACTACCTTAAGCACCACCACGTCACTATGACCACCATTATATCAACGACAACCACGACAAACACCACCACGAGCATATGCACCACTACCACGACCACCACCACCACCACCACCACCACAACCATCACCACCACGACCACCATCACCACATCGACCACCACAACAACTACCACAACGACCACCACAATCAGCACCACCGACCACCACGACCACCATGACTACCAAGACCACCATTTCAAAGGCCACCGCGACAACTGCCACGGCAATCACCATGTCCACGACTAAAAAAACACGACCACGATCACCACCATACCACACCCACCACAACGACGAGTACCACCACAATCAGTACCACCACGACTACCATGAACACCACCACGTCAATATCACCACCATTACCATGACAACGACAAACACCACGACCACCACGTCCACCACCACCACCACCACCACCATCACCACCACGACCATCACGACCCACCACCATCACGACCACAGCCACAACTACAATTAACACCATCACCACGACCGCAAACACCACGACCACCATGACCACGACCACGTTCATCACCAACACTACGACCACCACCAACAACAACACTACGACCACTACAGCCACCACCGCCGCAATGAGCATCCCCATCACCACGAGCACCACCGTCAGGACCACCACTACCACCACTACCACCACCACCACAACAACATTGACCACAGGCACAAACACCACAACCACGATACCACGACACCACAGTTATCATAAACACACAAAAATTAAAAGTTACTAACTATCTCACCATGTTTTTTTCTATTATAAATCACCTATTGAAGCCTAAATTTCTCACGTAAGGTTATCAACCTTATCGATAAAATATGTTTATAGGTATATAATTATAGGTATATAATTATTAAAGCTTTATTAATTGTTTAATAAATCGTCTAGTTTTTTAGCAGTTGAATTGCAGTTTTCTCACAATTCTCAAACTATTTTTTTAAAAGAAGTAAGCGGTGTGTATTTATTCATGACGAGAGTTGATATAAATGAAAGAAAAATATGTTGAAACTTTGACACATTTGTTCAGGCACGGTATTATTTTTCTAGCTACATGCAAGTGCAACCACAGCTAAGTCATTCTATTTTCATGCAACTCATACATACATTGTTGTACATTTGCCAATTAATACTTCATATATGCATTCCCGTTATACAATTGTATAATTAGTGTGTACAGTCTTTGGAAAGTCTATTCTTAAAAAGCTATTTTATAATATAACGAAAAAGAATATACATGCATCTAGTTCTTGTAGAAAAAGTAATGGTGCTGCTATTTGTATAACCAAAAAGGAATCCCTAGATTAAACATAGTTTCTCAAAAACAATAACAATGCCATCTTGTGCAACTGTATGCTATTACAGAAGTGATGGGCTTCTTACAATCTCTGATTAGAAACCTTTAAACAACATACAGATCTACTTGATATACAGCCCTACCCCGATTGTATTATTTTAAAATATTGAGTTTAGAGTTAAAATCAGTTTACCCGACTTGTGAGTTGGGAGGAGAATATACCCGTTTAGGCCTCTTCACGAAGACCTGATTAGGGGTTAGCAATTAAAAAGGATATATTTGGCGAGGGCTTTTTATTATATTTTTATTTTTTTATTATTTTCTTATATTTGGCGTTTGCTCTATTATTTTATAGTTCAAGAAAACTTTACTATGGAACCGGACTTCTTAAACAAAATGTAAGTGTGTTCTTTAGGCATTGTTTGACGCTATTCAATACAATACAAGTTTTTGAACATAACTTAAAACGTCAATAAATCAGTGTTAATGGCCAAACGTTTCATACTCCAATCTAGTGTCTTCATCAGGGGTGATCGTTGTAAAGACAGATCCCATATCTATACTCTCAACCAATAATAACGCTATTTTTATCTTATCCTAGCCTATCCTATCCTATCTTAACCTATCCTATCCTAACTTATCCTAACCTAACCTATCCTATCCTATCGTATCATAACCTTTCCTATCATATCCTAACCTACCTTATCCTATCCTATCCTATCATAACTTATCCTATCCTATCGTATCTTAACCTGTCCTATCCTAACCTATCCTATCCTAATCTATTCTATCCTAACCTATCCTATCCTACCTATCGTATCCTAACCTATCTTATCCTATCCTATCCTAACTTAACCTATCCTATCCTAACCTATCCTATCCTAACCTATCCTAACCTATCGTATCCCTAAATAGGCTATCCTATCCTAACATATCCTATCCTAACCTATCCTATCATAACCTATCCTATCCTACCCTAACCTGTCCTGACCTATCATATCCATTCCTAACCTACCGTATCCTATCCTCTCTTATCCTATCCTAACCTATCCTAGCCTAACCTATCCTATCCTATCCTATCGTATCATAACCTATTCTATTCTAACCTATCCTATCATAACTTATCCTATCCTATCGCATCCTAACCTGTCCTATCCTATCCTAACCTATCCTATCCTAACCTATTCTATCCTAACCCATCCTATCCTAACCTATCATATCCTATCCTATCCTAACCTATCCTAACCTATCCTATCCCTAACTAGCCTATCCTAACCTATCCTATCCTACCCTAACCTTTCCTGACCTATCATATCCATTCCTAACCTACCCTATCCTATCCTATCTTATCCTATCCTATCCTAACCTATCCTATCATATCCTAACATATCCTATCCTAACTCATCCTAGCCTATCCCATCCTATGCTAACCTATCTTAACCTATTTTCCCCTATTCTTGCAATTCCTTTTCTCTTCTTCTATTTTTTTCGTTTCGTTCCCTTCCTTCATTATAAACTTCAAGACAAAGCAAAGTTATTTTCATCTGACTTTTAGATGTGCAAATATTTACAGCGATGCAGTAAATATACTTTATTAGATTGAGTACAGTATATTATATCCATGCTTGTTACATATGGAGATCTATTACAGTAAAGCAATATAATTAAAATACATTGATTCTCCATCTTAAAGGAATGGGTATGAAAAGATGAATCGTGCGATCTCTTTGACAAAAAACGATGCGAAAGAAGGCAAGAATCACGATGATTATACAGAGAACGAGATTATAAAGTATTTTGCCCAAGAGGTAAAAATATATTATATAATATACAATAATTCTTCAGTTTGTCTTCACGTAAATATGCCGGTAAAATTTAAGATATAAGTGTGCGTGATTCAATAACGTCATAAAATGATGAGTATCACTCTCATATCTTCCAATCCTGCATGGTCCTCCTAAAAAATGCGAATACAAATGCTCTCCCTCTATAGGTATCTGGACCTTAACAAATACATTGAGATTACCCTTATAGGTAATAGACTTCTTTGCAGAAAAAAACCGTTGTAGTCCTCACATAAATCCTTTAAGAAAAAAGAAGTATCATACTTTTGTACGAGTTTATTCAGTGTTTCATTGGTCATGACTATATCTTTTAACCATTTTCTTTGCGTAAGAAACTAGAGATAGCTCTTGTTCCGTATTGCCTGACAACTAAGCAGCTTTGTACTTTTTTTCAGAAACTACGGCTCATGAAATATCTTTTACCCAAACGCACTGAAAGGAAGCAGAAGAGATCATCTAAAACTAACATTAAAAAGCTCGATATTGATGCTAAGCTATTGAAAGATATCAATCCAATGAACGTCGATGAAGAGGTTAGTCTATATATAGCTAAATTTTTGACAAACTGAGTTGGACACAACACACACTTTGATTCGGCTACGGCAGTTAGTTAAAATCGTCTGGCGTTAGACAGAGTGAAATAACAAAATGCCTGTTTCTGCCCTGGCTTAAGCAGGATTAAGTTGATGACTTCTTAGTCCTGGATGAAAATTACGGCCTAGGTGAAAATTACGCTTGCAATTCTAGTTACCCTGGTTAAATAAAGTGTTATTGTTATTATTATTATTATTATTATTATTATTATTATTATTATTATTATTATTATTATTATTATTATTATTATTATTATTATTATTATTAGTCCATTGCTGCCTATATAAGCTTGCTGAAATCTTCTGACGTTAAACAGAATAAAATAAAGGGAAAAAATACTGAAGTCGAGCTCTGTAGCTTAGATAAAGGAGCACGGGTGCCGCGTGCTTGTTACAGCGCTGCCGCTCACCGCTGCAGTCTAAAGTTAAGCCCAAAGTTAAGCTCGGTTATACGGGGTTAGTACTTGGATGGACGAGTGCCAGCCTAGAAATGACTCCGTTGTCGAGCTTGGACCTCATGCGAGTAGAGTTGTAGTTGATCTCTCATGTGCTTCGAGAGTTTCTCGCCGGGTTCTCCGGTTTTCCTCCCTCCGTAAAATCAACACCTATACTCGTTAGGAGGTGAATTCATGGACCAAACTGGCCGGGTTAGCCCGAATGAGTTATAATTGCGATAACATGGAGGCGACTAGCCCAGTATACCCGGATGAGTTCACGTGGATGATTTCAGCCCCAAAATTCCCAATTTTCAAGTAAATAAGAGAAACGTTAAGTTAGTTTTACTTCAGTTTTACACTATTTAGTTTATTGTTTAAGTCGACGGAATCTTTTGTAAGCCCATCATTTATAAAAAGATTGTTATTGTCTTAGCTAACCGCGAAAGCGTCTTCACGAAGACTAATTTATTTATTTAGGTCTTCGCAATCATGACGAAACACACAAACAATGTTGCTTTTTTTCGCTTCCTTTCAGCCCTATTTATTCACACAGTCAAGCAGACAAGCACGTATCGGAACGAGTTAAACAGTTTTTCAGCCCCCTTTGCCGGGACGAAACGATTTCATTGACATTTTCATCTCAGTTATTACCGGGCTAGCCCGATGTGTCGTACCGCGACTACCTGGGGTGCCAATAAAATGCATTTGACTCGGCCACGTTGATCTGCGACCTTCGCAATTCAGCCACTGGCTGCAAGTAAGGATGATTAGCCCCCACTTCTCTCCTTTAAATTTTAATTGAATGCAACCTAATTTCCTCTTCAATGTGATTGAGCAAGCAAGTTGTAAGTTGATATAATCTGAGAAAAACTTTAGTACATTTATAAACATTATTTACATGGCACGTTATTCATAATTAAATTATTAATGGTAATAATTCATGAGGAAAACACAAAAGAAATCAATACCGTAGCAGCGGTTGTAAATCGGATACAGAATCGTCCTGATTTACATAAACTTTAGCTTCGATTTTCTCGGCTAAAATAGAGTATATCGCTAAAATAGTTGGTGAACTTGATTACTTAGATGCATTTGTATTTTAAGAAAGATACAGCATTCGCAGCCGATCTGTATCTGATTTACTACGGCTCGCCTTGTAAATCAGATACAGATCGGCTGCTCATGCTGTATCTATTACTTAAATATTGTTGTGTGGAGATTTAAGGTGATTCTGTGATTCACTTCTTTGTATTTTCCTAGAAAAATGAAAAGAAAAAATCAGCAATGGAATGGTTAATGGAAACTGTTACTTATGTTGTCTGTGCACTGTCCTTGGCTGGTATACTGGTGCTGAATACTTTGTACCTGTAAGGTTTCACCAATTGCGTTCTCTGTTATTGTTATTGTTGATATTATTGCTAATTTTTGTTCTTTGTATTAATAATTATAATCAAAACAGATAACAAACTCCTGTAAAAATATTTCCAGGGTACATCTGCTAACAATAAATGGTCTTTCAAAAGTCACGTCACAAAACTGGTCTAATTTATCAAGCTCGTTACAAATGGCAATTATGGCTCTGGCTTTTCTCTTATTTCATGTACCAGTTGGAGGAGATGTTACTGGCATGTCAGCCTCAAAAGGAACTTATTTTCAAAACGAAGCACAAGGACGTAAGTAAAAATATCAATATAAATATAATAAATATAATATAATATACAATAAGAGAAATACAGACTTTGCATGGGAACGAGATGGCTACCAAGTTAAAAATTGTAGTAAAAAATGTGTAAGAAGTGGCCGAAGTTTTAGCACTAACTTTCCTTATTTCAATCTTGAGATGTCCGGTAATAGCAGAAAAATCGGACGAAAAACATACTTAGAATGCTGTGATTGAAAGATAAAACAATTCTATATAAATTATGGTCTGTAAAATTTTCCAAATCTTTGCCAAAAATTTAAAATAATTGCTGCATTAAAAATGTTAACAATTTAAACGTAATAGATGGATATTTAGTATTATTTATTTTAATTTTTCAAACTATGATTACCTTCTATTTCAGGGTATCTTCAAGGTTACGTCATCGAAAGCTTCTATGATATATCACAATGTTTCGGTGCCAAACCCAGTGCGACATTCGCCTCCCAAAATGCAGGTCCATAAACTACATTGAAAATGAAGACGGGTCAAGTATTTGCGAAATAAACAAGGAAAGCCAAAATTGTGCACTGCCTGGGGAATATATTTTAAGAGAAAAATCATTCTATTTGGAAACAATGCCAGAAACTGATGATGAAGTGAGTATCTTTGCTGCCTATTTTAGTAATCTAGCCCACTTTTAGCTTGTTATCAAATAATAATAATTTTATACCAGCCTAGTCCCTGGCTCTTTCTCTTCGCTGTTTTAATATTTGCTAGCATAGGCGTCCCTGTGCCCGAGCACCTTTAGCGATGACGTCAAGCCTAGGTACCAGTCTCATCATATACGCGCGTACTTCAGAACGACAGGACTAGGCTGATTTTATACGTTTCTTCAAAAACTCATTAATAATTGATGAGAAAACACAAAGGAAATCAGTACCATGTCCGTGGTTTTATACCTGATAAAACTTCTTGACGTCAGAAAGAATACTAATGAACATACAATTTTATATAAAGAATAATAATGAACATACAATTTTATATAAAGAATACCAATGAACATAACATCCACTAACGAATCGTTTTTGAAGCCATTCAAAACACTCGCATCACGTGTTTTATCAGATCTAAAACACTCGGGCAATAAGAACACCAGCTTACCACCTTTCACTTACTTATAGTTTAAACCATTAAAACTTGCATGTTAGTTAGCGTTAGTTACATAATAAGAAATTAAAATGAAGAAAGAATTTAACACAAATTATAGTAATCTGATTTCCTGAGCGAGATATCGAACCCAAATGAATATATTCGAATTGACGCATCAGCGCTCTCATAACTGAGCATTGACACCTTGAGGTCAGGATAGTGAGATATTTTTTAGGAGCATTATAGTTCCTACTACTGCACTTTCCTCCCGAGTTTGGAACGGCTAAAGTTTTGTCGTTAAGTTTAGTCGTTTGAAATTGTAGTTGTGACGTAATGAAAACGATGTTGCCAAGTCGTTGTAAAGGACAAGGCACTGGCGTTAGTATGTAACGCACTGGCAACACCTTGTCAACATCGTTCGCATTACGTTACAACTAGACGTTTCAACTGACGACTAAATTTAATGGCAAAACTTTATTTTAGCCGTTACAAACTCAAAACCGCAGCATTTCTCACTATTTCTTAGAGGGCCTGTTCACATGAGACATTAGGTACTTCGGGTGGTTGGGTTATCCCGAGATATCTCGATGTTAGTTCATTTCAATGTTAAAAGACGTAAACCGTTCACACGAGACCGAGATAACTCGGGGGATAGGGATAACTCGGTCTGAGCGATAGGGTAACCTTAGCCCCAGAGTTTTCCCGCCTCCATGTGAACACTTTCACCTGAGTTATCTCGGAGGGTAGGGTCAACTTTTGTATAATTACGCATGCGTAATCATGCGTTTTATCATGTGAAACATGGTCAAATTTGACCCTATTCCCCGAGTTATCCCTACCTTTAAGCAATAAATAATAAGCGTCGTTTTACCACAAATTAGCGTTTCTATTACGATATTTAATTAACTTAATCGGAAGCATTTGTTAGAAGCCTTCGATAATTTACTAGCTAACATCGTTTAAGCTTAAGTTCAATTTGCGGAGGGTGGAAAACCAGAAAACCAAATAAGGTAAAGGAAAAACTCAAAGTGGAGAGAACTCTATTTAAGAACTCTATTTAAGAACTATATCCCGTATAACTGGGCCTAACCACTGTTCTTATGTATAGTGGCAAGACGTAGTGACGCTGCCAGTGCTTCGCCCGATTTATTCACTAGCCTGTTCTTCTGTTACAGGTTTGGTGTTCCACTTGTAGTTACCGTGATGTTATTGTGGACACAAATGAACAACCTTGTTTTGCGTGTTCATGCAAAGAAGGATTTGACGGAAACAAATGTCCGGACGGTAAATACCATTTGTGTATTTGGGTGTTGGTGGCATAGTGGCTAGCGCACGTGCCTTTCATCTTTGCTACGCGCGTTTGATTTCTGCTCTCAGCAGTTATCTGGTGAAAATTTCACCTTGGCCACGTGTGAGAAGAGTGCTTCCAGTTTGACTCTACCAAACACAACAGGTTTCCCCCGGGTACTCCGGTTGTCTCTTGTAGTAACGCCGAAGCAATGAGGGATGGCCCTTACTGGACCTCTATGGATAACAGTTAGATATAATTGATAGAGTTATATCCAGTAGAAAATTTAAGTTAGTTTTGTTTGTTATTTTAATTTTGGGTGAAAATTTAATAACCAGTATTAGAATGCAATAAAGAAATACTTCTTAAAAGCAGCAGTGAAGAAAATATTTCTAAATACTACTTGAAGCACGTTACATTTTTCGCATCCTGTTTCTTATTTGGAATATTATATACAGATAAATGTAACTATAACATATTGAAAGTTTAATTGGCTTTCAGATACAATTAATTATAATATCGATAGATATCCTTAATTACTCTAAAATTGTTGTAAGATCTATATTGTTAATAATAACATTTTAATTTTTTTTTTAAAACGGCTGTATATTCATCAAGAATAGAAAAAGCTGTACGTTTTTAGAAAAAAAGTCCATGTACGATGATTACTTTTCTCTGGCTAACTACGTCTTGCCTTATACTTGCTATTCAGATGGGTCAAGTATCTTAGAAGAAAACCCCGAATTTCTTGAACAAATTAAACAATGGCTTCCTGTCAAGATTCCTTGGTATCTTTGTTACGAAACACTGTTGTTTAATACCAAAGAACCAAACACTGACGTTTCTATATCGAAAGCTCTAGCTTTATTAGGATAAATTGTCATTTTTCTATTTTTATACGTCTTGGCATATAATACTATATAAGATGGTCTCAAAATAAAGAAATAAAGAAGATAACAAGTTAACTGGACAATATACACCTATAAAGTTACTCGTACAGATACCAAGTTAAATCAGTAACATGAAAAGAGTGGAGAGAAGTTATGTGCGTGACGCAATATATAATTGTGTATTTTTAATATTCTAACTTTCTTCGCCTTACAACGCTTTTTAGATGACTCTTTGTCGGTTATCCTATTTGGAAAACGCCTGTTTCGTCGACAAATTGAGCAGTGGCTTCCTGTCAAGACTGGTTGGCATCTTTGTTACCGTGCTTCCAAAGATGGTTGGGCAGCGTCTGACTTTCACTCAAATTGTGATAATAAAGGAGCCACTGTAACCTTTGTTCGTGTTGGAGAATACATCTTTGGTGGTTATAATGACCTCTCATGGACAGGTATGTAACACAGTTTTGGTTATTATGTTTTTTTAAATGAAAATAGTTCACGTTCTTTAAAACTGAATGCAGCTTGCTAAAAAGGTTACCTCAAATATGTTACTGAATACAAAAGCTTTCTCAAGATCTAGCTTTGGAAAATTCGTAACACAACAAACTTAATATTTAGTTTGTTAGGACAGGCATTTTAGCAATTAATAAAAACCGGAAAAGAGACAGAGTTTTGGCGTAATATCTCTAAAAGCTATTTTAAGTGTATTTCGCCAAAAACATTTATCTGTCTCCTTGTTTTGTTTGTCTTAAAAATTTCTAAACCATGTCTCGGACGTGTTTACTTCGTTTGGTTTCCAAGTTTCTTATTTTCAACGTCGGGCGACCCTTGCCTTATGAGTCGCCTGGTCGAAAATGTTTTTCACCCGACAAAACTGTCTCCAAATTTTACACCAAGCCAGCTTCACCAGTGTAACACCCGATGTTCCCCCACCCTAGCGCCGGCTAAAGTTGAAGTACAATCGTACCTTCGACAGTCAAACACCCTAATTTAATATTTTGTAAAGTTTAATACATTTTACTTGAAGATAAACTAGTACCATCGTATGTACAACATAAAGAAACTTACGGAATGAAACTTACGTATGAACATAAATTAACTTTCTCGTTTGTCGCTTTTAAAAAGCAGTTTGTCTTGAACCTTCATGATCTTTTGTTAGAATTTTATAGACGAGCAAGAGAAAACTCGTCTCCACAGTCAAGGCTCTCTGAGAACGAGTATGTATTTTCCGCTAGTCCTCTCTCGATTATGCTATTTTGTGAAGTCAACAAAATAAGTTATCAAGAAAAAGAGGACTGGGAACTAGTCTGATGTTTTCCTGTGCCATAAACCTCGAACCGAACAACATCACTTTAATACACCTATCGCAAAATACACCCAATCCCGCGATACTTGTTTTACTGCACTTTCGCGCTGAATCTTGAAAGATGTTTGCGAGAAATCACGGTGTAAAGTGAGTGAAATTGCCGGATTTGCCATCCGTCTATATACATCAGAAAATTATATTTTTTCAATATTTTTCAATTTGATATGCAAATGAGCAAATGCGCAAGACTGCACCTTAACACAGTTATTGACTTTTAACAAACGGATTTATAGGCCACTCAGGCCTCGTTTACACTATTACGAAACAGCAAGTATTCCGCTCAAAAATCTAAACGTTTCTTTGTTGTGGTTACACTGTTCCGGAGTGGTTTGCCGTAGCGTAGTCACTACGCTTAGCACTCCGGATGCAAATCATTATGCTATGGTAAATAAAAGAACTATACGCGTTGTTTGTTATGATGTCAACAGGTAAATTTCGCTACGGTCTCAACGTGGTTTATCCGCAGCGGTTACCGTACCGTAATAGTGTAAACGCGCCCAAAATTTAGAAGTCACGTGACGTCAGTCTTTTCTAGAATAACACTTATAGATTTATAACAAAGGTAAATGCGGGGGTGTTTAAAGTAAATTTTTGTTTAGTTCTCAAAATGTACATTTTATCAGGTCAAATGACAAATTTCTATTAAAATCATCTTTTTACATTGAAGCAACAAGAAACAAGTAACTTTGACATGTACACTGAAACAAGTACACTTTTTGACAATGTTCATGTCAAGTTTCAGAGGGAATTATAACGTTTCCAGTTATCTAAGTACATTCTATTTTTGGCCGCCATGTTGAATGACAAATTTGTGTCCTAGATGCTATAGTCAGGCAGGTAGGTGCATAAAAACTTACGGTAGCGTGGGACAATTATCAATTTTGTCGTAATACTATAGTAGAAAGTCTAAATAACTTATTTCTGAATTGTTGGATCCAAGTGAAAAAGGAATGAGCCCGCGAGATTTCGGTCAACACAGCCAATATTTACTGAGTACTTCAAGTAGCCATACTTAATTTTGTTAACCGAGGGGTCCCTTGGGATTTTCTGTATTGTGGTTTTATGGTGTTTTTTATACAATATTTCGGTAATTGCGCAGCTTAGGCACAGCATTTAGGTAATTACGGTATTCCATTAATTTCAATTCGATATTCGCGTTTATGCGGTTTGGGTCGCACCCCCTAAAGACAAGTCTCCCACCCTTCCTCCCTAACCTCGAACTGCCCAATTTCCTGATTTGAACAGTAAATGCTATAATACAACATACTTTGAATAAAATAATTGTTACCTTGATAACATATTGTGTTTAAATTTCTGTATGTTTTCGTTTAAATTAGCGTATTGAAGAGCACTTCCCATAACCAACCCCTATAGCTCACCAGTCACTACAGGATATTCATGCACCATTAGATGAATGACCAGAAGGGTTTATTAGTTAGTTTAATCACTGGACTCAAGAGTTATAACGGATACAGCAACATAACGGAATATATTTAACAGGTCTAGTTTAGTCAGTTTAATTTAATAACGCTTTAATCACTGCAAATTTTAACAGTGTTTCAGTGATAGGCACAATATTATGTGAAAATACATCTCGGAGAGTCGCAGAAATCTGCGCGTTTGAGACTGTTGCAATCCGATAAGATTCCAAGAGAGTCAGATCTATATTTCAGTCTCCTTAAAATCTTAGGATCGTACAGACGATTTGAAGAACGGCTGCGAAGAAGGCTAGTCTGGGTGATCATATAACGGACGTCGACATATTGACTCGTGCCACAAGACCATTGGAGCGATTGCTAGCTTTCCCTATAGTTAATAGAAAATATACATGGTTTGGAAACCCGGCAAACTTTAAACCGGTTAACAATAAAGCTACGATTTATGTTGAAAGGTACATGAAGGTGCAATATCCTTTGTTTTAGGTTTATTAATATTTAAACAGTACGGTTGAGTGATTGAACCAAAACGTTGCTATAGGATGATTGTTTCATTATACAGAAAACACAATATGTTCACATTGTTCAATATGTTCATATGTTCAACATTGTTCAGTAACCGTGAAAGTGCAAAAACATAAAACAATGACTTTTGTTGAGCTTCCAAACCATGTATATTTTCTATTAACTATGCTTTCCCAGATGCCGTTGTAATCATTGTATAGCCAGCGCATACTTATTCGAAAATGGCGGCTGAACAGTCTAACTGAATACTTTGTTTTCCAGTTAATATGCGGTTCCCGCACAAGCGATTTCCTTGCATTAGCGCGCGACCGCCGCGAAGCAACTTTTTTATCAAACTGTCAACGTTCTGGAGCACGGTATAGCGGCTAGATAAGGCGACAAACTTTGGCAAAAATATCATGTGTGACTACATAGGGCACTAGGCTAAACAATATGAAAAATAGATTTTGTACTCGTTTCTCAAAAGAAATCCACCAAAGCTCTACGAACTAATTCGATTTTTCAGAACTTTTTGTGCAACTTTAACAGCTGTCGGGTCGTCTTTGCAACTTCCACATGCGATTTTCACCCATGATTTATGTGCCATTTTTACAAGCCGCCGTGCACGAGCGATTTTTAAGGACCATGCTTCTCGTGCAATTAGTAACAGACTGCACGTCAGAGATTTTTACGGGTCGTACACTATGTGCGATTGTTTACGGACCGCGCTCCACATTTTAAAATTATTCCATCACTGGCAGTTGTGCATCCAAAAATCGTTCGTAGAGTTGGAGCTTCAACTGAGATGTAGTCGAAAGTGATGTCTCGCACCCAATTCATTACTTATACTAGAACAAAAAAGACTGGAGTTATACCTATTCAATTTGCAAAGTTCACGCGCGCAAAGTTATGTGCTTGGTAGAAACGACATTGTTATAGTATCATTTTAACTATTTGCGCTAAAGTTGTCGATTTGAGTCGAGCAGCTACACGCAATCGACTTGAGAACTAAGCGATTGGAACGATTATATAAAAATAGAATATAGCTTTGAATGATTGTTCGGACTATTCAGTTTTAATTTTAGGTCACTGCATAAAAATATGGAGAGGACCTTATACGAAAACCGAGCTTTGTGAATATTCAACAGAATGCCGTACTATTGTGAAGGGGACATTGGTACTCCGAACCGAATACCGCCAAAAAAAAATCGTAAAAAAACGCAGTAGCGTCAAAAATTGATGGAATACCGAAACTGCTTGAATGGATAAAACAAAATATCCCACCGAAGCTGCAAAATTACCGAAATACAGTATAAAAAACTGCATTGATACCGCAATAGCGAAAACCCCAATGTCCCCCTCTATATTATAGGCACTTAAAACAGTTTATACACGAGATATAGATGAGATTAAGTATGTTAAACAGTTTAATCAGTTGATAGACATAATTAATTTCACGTGATTGTTACTATTTTCGTACTATTTCTCAAACAAACAACCTTTGTTTGACTGCGTGCATGCAAGCCGTGCATTTTAGTTACACTACTTGAAGTCCTTTCGCCGCGCTGGGCAAAACACTGAGGGCTCACCTTTTCCCGGTAATATTTCTCTTCGAAATTTATTGACTACAATGCCTACGGAAAATGCTGTTGAATTAATCACTCAAGTAATTTCAGCATGTCCAACATTCAGAAATTGTTTAATTATGTTTTAAACTACAGTTCTACCATAAAATTGAACTGTCCCACGTTACCGTAAGTATTCACCTATCTTGGTACGTCTATAAAAACTTCTGTGCAACATGACACTAGTAGTCTTAGTACAGACCTCACGCTCTGTCATTAACTAGTAAACATTGTATTTCTTTCTCGGGATGCTCCAAAGATAACAATGGTCTAAAAACCTTACTGCGGTAATGGGTAATTTAAGACGTCAGTATTGTTCCAAAGAAGGATAAAAAAGGATATTGAAAAGGGATTTCTTTTATTATATGGCACAGGTTACTTCAGTTGAAATCGTGCGCCGTGATTGGTTTCTGATGTGAATTGGTAACGCCTTACGATTGAAAACAACCAACAAAATCCTAAAAAAACACGACTTAAAAAACTTTTATTACCTCAAAACAATAAAAAATATCTGAAATAGATGACTACTAACATTAAAAGTAAATTTTAATATTGAGACGAAAATAAACAGCAGAACCCTAGTTCAGGATTTTGACGAAGTTAAAGGAAGCGGAGACCAGAAAATACATGATTGATTTTTGAGTAAAAGGTGCCATATAATAAACTACTTAATTACTTGGATCGTTTGGTCTTTACTGTAAAGTATCACACCTCGGCCTTGAACGTATTAACCTCGCTATCGCTCAATCTAGACAACAAGACCTCAGTTTCATGTTTTAACGCAATGACCTCGCTCTCCGTTAAGTAGTTTCTAATTTGGTATGAGAGTATTATTGTTCAACGTTTGGTTTGTAAAAATATTTCAATAATCTAAAGTGGCTCATCCGATATTTAGCAATCCTTACAAAAACCTAAAATTGTACAACAATTTTTAATACATGATTACATGTACTTCTGTGGAGGTTTCCAGTATCTCTTATATGTTTTATATAATATATATCCGTATATATATTATATAAAACATATAAGAGATACTAGAAACCTCCACAGAAGTACATGTAATCGTGTAATCAAAATTAAGGCGAGATTGAAGGGTATTACAAATGTGACATCTTGATTTCTGTTGGTCTGGCAGTAACCAAGTTTAGACTAATTTGTATAAAAACTTGGTCTTAAAGATTCAAAAACTCGTTGTTGGGTAACTCATATTTCATAAACGAATTCTTGTACAGCTTTAATTTTGAAGTTTGCAGCTCAGAATTTCAACATAAGACAATCGAGGCTAAAAATAGCGTAAATAACCTCCTTTAACATTAGTATTTGAAAACAGTTTGCAACTATTTGTTATTTTCTTTTGTTTTTAGGACAAAATAGTCATAAATCAAGCTCGAATGCGTTTCTTTTCTCTCTCCGAAATAAAGACAATTTGAAGCCATTTAAAGCTCCAGTCTTCCAAAACAGTCATCGCGCAATTTACGACTATTCTAGTTATGGACCCACCTTTGGAGGAGGTCATGATTTCTACATCGCCAACAAGGCTCACTCGTGAACAAGCTCTCACACAAATTTTGGTCACACATACCAACCTCCATCTGGCTACAGCTATCTCAGCAGCAACACCCGAGCTCTCTTGGCTGGCAGTTACTCCTTCACTCCATCTGAAGTAGAAGTCTTTTACTTTGGTTAAACTGTCAACGTTCTTTAAATCATCACTAAAATTAAAGTAGAACATGTATTGTGTTAATTAAACAAATAAAGTTTGTCATAAAAGCAATAAAATGTGATTAATGTTAAAAATAGTATCCGCACAATAATACATTGCATTGTATTACATTGTTGAGATGTTACATCTAGAATAAAATCATCCCATTCAATCTTCTTTAAAGTGCACCTAACTCTTAAATTAAATGCATGTCTAAATACTGCTGAACTAATCCACTGATCTCCCCTTCCTCGTATTAAAGTACCTACCCATAAAATGTATCTGCCTGCACACCCCCCCCCCCCTCCCCCCCCCCCAAGGAACACCTATGAAGTAACCCCTTGGCAAGTACTTTGTGTCCACATTACAGTTTACATGTAATATACACTGCTAACTCTAACACTACCCCTCTCTAATTAATGATCTCCAAACGTGTCTTAACGAGGACGTTCGCCGTTCGAAACTATTGCCGCTGCAAGTTTCAACTCGCTGAAAGTGGACAACATGAGAGATGAATTGTCAAAGTTTATTTTCTTGATTTACTGAACTACACGTTAAAATACGTCAACATTTTGCAAGTTTATAGAACAAATTCAACACTAATAACTGCAAACCTAGTGTAAGCTTGGGCCACTTGTAGATCACCTAACCCCCCACCCCCACCCCTCCCCCAAAAAAAAACAAACAAAAAAAAACCAACAACAAAAAAACCCAACAACAAAACATAACAAAACAAAACTTTGACCTCTTCAGTAACCATGTTTACTACTAAACTTAATATACTCTAACATGACACTAGCGGATTTACACAATTCTGTATTATACGAGTTTTAGTGATACTATAGTCAAAGTATTCTCTCCTCCTGGAGCATGTGTTTTTATTTTGATCAACTCTTGTACGTGAAGCTGCTGACTCAGCTACCTTCTTCTCCACGTGGAAAAGCTACTCCCTTCAAAGATGTTGTCTTTCTGGTAGAAGCACTGTCCGGTGTTAATACTTTTAAATGGTTATTAAATGCGGCTTTGAAAGTCGAAAATCCCTGTTGGATTGTGTATTCTATTTGAAGTGGCAATAGTCGTAAAGATATACGTATGTTTCTACACACTGTGTGTTCTGAATTATGAAAAGAAATCGACAGCCAAGTGTCAATATTTGTAGTGGATGATCTGCTCAAAAGGAGTTTGGACTTGGAGAAAAGGTGAATTTATATACATGTAGTCATGCACGAACAATAATGGTTTCCAAGCTTTTTCATTCTAGTGCCCCCTCGCGACCAAAATTGTTCCAAATTGGTTTATTGACCCCCACCTTACATTTGTGATAACACATTTTTTTCCCGTTTTTAATAATTTCTGAATTTTGGGTCTCTTAAGTGGAATTTGCTACGTTTTGACTAATTTTGAGGACACTTGAGCAAAAGATAAGGGTCTTAAAATCTTTAAATATATAACATATTTTGGTTTAAATCAGATCAGGGCTTGAGGGCTGTAGTGAGAGTGAGGGTGTGTGTATTTATTGGCGTGTGTGGCACCCTCACAACCTTTACAAAACTGCAATATTTGGAAAATTTAGTGGGCCGATCTAAATTGGGAGGTGGGAAAATGCCCTGGCATCAGCTGTTGGACTCTGCATTTGCATGGGTTGATTGCTTTTCTTAAACATTCCTCGGGAAACATAATTATGCATAGTTTTGTGCAGTTATGATCAAATAGCTTCAACAGGATAGCTTCAATGGATGTGACAACGATCCCAGTGGAACCACCATAACAATGAACTTCTCCAATGCGACTGCCATTACTCAGAATGATTTTGCATACTAAATTAAATTGCTAAATTATTACACCCAGTATTTCTGGGTACTGTGAGTTAAGCCATTGCCAAGGCCTTTTCCCACTCTGCCAATTTCAATTTCTTCTTTACAAAGGATATGGCCTTCAAGGTTGTAAATGGGGAATGGGAGTACCCTCACAAACATGGGTTCAGATCTCAATTCCACAATGGTGTCTTCCAGTTCCACTAGCTTTGGTTTCATTTCAAGCATTTCTGAAACTGATTATATCCTATTTCTGGAAACTATATAGGTTCCAGAATAAAAACTATTTGTGGAAACTATAGTTATCCTGCAGAACTATAGTTCGTGTGATGAACTATAGCTTTTATTCACAAACTATAGTTTTTCATCAAAACTATAGTTTATGGATGAAAATGAAAAACTATAGTTTATTTTTGTAAGGGTGGGGGCAAAGAATATTTTAGGGCTGGTCACAACACTTTCAATTGGCTTGCTACTTTTGGGATTCTTCAACATTAATAAGAATAGAGAATAGATATGCTAGCTCGGATATGAGAATTGAATGTAAATGTTCTTCAAGCCAAATTTCTGAGTTTCCAAGTGGGAGTCAAACCCACAACTTTCTGATCACAGGAATTTCTACAGATGGCCTTTTCTAAACTACAAGAAAACTTTAATTTTTCCTAATTCTTGCTAGTACAAATAACTATATATGATTAAATTGTATATTTTTATAGATTATAATAGTGTTATGTGTATGTAAATAATTTGTATATTGTTGGGCCTAGATGAAAATTACTTCAATTGTAATTTTAGCTACCCTGCTAAATAAAGTGTTATTATTATTATTATTATTATTATTATTATTATTATTATTATTATTATTATTATTATTATTATTATTATTATTATTATTATTATTATTAATCCAACCCACTGGTTTAAATTTGCTGATGATGCAGCCGTCATTAGCAGTCAAGAAAATGAAAACCAAATTCTTCTTAACCATTTCACAATCTGGTGCCAATGGGCTAATATGATTATACGTGTTGATAAATGTTCAACATTTGGTATAAAAAAGGAATCAACAAAATCTGTCCAATATGGTAAATCTTTCAGTTACTTAGGTCGCTATTTTGATTTCAATATGTCTAATGAAGAACACAAATTAGAACTTTACGACATGATTAACAACATGATGAACGAAATTGATATCTTACCTTTACACCCCAAAAACAAAATTATTTTGTACAATCGCTATTTACTTTCGAAGATTTCCTGGCACTTCACTGTTTCTGATATATCGAAAACCTGGGTCTGCGAACAACTAGACAATACCGCGTCAAAATATATCCGAAAATGGCTTGAACTGCCTATTTCTGGAACACTCAGCAACGTTCTGCTCCCTCATAATAAATTAGGTTTAAACATCATTCTTCCCTCAACCAAATTTATCCAATGTCAAACCGTCTCTCGATGCGCTCTAAAATCTTCACCAAATGAAGATATCAGAAATCTATGGAAGGACACGAGCAACAACAAAAATGTGCAATACGACGCATACAAAAACACTAAAGATGTTTTGAAAGCCGTCAGAAAAGAGCACGAAGACAGGCTTCAAAATCACCTCATTTCACAAGGTTCTTTCTTTTCAAATATCATTGAACATTCTACATCCACGTTCAACTCCATATGGTCTTCCGTCCAACGCAACCTCCCCAAGAACATCTTCAACTTCACCATTCGATACATCAACAACACACTCCCGACACGCAAAAAATTATTGAAATGGTGAATCTCTTCAACATATGAAACCTTACTCCACGTTGTCGCTGGATGCAAAAGGTACCTGGAAGAAGGTCGATTCACATGGCGTCATGACTCCGTTCTTAATTTCATTGCATACACACTTCAATCCGTACAACATTCCACTCTTTATGTTGACCTCCCTGACTTCAACAGCCCCTCAGTTCTCACGGGAGATGAGTTGCGTCCTGACCTTCTTTTAACCATTGAAAACAAATATCTTTACATCCTTGAGTTCACCGTCGGATTTGAGTCCAATCTTCACCGCAACGCCACCCGTAAGAAACACAAATATCTCGATTTAGTTAACGAAAAACAAAGAAACTATGAAAAGGTTAAGTTCATAAATCTATCTCTGAGTGCACTTGGAATTTTTGGACAGTCATCGATAGATTTCATTGAAATGCTAAAAGATTTTAAATTCGACACTCCCTGTAGAAAGTATATCGTAAAGAAAATCATCAACATATCAATAAGAACCTCGTATTATGTATTTTGTCGACGTAACAAAGAATGGAATAACCCGAAACTAATGACATTCTAAGATTTTTATTCTCATGTAGCATCAGTTCAAATAGTCAGTGGTAAACTACCTGTAAAAGCGAGGTTTATCATTGTCATTTCTACGTTTAATGATCAATAAAAAAAGTTTACATTATTATTATTATAATAAAATTATTATTATTACTATTATTATTATTATTATTATTATTATTATTATTATTATTATTATTATTATTATTATTATTATTATTATTATTATTATTATTATTATGGACTTCATAACCATTTAACCTGTCAGGGATCCTTTTTCTCCAATATGACTAAGTTCTCCTTTCCCCAGCTTACGAAAATATGGTGTGCGTCTCAGTCCAACCTCCCGAAAAATATTTTTAATTTTACAATACGATATATGAATAACTCTCTTCCCACGCGCAAAAACCTTGCAAGATGGGGTGTATCACCAACTTCAGATTGTTCTCTTTGTCTGGCTCCAGAAACTCTTCTTCACGTAGTGGCAGGTTGCCAGTCGTACCTGGAACGATTTACATGGAGACACGACTCTATCTTGAACTTTCTCGCAACGACCCTACAGACCGTAAGTGGTTCAAGTCTTTATGTTGATCTTCCAGGTTATAAAAGTCCATCCATAATAACTGGTGACACATACCGTCCAGACTTGCTCCTATCAACTCCAAGTGGATGCCTCTACATTGTTTGAACTGACTGCTGGTTTTGACTCAAATCTTCAAAACAACGTCGATCGTAAAAAATCCAAATATTCAGAATTAATAAGGGAACAAAGTCAAAGTGAACAATTCAGATCAGTTAAATTTGTAAACCTATCTGTTAGCTGCCTTGGTGTCTTTGCAGCAGAATGTTCTACATTCATAGAAATGCTGAATGATCTTAGTCTTGACAAGACTCACCAAAAATATTGTATTAATAGAATGACGACGATCGCAATCAGAACCACCTATTACATATTCTGTTGCCGAAACAAGGAATGGACAAATCTTGAACTGCTAACTTTTTAAAATTATTGTACTGTATATTTGTTTTATGTTGTTATATATAGTTATTAGTTATATATTGTTAGTGTTGATTCAAGTAGCCGATTGTAAATTACCTTAAATAAGCGAGATTTACAATTGTATATTATCTAAAAAGACATTTAATAAAGTTTCCATTATTGTTATTATTATTATTATTATTATTATTATTATTATTATTATTATTATTATTATTATTATTATTATTATTATTAAATTAAGCGATGCTTGTTAACCCCTACTGTGACATTTTAGGATCAGAACCTCAATTTTTCTTCTAGATATTGGCCTGGCTGTTAACTCTTGTTAAAATGCTTGCAATGATGACTGATCCTAATTACAAGATTATATATACTGACCCTAATTAAATGTCTGTATATAGTATTGAACTCAGGCTGAAAATCGTAAGTGTAAAAAACTTTCTATATCACAAGCAAGATTATATAAATGCAATATGTGTTAGAAGAGTTAAACATTCAGTGATGGGTACCGTTGATTTTACTTAGAAATGCAGACGAAATTTCTTCAATATGTCAACCAAGAAGGAACCAAGAAGTAGTTATAGTTAAATTATAGTAAAACAAACTACGAATATACTGTAGACAAAAAAAGCTGGTCACAACATACGTACCCCCTACTGTGCAATCTCCTTTAAGAGGACACTCCTCTTAAGCAGACACCTCAGCGAGGTCCCAAAGGCACGTCCTCTTAATAGGGGTTCGACTGTATAAAAAAAAGTCGAATTCAATAATTGTTTTATTATAGATATTCGGTTGAAAATGTACAGAAAATCCCTCTGAACCACAAAACGTTCAAAAAAACGCAATTCAAGGACAGTTGCTTCTTTCCCGCACTTTTCTTCCATTTGGACAGGTTAACGTCAGTACATGCATGATAAGTCCTTTTTCCTACAGATAATTCTTCTAGAAACTACAGATAAAGCGGCTAATACGAGTAAAAGTGCAGATATAGAGATTTTTACCAACTTTCTTTCGGAAAAATGTGTACAGTAGTAAAATTGTTTATTTTGATTTTGTATTACTATTAGCTATGAATATACAAGAAACCGGGATTTTGAGGGTCTACTCGGCCCTCGCAACCGATTAGAGCAGGGCGCTTATATATACTGGGCGGTGCGACGCCAGTCAATTCGCAGATCGACGTGTGATACGGAAGTAGACTGGCACGAGCATACTTTTGAAGAAAATTCGAGCAAAAGCAGTAATTCGATCGTGTGTCGGAAGATTATCACTATTTTTTCTTTAAGTTTTTTATGTGAGAATAATTATTACTTCTATTACTGCATCAGTATGTATTTCATGTCACAGAGAATTTATTTTGGATAATGTCCAGGCCTTTTAATGACTTTCATGGAGACTAAATTTCACCACGAGCGCATTGTATGTTGTTTTTCTATCAACGACTAGAGATTCAGGTATGTTGAAGTTTGTTATCTTACTCTTGTTTGTTAAAATTCTTGACTGAAACTCGACCCTTATCAATGCTTGAATTCTAGCGGTTTAACCTTTCAAATTTTGTAAGAAATATAAACAAGACGTGTCGTTTTGACATACGGTGATTCTCTTTAACCGTGTCATTGTATTCCTTAAGTTTCCGGACTGTTGAAACAAAATAATTGTAATTTCTTAATACGAGTTTTTGGAAGTATAGTCGGCACATTGTATGATAAAACGTTGTCAATACCGTGAGATTTTACTGTGACATAGGTATAAGAAGTGTCATTTTCATATTTGCTACAAATAAAACATTTGTGATTGATATTTTTTTTAATTTTGACCTTGAAGCTTGGTGTACTGTGTGGAAGCAAGAGGTCTGTTCTATCGAACATTGACCTGTGCTTATGCAAAAAATATGTCGCGTCAGGATTGTAATGTCGTAAGCAAGTTTTTAACAATTTTCAAAGTAAAATAAAACTAACCTTGTCTGTTGTAAAAATGTGCGATATATCTTATGGTAAAGACCCCGCGCGGACACATATTCTTCCACGCATATAAAACGAGTTAAATTCTTATTTCTTCAACTGGTCAAAGCACGGGCTTATCTTATATAATACCTGCAATTCATAAAAATTAACTGTACTTGCTCATGTGATGAAATATCTTGAGAAATTTTAACTTCGCTTTGCCGTTTCTGTTGAAAACTACCTAGGTCTGTTATCTGAAAGCAATCAACCAGCAGCATTTGTTGAATATATACCAACCAATCTTCAACAGAAGATTATTAGATTTACAAACTGTAACATGTTAATTCAAGGTGCTGTATGTTAAATCATTACATGAAAACTATCAAATCCTAAATCCAAGAAATGAGTACCAGTTCTAAG